>BTHU01000009.1:65077441-65219941 GCA_036184795.1 Tokudaia tokunoshimensis
AATAAAGCATTTGAATACCATTCTAATTCTAGTACTTATTTAAAGCACAAAAAATTTGACCCACTCATATTTATAGCAAGATAAAAAAGATAATGAGAATGAGAAAGAAAAGCAAAGGGGAAGGAAGACAATCCATTGGCAACAGCAAGATAATTAAAATAGAAAATCTATAAATATGAACCAGGCATCTGGTACATGCCTGAAATCCTAGCACTAACAAAGAAGATATCCACAAGTTCAGGACTACTCATAGTGAAATTCAGGTCACCTTGGGGCAAGTGGCACCATGTCACCAGACAGAAACTGGTAAGGTTGAGCAGATTGAGGAAGTCACGTAATTTTCATAATTGAGAATGGTAGGGATTTGAATCTTCTTTTGACCCTGTTCATGTCCTGAAGCATGTGACCAGGACACCTCACAATGAGGGCCATGACAACTGGTCATGTAGCATAGAGCCCAGAGTTCTCATGCTAAGGAGGTATCTAGATGGACCAGCCACCTGAGGGTTTAGCCAATAAGTTTCCCTTCCTGGACATTCCTTCCTGCAAAAGGTATTCAATCTCTGTTCCACCCTGAGTCTTATGCATCAACTTTTCCACCATGAATAAGCAGTTTGGACATGCAAGAACTTTATCCTTCCTCAAGGACTGCCTTCATGGGGATGGCTTCCTCATACAGAGTTGTGCCTAAGTCTCCCTGCAAAAGGCTCCTCCACACCCCTGACACCTCCTCTGAACTAAGCCAGATTCTCCGCATCCCTGAGCTCACCACAGGCTCTTGGGCCTATTTTTGACTCTTCAATGTTCCCTGTTCCAGGCAGTGTCTGGGTACCCAGGAGTATGAAAATCACAGCCTGTGTCATTTCTTACATGGAGAAACACAGGCTGGGGGCGGGGGCTGGGGGCTGAGGGCTGGGAGCTGGGGGCTGGGGGCTGAGGGCTGGGGGCTGGGGGCTGGGGTCCCCATCTTAGGTTGTGTTTGGCCTCCCCTGAGGCAGTGAAGAAGGAATGTAGCCAAGCACCCCTGCATTTCCTTTCCATAAGCTGCATTTACACACCTCATCAGAAGGCTAACTGCAGACCCACAGGGTACCCACTGCTCCACTACACCACACCGCAGGAGAACTCTGTTAGAAATATTAGACATTTCTTGTTAAAAATTTACAAGTGAATTTGTGTTTAGGAGAGTATCCTCATCCTCAGCTTAAAGTGCTTAAGGTGATAAATGGAAGAATTATTGGTATTTTGAAGCAATATCATTTACAAAATTACTGTGAGTTGTATTAAAATCTGAACATATGTAAAATATTTGCCATAAAAAATTGAAAAACTTAGGATTCTTCAAATGTGGTAGGGTCACACATGAAGTATTTTATAAGCACTTTTGCAAGGAAAGACCAATAATTATAGTGTTGTTTAAAACTGTGTGTGACCTAAGGAACAAGTAGAAGCAGGTAGTCCTGACCTAGGAAGAGAAAGTTGGAAGGTACATAGTATATGGTTTAGTTTCTGTCACTGGAGAATTAAGTAGGAATTAATGTTACAATGATATGCATTATGTGTGGAAAAAACATACTTGCAAAATAGATGGTTGCTTAAGGGACTGTATTATTGAGTATTTTAAACATATTATCAAATAATACCAAAATAAGTCCATTTACCCTCAATGAGTGTTACAATTGCTGAGTACTATTGAGTGTGATTCTTTAGAGTAAGATGGATTTTCCTTGCTGGAAAAAGTTTTCAGTGACTGGAGGATTGTGTGTCTAGAGAATGAATGGATTGGGCATACTCAAGTCTGAAATGTAGATTTCAGAAAGAGAAGTGAGCTTTAGATTCTTCATATAAACGTTATTCATCAAAAGTTTAAGAAATATGTATGACTACTGAAAACAAAAATTCAATAGGGTTTTTATATAGAATATAGACTTTTAACAGACTTCAGTGTTCATAACCAAAATATAATTATAAATGTACCAGTCTAAACCCTTACTGTATTTCCTTGCTTTGTTTAACTTTTAAATATTTATCTCTTATTTTCTCAATTTAATCAAGGGTTTGTACCTAAATATTGTTCTATCAATATTTAAAGGAATGTGGCTATGGTTTTCAATTTTCTGTTCATTTACAAACTGAAGATTGACTGTAGAGCCTCCCAGGAAATCTGAGACCCTTTTGAAGACCACCTCAAGCATAAAGTATGACTAAAGCTGTTTTATTAATCGACTTGCATGTTAGCACACATTCAAATTTGAATGTTGCTAATTTAAAGAATCCTCAACCATCAGAAAAAAATAGGACATTTTAGAGGGGGATATTTTATATTGAGGGCAAATGAATATTATAACTTGTGGTTTATATTCATTTCTTAGTTTAAAGAATTGAAAACTCTTTTTTTGAATTTGCTTTTTTTTTTTTTCCAAAAAAGGGTTTCTCTGTATAGCCCTAGCTGTCCTGGAACTCACTCTGTAGCCCAGGTTGTACTTGAACTCAGAAACCATCTGCCTCTGCCTCCCAAGTGCTGGAATCAAAGGCAAGTGCCACCACTGCCTGTCTAGAAAGCTCTTTATTTCCAAAAACTATATGAGATTACTTGAGGGTGGCATAAACTTGGCTGACAGCTGCTGTCAGATCTCTGCCTATAAAACATTTGTTCTACATGCTGAGCCTTTGACATTAGAAACATTGAGACCTATTTCTGAGTTTGTCTGGAAATCCCTTCACAAACCAAACAATGTCTTTTAATAATTGTCTAACTTCTGTAAAATGCTTGTTAGGAAATGAGGTAAGAAGAATTCTATGAATTTTAAACATTGCAATATTTAGGTGAAAAGATTTTTCTCTTTTTATTAATATATGAATAGAATTTTATGTTAGCCTAAGCTTTCTAAAATCTAATATACTAAACCTTCCTTTTAACACAGTTTTAAATGAGTCTGCTGTAAAGATTTGACATCCTTGTTATCAACTGAAAGGAAATTTAAACCTCAGGGAAAATAAATTAAAATATAAAAGAAACTGTACATGCAAAAACTAAGATCAACTGCTTTAGGAAAAAATATAATGATGTTGTTTTATATTGTATTTAAGTAATGAGGAGGAACCATTTACCAGGCTCCTTTGTGAAGAATGAACTTCCGAGTGTGGGGGACGTTAACTCACTACTCATTGCTTAGTATCAAATATTAATACAACTTAAAAGCAATTAAATGTCTCCATGTACACCACTGTTCCTTGGGCACTTGAATGTGTCTCCTTGGTATGAACTTTCAATTTGGTAGAATTTGATGTTTCTTCCTTTAGGTTTTTCACATACAAAATTAAAATTGTGATTAGTCATCTGTTGTGCATTGTCTAGTTAGACTATTTTAGGAAAATCCTCTGTTAACCAGTCACTCAATATCCTCTTAAAAATAAATTTGCTTTTTTTTTCTAATATATTGTGTCACCTCCTTCATTTGAACTATGGAATTTGTATTCAGAAACTCTATTTAAACTATCAATATAGATATCATGCCAGTGTAGACAGGGACAATCGTTACTTATTACCGATTACCTTATTCTATGTTTATAATATGTTTGTGCATTGACTTGCAAGCATTTGGTGCACTCTCATGATTCCAGTTTGTTCTATAATTAGGGAAACCTTGCACAAAAGGAAAAACAACATTCAAATAATCAGTTTTATGGATGTGTTTTTTTTAATCTCAAGCTGACCCTCTAGCACTAAACTTCCATTATTGCACTAGTGTAGGTGTTAGTGAGTGTGTATCATGCCCAGGGTGATTATAGTCTGGAGTAAAACTCATTCATTTTTCCTCAGTGCCTTAGCAATAAGTCAAAGATTGCTATATCTAAAGTCCATTTGACATGTGCAAGTAAAACTAGACAAAAAATCTCTTGTTTGTGGTATGTATTGTAAACTGCAGAAATTTATAAATGATAGTACCCATTGAGGAATGACAAATCTTTATTCTCATTGACCCAGAATATTGTGGGTTTGACATAGGAAAATACAAGTCCAAAAGTGAAGTAAGGACTGGAATGTGAAGGCTTGCTTGTTGACCCTATTTTTATGTAAATTTAAATATGCAAAGCCATTTGCCAGTCACCCATCATCTTACCATAGTCAGTTGAAAGAGAGTCTAATAGAATGCATTTGCTCAACAAGTGGCAAATTGAACTTATTGACACTCAACTTATTGTCTTAAAATATTAAAGATATTCCAATTTGTCATTTTTATTATGGTGCTCACAAAAGATAACAAAGTGTGACCAAAAAAATATCATCTCTCCCCACTAAGCTTAAACTGGACAAATAATTTCTAGAATTAAATAAAAGTAGGATGGAATTTTTAAATCTACCCTAGAGAACATGTGCAGACCTTTGCCCTCTGTACCTATGTAAGACTTCTACAAGTGGGATCACAATCTGTCTCTGACTGTTGCCTGCATTTGGATCCCTTCTCCCCTACTGGGCTTTCACATTTAGCCTCAATAGGAGAAAATACATCTATTTCTACTGCAACTTGATATGTAAGGGCCTCCTCTCTTCTGAAGAGAAAGAAGGGATGGATGCCTGTGGGAAGGGAAGATATGGGAAAAGGACTAGGCATAGAGGAGGGAGGGGATATAAAGTAAATCAATTAAGTAAAAACAAATCTGCCCTAGAACTGGTTGTGTGGTTCAGCATTAGAGTAGTTTCTTAGAAGGTGCACAGTCTATTCTTGATCTTAGAGCATAAGCTATTGGAGTTCTGTTCAGGAAATTCTCCCCTGTGCCCATATGTTCAAGGTTCTTCCCTAGTTTCCCTTCTATTAGTTTCAGTGTGTCTGGTTTTATGTGGAGATCTTTGATCCACTTAGAATTGAGCTTAGTGCAAGGAGATAAGGATGGGTCAATTTGCATTCTTCTGCATGTTGACCTCCAGCTGAGCCAGCACCATTTGTTGAAAAGGCTATCTTTTTTCCACTGGATGGTTTTAGCTCCTTTGTCAAAGATCAAGTGACCATAGGAGTGTGGATTCATTTCTGGGTCTTCAATTTTGTTCCATTGATCTACATGTCTGTTACTGTACCAATACCATGCAGTTTTTAACACTATTGCTCTGTAGTACAGCTTGAGGTTCGGGATACTGATTCCCCCAGAGGTTCTTTTACTCTTGAGAATAGTTTTAGCTATTCTGGGTTTTCTGTTATTCCAGATGAATTTTTGAATTGCTCTTTCTAACTCTATGAAGAATTGAGTTGGGATTTTGATGGGGATTGCATTGAATCTGTGTATTACTTTAGATCAAGAATAGACAAATGGGACCTCATTAAATTACAAAGTTTTTGCAAGGCAAAAGACACTGTCAAAAAGACAAAGCGGCAACCAACTAACTGGGAAATGATCTTTACCAACCTTACATCCGACAGAGGGCTAATATCCAATATATACAAAGAACTCAAGAAGTTAAACTCCAGAGAGGCAAGTAACCCTATTAAAAAATGGGGTACAGAGCTACACAAAGAGTTCTCACCTGAAGAATATCTAATGACTGAGAAGCACTTAAAGAGATGTTCATCATCCTTAGTCATTAGGGAAATGCAAATCAAAACAACCCTGAGATTCCATCTCACACCAGTCAGGATGGCTAAGATCAAAAACACAGGAGACAGCAGTTGTTGGCGAGGATGTGGAGAAAGAGGAACACTCCTCCACTGCTGGTGGAATTGCAAGCTGGTACAACCACTCTGGAAAGCAGTCTGGCGGTTCCTCAGAAAACTGGGCATGACACTCCCGGAGGATCCGGCTATACCACTCCTGGGCATATACCCAGAGACTTTACCTGCATGCAATAAGGACACATGCTCCACTATGTTCATAGCAGCCTTATTTATAATAGCCAGAAGCTGGAAAGAACCCAGATGTCCCTCAACGGAGGAATGGATTCAGAAGATGTGGTATATCTACACAATGGAATACTACTCTGCAATTAAAAACAATGAATTCACGAAATTCCTAGGCAAATGGTCAGATCTTGAAAATATCATCCTTAGTGAGGTAACCCAATCACAAAAGAACACACATTGTATGCAGTCACTGATAAGGGGATATTGACCCAGAATCTCGGAATACCCTAGACACAATCCGCATATCAATAGATTTCTAAAAAGATGGTAGGAGAGACCCCTGGTCCTGGAAAGACTGGATGTAGGGGAACGCCAGGACAGAGTAACGAGAGGGGGTTGAATGGAGAAAAGAGGGAGGGAAGGGGGCTTATGGGACTTTCGGGGAGGGAGGAAACGGGAAAGGGGAAGTGATTTGGAATGTAAATTAAAAAATAAAATAAAATAAATAAATAAAAAAAGAAGGTGCACAGTCCTGAATTTGATCTGTATCCCTGAATAAAATTTAAAACAAAACAAAAAACAAAATGACAAAAATCAGACCAACAAACTCTAGAAGTCTTACACTACAGCATCATTTGCAAATTTACAAGAATGTAAGAATACTGACTAATGAACTATGTTGACTGTGCACTTATGCTGGGAATGCTCACCAGATTTTTGTTCATCATCATTGACTTGAACACCATCTGAGGTAATATTTCCAGTGTTTAGATGTTCAAGTAGTATTTATAGGTTCATTATCCACTTTCACTGATAAGTGACTTTTAGAGTCCTCTCTTTATGCAAATGTATTTAAGATTATATGGCCAAATAAAACTCTGGCATGTCACATTTGGAATGCTAGCTTGATCCATGGATGTCTTGAAGACAGTTTTTCATAAATATTAAAGAAAGCACATGAAGAAGCCTGAGTTGTTACATTATATAAAATATTAGAGTTTTTTTTTACTCTTTCGAAGTAGCATTACAACCTTTATGGGACATGTTTTGTTTGTTTTTAATTTGTTCATTGTTAAAAAAAAAAAGTTGGAGGTGGAATAGCCTATGTTACAGAAAGCTTATCTAATACTTGAAAAACAAGTTTAATATCACATGGAAAGAATGACTCAATGTATTATAGGTAATGTTAGCTGTCAGCTCTGTAATTGAAATTCAAACACAGAAATTCAAAGGCTCAAGAAATGGTCCAGTGACTATAGATTCTGTTTTTGTTTCTTCATGGGTTTGTTTGTTTATAAGTCTATCTTCTGGTTCAAATACCTATATCCTGAAGAGTGCCTCCAACTCCAAGGGATCCAATACCTAATAACCTTTACAGTTTTCTGCACAAAGATGGTATGAATGCTCATGCAAACAGGTAGACATGCATTTTAATTGGTAAATTCAGCATTATGGAAAATGAATTTATATATATATATATATATCAGATATTATTATATCTTATTTAAATATTTAAATGTCTACTAGTGATTAATTGCATAATTTGAAAATTATGGTATTTATTATTACCATATGTACATTGAACAAAATGGTAAGTTTGTCTTATTTTCATACATGTATATTAATATTTTTTCATATTTAAATTTTATTATACTATGTTTTCCCAGCTGCTTTTTCTTTTCAAATACTCTTAATGAGTAAGCTATTTCTTTTGCTCCAAACTAGTTTCAGTTTCATGCTATACATATGCTACATATAGTATTTATATTATATATATATATCATGTTTAAATACCAATATAACATACCGGTAAACTTATGTGACAGAATTTTGTTTATTTTGTTCTCGTTAAGTTAAGGCTAGCCTTGAATTCACTGTGTAGTAGCGAATGCTCTTGATTTGATCTTATGACTTTTCATTTGACTGTTATTTTTACATTTAAAAAGTCAACTTTCCCAATTTCTGGAGTGTGAAAAAAAATCTAGTTCCATTCTCCTTTTTTAAAAATTCTTGCATATTTTATTGGTTATTTTTAGAGACAAGGACATATGTAGTCTTGTTATATAAGAAACTGATCAGATTGTATGACATACATTTTATTTGGTATTTTGTCAAACTTACCTGAACGGATGGACATTACTTATACAACAAATTGTTTTTGTTTTTTTTTTTATGCACAGTAGAGTTACACTGATAAAAACTTATTTACAGACTCTATATTCTTTCCCTTGAATACTGCATTACTGTAATTCTCTTTAATAACAATTTATTAATTTCTTTCATTTATCAAAATATGTCTACATTTAATGCTTGAGAGTGAGGATGGTGCAGCACCTCACATATGTGATCCAGCACTTGGATAGTGAAGGAAGGAAAGTTAGAAATTTAAGGTCATTCATAGCAAGAAACCAAGTTCAAGTCCCTTCCTGGCCACAAGAAATGAACAAAAGAAAAAATAGAAAAGAAAGAAAAAAAGAAAGAAAGAAAGAAAGAGAGAGAGAAAGAAAGAAAGAAAGAAAGAAAGAAAGAAAGAAAGAAAGAAAGAAAGAAAGAAAGAAAGAAAGAAAGAAAGATAAAAAAGAAGAACAAAAGTAACCAGCTGCTGAAAGAGTCAGATGCAGATATTTGCACCCAACTAGTGGACAGAAGCAGCTGACCCCTGCTGTTGAGTTAGGGAAGGCTGAATGAAGCTGAGGGTGACCCTGTAGAGAACCAGCAGTCTTAATTAATCTGGACCCCCGGGATCTCTCAAACACTGGACCACCAAACAGGCAACATACACCAGCTGACTTGAGGGGTCAATGTTCATTCAGAGATGATACACCTAATCAACAAGAGACTGGAGGTCCCAGGAAGTTTAGAGGTCAGGTGGGGAGGGGTGTAGGGACATCCACGTGGAGGGACAGGGGGAGGGGAGGAGGTATGGGATGTGGAACAGTCAGAGGGTGGACAGGAGTTGGTGGGGTGGGGAATAAAATATCAAGTGTTATGCAGTCACTTATAAGGGGATATTAACCCAGAATCTCGGAATACCCTAGACACAATTTGCATATCAATAGATTTCCAAGAAGATGGAAGGAGAGACCCCTGTTCCTGGAAAGACTGGATATAGGGGAATGCCAGGACAGAGAAGCAAGAGGGGGTTGAATGGGGAAAGGAGGGAGGGAAGGGGGCTTATGGGACTTTTGGGGAGGGAGGAAACAGGAAAGGGGAAATGATTTGGAATGTAAATAAAAAAAACTTAGAAAATAAATAAAAAAATATATCGAGTGTATAAAAATAATTAATAAAAATATTTTTAAAAAAAGAAGAAAAGGAAAAAAGGAAGAAAATGTTCATGTTTGCTTCTTAGAGTTAAGAGATGACTAAGACACAGTTCTTTGTTTGAAGAGGTAATCTAGATGCAATCCTTATGAAATACTTGAAACACTGATAACTTGAAATTGTGCGTTCTCTGTGCAATTTCGACAGCTAGACCTGCAGAGTCTATTAAGTCCATGTGGATTTCGGTTGTCTTTCACAAAACTCTTTACCCTTGTTCTTGTATGACTTCCTTCCTTACTCAAAGCTGATTGAATGTATTTGATAACTTTGGTATTGTGGAAGCTGCTTTTAAAATGGAAAATTCACATCTAACCAATAATGTAAAATGAATAGCTCCAAGTCTCTGAGGTAGGCAAAAAAAAATCTCATGTTTCATTTTATTTTCATTAGCTTTAGACATCTAGCTGTTTTAATCAGACATATGTGTGTGTGCTTATATATATATAAGGGGTCTCTCCTTCCATCTTCTTGGAAATCTATTGATATGCAAATTGTGTCTAGGGTATTCCGAGATTCTGGGTTAATATCCCCTTATAAGTGACTGCATACACTTGATATTTTATTCCCCACCCCACCAACTCCTGTCCACCCTCTGACTGTTCCACATCCCATATATACACATATATATATATACACATATATATATATATAATATTTGAATATATATGCTGTATATGTTAGATTATAACAAATCATATTTATTATATTAGAACTATCATTTTGCTAGTGGAAGAGGCATTGGAATGACAGCAATGTAATTTATATTCATATAAGTAATCAGACATTGTTTTCTTGACTGACTCCCACGCGTTTTACAACTGGACTCACTTGTAAATGTGTGATCAGTTGCTAAAGGCACACTGAAATCCTGAAGAATTATACAACATGTCGGAAAAAGATAGTGCTCAAGGTTTTCCTTTTTCAAGCAAGACTTCATAGGAATTAAAGTTGAATATCATCCGTGTGGTGTTATCTTTATTGTTAACTGCAGACGAAGCAGGCCTTGCTACGCCACAGGAAAATATAGTGTTCGCCTCATTCAGCTCTCTGCAGCAGCGGAATATCAAGTAGCCTCACCTTCTGTGCACCTTGTTGAAAACTATTAGTTATGCACAAAACAGCATTCTGCTCTGGCAAGCATGCTATTCACCTTGCTGTTGTAAGACTAAAGAAAGTAATTTTCTGACTCTTAACGGTTCCGAGAATTTATGCAAGCTGCTCCAATCAAAGGCTTCACAAAACACTTATATAAAGTAAAACATCCTCAGATGATCTTTCACACACATCTCATTCTTTTGACATCGTCATTCTTTGTACACGATTCTTAGAGGAATTTGTGCGTTCAATGAGACACACAGAGAATATTTTAAATTTGCTATGTAATCCCTGATGATATTTTTGTTTTTAAATGTTTGTTGAGCTTAAAGAATTGGAGGTAATTATTTTATAATCAGATCATTAGAGTGAGATCATCTTACTGACTTTGCTGACACAAATGTCTTTTCCACATAAATCACAAAATGGAAGTCTTTAAAGATAGTGCCTGTGGAGCACAAAACTCCCTATTTACAGGGGAGCAGCTTTCTGAATCAAATCTCACATGGTGCTTTTTTTTTTTTTTAAAGACAAAGAACTGAAAAGAAAAACTTGAAAAAAACAAAATTTGTTTTTTAAATTTATTTATTTCATTGAAACTTAAAAGAACTTTGGGAATTACATCCTTCTGCAATGCCACATTCAAAACTACGCAAACTGCTTTGCCTCCAACCTGGAGTTGTTGTACAATTTAAGTCCTTTATGTTTAATGAGAAGCACTTAACAGAAACATAAAATAAAATACTGGTGACAAAAGGTTCCTTTGTTCTTTGTTGAAATGCTTCTCTAAGGCTGGTGGCACAACTGTCTTAACTTTTATACTGTTAACATTTGGACAAGTGCTGAGAGGCCAAACACTGAAATTTATCTTTTGCTCTATTATAAAGAATTTAAAACAAATTGGAAACAAAGATCAGCAGTGTTTTTTTTCTTTATAAGTGTTGGCTCCTTTGACATTAAAAGTTTTACTTTTGGAACCATAAAGTCATGACCGTCTTTGTTTTGTTTTGCCTTTTGATTGTTTTATGAATAGAAATATAAGAAAGTTAATATTTTTTTTTACTTTACATTTTGTTTTCTTATTTTATTACTCTTTTATTGAGATTGCTGTACCATTTAGCCAGTGGATTTTCTGACCTGTAGGTTGCTCTGTGTGGTAAAGTTTCTAATCTACCAGTTACACTACAGAAGTAGAATAAGCTATTTGTTTTTATTTGACCAACAAATCTTCAGCTGGCTTTCTAGTATTTGTGGCCACAGGACTTTAAGAGGTCCTGGAGGGGAGGTGAAGAATCTGGGTGATGAAAAGATACTGGAGAATCCAAATGAATGAGCTTGATGATTTGCCTTTTCCTGTAGTTCATTCGTCAAATACCTTTGGTAAATATTTTCTTTTTGATTATTTGACAGTCCATCTAGTACTTTTGCATAACACAGAGGGGAGTATTTTGCTGTACCCATGTCTTCTTGCTTTCAAAAGTAACTCTGAAGTCTCCTTTAGACCTGGAGGTCAGTCAATTTCCTTCTAGTCTTTCCTACCTTGATTGTATCCTTTCGTTTTATAGGTCCCTTATTTAATTATACTAAAGAAACATAATTTTTTTTCTATTCTTAGTTATTCTTATCTCTGTGACTATTGTTAGGTTTGTATCATTCTTGCTCTTCAATTATGTTACAGGTTTTGTTTTATAAATCTTTTCTTATACTAGCAATTGTTATTTTCTTACTGCATTTCATTGTCATCTGATAAATACAAATATATAGTATATATAGGGCTTGGTGCTATCCACAGTTTCAATCTTCACTGAGATATTTTGAAGGGTTAATTGTTGTTAAGAGGGCACTACAATAAAAGCTTTTATTCATTCTTTGAAATTTTCACATGCACATACAAGGAAACATGATATTATCAAGTCATTCTTTATACTCTCCATCTACCCCATGATCTTTCTGGAGTATATTTCTTTCCCAATTCCATATACTCTACTTTTTATAAAGTAAATACCCACAAAGTTCTATTAGTGTCCATTAGCTGCCCATATATTTATGTGCACACTACCATATATTGAATGTACACAATCTATCAATGGCCAAATCCCTAAACAAAAATATCAATTTCTCTTCCTGTAATCATTAACTACTGATGAATTTTAGGAGGGGAGCCAGGTCAGCTCCTCTCGTGCCTATGCTGGGAGTTGTAGCTGGTTTAACTTAGTGCAAGTAGTCATGGAAAATGTGAGTTTATGCATAAAATGTCCATTCCATGTCAAGAAGATATCATTTCTCAGTACTTTTCCCTATCGTCGGAATCTCACAGCCTTCTTACCTTCTTTCTTTTGATGCCCCCTAAGCACTGGTGGAGAACTTGATAAAGATGTCCCACTTAGGACGAGAAAAATGGCTTAGCAGTTACGAGCATTTGTTTTTAGACATGATCCAGATTCTATTCCCAATGTCACTATGGTAGCTCACAAACATCTTTAATTATGTTTCCCCTGATCTCGTGCTATGCTCTGATCTTTGCGTGTACTAGGGATGGACACAAGTGGAGCGATACGTATATGCAAGACAAACACTAATACAAATTAAAGACATCAATGATAATTAATAATGACAAATGCGGTTTGTACTTTTAAAGCTATGCTACAGCCATTGCCCAGGGGCTGCTGTGCTAAGAGTCCCTTTCAGCTTCAGTTTGTTACACCTGGCTTAGCTCTGGGATCAGCTGCCCCCTGATCAGCCCTAACCTGGCTTCCATTTCTACCCACCTTTAAGCTCCTGGAGGTGCCCTAACACAACTAGCCCACTCCCAAGAATCCAGGAATAAAGGATAGAACACACTCAGTTAGAATTTACCTACTTTGCCCTATTGTTGGGCACAGATACCTCCCACCTGGAAAGGTAGGCCCTTACCAATTTATAATCTCTGCTACTCCTCCACATCCTTGGCCACCTGCCTGTAGTGGAAGCTGCAGGCCCTAGATGCCCGGAGGATTCGCATGATTGTTGCCTTCTACTAGTCCCAGAACATGGCAAAAAAAAAAAAAGCCACTCTTTTCTTCCCTATAGCTCTTTTTCCTCTTGGGACCCAAAAGTCCTATCTGCTCAGTAATTGGTTCCTTTGTCTTTATTGACAAATCAGGAACAAATGAAGGAGTAAGATCTTAGTATCAGAACCTTCCCTTACAGACAAAAACATGTCTCACTTTATGCTAAAAACTCAGAGTCACCAATTCTCAGCATTTTGACAAGGGAATATTTATTCAATTTTTATCTGTTTCCATATGTCTCTCTTTGCTGTTTTCTCTGTTTCTATGTGAAGAGCCATGAGTATACCACTTCGAATTCAGCATGTAAGGAGCTTATTGTTACATCAGAGATTATCTTATGCTAGAAAAAATTAAATAACAAAGGCTGACCACAATAGGAATCTTACTTCCGTTTAAGTTCCCTTTTAAGGAATTCATCCTTCCTTGACAAACCATGCACCCTTTTTTTTTTCATCAGTTTGTCATAAAACTAAGCTCCTGTCATCAACAGATAGAAAGGTCAGGCTGTTCTATGCTCATACTTACAGCTGCAGTTTCCCATAATTCTCGTATGCCTTCTAGCTTAGTTACTGTTCTATTGCTGTGAAGAGACATCATGAAGAAGACAACTCCTATTAAAGAGAATATTTGTCTAAAATTTTCATTGAGATTTAGAGTGTTAAGGCATGATCATCACAGCAGGAAGCACACAGGACCTCTGGAGCAGTAGTCAAATTTTTAAAACCTGATTCTCAAACAGCATGACGTGTATATGTGTGTGTGTGTGTGTGTGTGTGTGTATGTGTGTGTGTGTGTGTGTGTGTGGTGTGTATTCGTATGTAAAGGGGGGGGCGTGTAAGTCTTGGCATGGCATTTTTGAAACCTCAAAGCACATTGCCAGTGACATACCTCACCCAACAAGAATCTTTCAAAATCCATCCTAAAAAGTTCTACTAACCTGTGACCAAACAAACATATTAGTGTCTCTGGGGACCACCCTCATTTAAACCACCACATTCCATTTCTGTCCCCTATAGTCTTTATCCTCATCATGAAGAAAATGCATTTAGACCAACTTCAAAAATCCCCATAGTATTTCACAGTTTCAATACTACATTGATATCCAATATCTCTTTTGTAAGTTAGCCTCTTCACTATAACACCTTGCAAAAACAAAATTAAAATAACAAACAACAAAAACAGATAACACACTTCTAGTAGACAATGGCAGAGGATATACATTACCTTTTCCAAGAGAAGGAAAAGAGATGTATTTGGGGGACGCAGATCAAAATGAGACAGAAAAATATCAGGGTGGTTACAAATTCCTGAAGATGTATATCTGATATTAAAAGGCAGAAATATGATGGCTCTTCCCTCTGAGGTTTTCTGACTGCAACCTACTTTTCTATTTTATACTGGTCCCACACTCTGAGCTCTACTTTTGCCGGTATCCCATAGCTTGGGCATCTCCTAATCTTGGGGTCTCCAATGCAACCAGACATCACCTTCACAGCTTCACAGCTCTTGGGGCTTCTATTAGGGGACTCTCCTGTCATATTCAGGTCTGAGTGGTTTTCCTAATAAAGGAAGAGTCCACAGCTATTTTTCTATATCCCCTTTGACTCTAAAGCCAGACTTTTGTGACTGAAGCTGCCAAGTTCTTCTGTTTGCTGGGACTAGAAACTGGCCACCTTCTTTGGATCACAAATTAGGAAGTTTTCCTTGTTGCTTAGACATAGGAAATTCTTTAGGCCTTTTCCTTTCAGAGTGTCAATAGTATGCTGTCTTGAAATTTCATGTCAATGGCATTAATCCAAAACTCTTAAATTTAGCTACAGTCAGACTCCTAGAACAGGAGCAAAAACCAACCATATTTTCTTTCCTCTCCTCTCCTCTCCTCTCCTCTCCTCTCCTCTCCTCTCCTCTCCTCTCCTCTCCCCTCCTCTCTTCTCCTTTCCTCTCCTCTCCTCTCCCTCCCCTCTCCTCCCCTCCCCTCCCCTCCTCTCCCATCTCTTCCCTTCCCTTCCCTACTTTTCTTTTCTTTTCTTTTTTCCTTTTCCTCCTTCTTTGAACCAAAAAGGGACAAGAATGATCTCTAGGATATTTACTAATAAGTGTTCCCTCTGAACCTGTTTGACCTGGGATTTTATAATTCAAATCATTCTTAGCACTTCTGTCTTCAATGTTCCTACTAGGATGATCCTTTCAAAAGGACCTGCATAGAAATGTGGGGACAAAAATGGAGCAGAGACTCAAAAAAAGGCATCACATTGACTGACCCAACTTGGGATCCATCCCATGAGTTAACACCAAGTCCTGACACTGTTATTGAGGCCATATTGTATGGGTAGACAGGCTGTCCTCGGAGGAGGCTCTACTAGCAATTGACTGAGACAAATGGAGCTACTTAGAACCAACCATTGAACTGAGGTCAGGGACCCATATGGAAGAGTTAGAGGAAGGACTAAAAGAAGCTGAACCATACAAAGAATCACCAAAACCAGGAGCTGTTTCTTTGAGAAACTCAACAAGATAGATAAACCCTTAGCCAGACTAACAAGAGGACACAGAGACAGTATCCAAATTAACAAAATCAGAAATGAAAAGGGAGAGATAACAACAGAAACTGAGGAAATTCAAAAAATTATCAGATCTTACTACAAAAGCCTATACTCAACATAACTGGAAAATCTGGATGAAATGGACAATTTCCTGGACAGATACCAAATATTAAAATTAAATCAGGATCAAATAGACCATCTAAACAGTCCCAAAACCCCTAAGGAAAGAGAAGTAGTCATTGAAAGTCAACCAACCAAAAAAAGCACAGGACTAGATGGTTTTAGTGCAGAATTCTATCAGACCTTCAAAGAATACCTAACACTAATACTCTTCAAATTATTCCACAAAATAGAAACAGAAGAACACTACCTAACTCGTACTATGAAGCCACAGTTACACTGATACCAAAACCACACAATGATCCAACAAAGAAACAGAATTTCAGACCAATTTCCCTTATGAATATTCATGCAAAAATACTCAATAAAATTCTTGCTGACCGAATCCAAGAACACATCAAAATGATCATTCACCATAATCAAGTAGACTTCATCCCAGGGAAACAGGGATGTTTCAATATACTGAAATCCATCAATGTAATCCACTACATAAAGAAACTCAAGGAAAAAAAAACACATGGTCATTTCATTAGATGCTGAATAAGCATTCGACAAAATTCAGCATCCTTTCATGCTAAAGGTCTTGGAAAGATCAGGAATTCAAGGCTCATATCTAAACATAGTAAAAGCAATATATAGCAAACCAGTAGCCAACATAAAAGTAAATGGAGAGAAACTTGAAGCAATTCCACCAAAATCAGGGACTAGACAAGGCTGCCCCTCTATTCCCATATCTATTCAATATAGTACTTGAAGTTCTAGGTAGAGCAATTAGACAACAAAAGGAGGTCCAAGGGATACAAATTGAAAAAGGAAGAAGTCAAATTATCACTGTTTGCAGATGATATGATAGTATACTTAAGTGCCCTCAAAAACTCCACCAGAGAACTCCTACAGTTGATAAACAACTTCAACAAAGTGGATGCATATAAAATTAAATCAAGTAAATCAGTAGCCTTCCTATACTCAAAGAATAAATAAGGTCAGAAAGTAATTAGGGAAATACTCCTGTCAAAATAGACACAAACCATATAAAGTATTTTGGTGTGACTCTAACCAAACAAGTGAAAGATCTGTATGACAAGAACTTCAAGTCTCTGAAGAAAGAAATCGAAGAAGACCTCAGAAGATGGAAAGATCTCCCATGCTCCTGGATTGACAGGATTAATCTAGTAAAAATGCCCATCTTGCCAAAAGCAATATACAGATTTAATGCAATCCCCTTCAAAGTTCCAACTCAATTCTTCACAGAGTTAGAGCAATTCTCAAATTCATCTGGAATAACAGAAAACCCAGGATAGCTAAAACTATTCTCAACAGTAAAAGAGCTTCTGGGAGAATCAGTATCTTGGACCTCAAGAAGTACTACAGAGCAATAGTGTTAAAAACCACATGGTATTGGTACAGTGATAGGCAGGTAGATCAATGGAATAGATTTGAAGACCCAGAAATGAACCCACACACCTATGGTCACTTGATCTTTGACAAAGGAACTAAATCCATGCAGTGGAAAAGATAGCCTTTTCAACAAATGGTGCTGGCTCAACTGGCAGCTACCATGTAGAAGAATGCAAATCAATCCATTCTTATCTCCTTGCAACACAGTAGGAAGAATACTGTCAACTATCCTGGATTCCTCAGAGCTCCCAGAGACTGACACAAAAATCAGGAGCTGGTTTGTGCCCCCAGGCACACATGTAGCAGAGGACTGCCTTGTATGGCCCTAGTGGGAGAGGGTGGACCTAGTTCTGTGGAAACTTGATGCTCTATGAAAAAGGGATGCTGGTGGGGGGTGAGATAGGGATGGATGGGTGGATGCTCGAGCATACTCTTAGAGGTGCAGGTTAGGAATTGGGTGAAGAACTCCGGGAGGGGGAAAGGAAAAGAGGGGCGACTTTGGGAATGTAAATAAATAAAATCATAAAAAGTGTTCAACCACTTCCTAGTTCAAATCCAAGATTCTTTCATATTTATCAAACAAACGGCAAGGTCAGGTTGTCACACCAATACCCCTATCCTCAGTATCAACTTCTCTCTTAGTTACTGTTCTATCACAGTGAAAAATCACCATAGACAAGGCAGCTCTTATAACAGAAACATTGAATTGGAGGCTTGATTATATAGTTTAAGAGGTTTAGGCCATCGTCATTATGATAGCAAGCAAACAGATATGCTTCTATAACAGTAGCTGAGAGCCTCACAACTTAATCCACAGGCAGTAAGCAGAGAGAGACACTGGACCTAGCTTGGCCTTTTGAAACTTCAAAGCCTACCCTCAAGGAGACATTTCCTCCAACAGTCTTAATCCTTTCCAAACAGTCCATTTGGAGCTAATCATTCAAACCTATGGAACAATAGAGTCCATTGTTATTTAATCACAAAACCTCTCTCTCTCTCTCTCTCTCTCTCTCTCTCTCTCTCTCTCTCTCTCTCTCACACACACACACACACACACACACACACACACACACACCTTTCCTCATTAACACTGTCTCTAACTTTACTGCCCACCTGACTTTCTGGTTTTGATTATGTTACTTCCTTGTATTTGTAGCCACACAAACTCTAGGTTTAGCTTATTTTACAATGCATATCTGTTCCTTTTTCTCCTTGAAAAAATCTTCTGCCTACTCAGTTCCTCTTGAATACCCTCAAGACTGTAAGTTTGTATCCATATTTATCCTTTATTGTAATTTCTATTAAGATTTATGGGTGAGAATTAAAAGCATAATAAACCATTTTCAGCCTTAAACTAATCATTATGCAAGTTTTTAGATTATTTTTAGTGTTTCTCACATTATTTCTCTTTTGGTCCTTATTTTAAGTTACTTTATAGGATAATAGGGTTAATAATATTTTCATCTGCACATAATGCATATACATACATTCACCTTCTCATCTCCCTTTTCTTGTGCTTCTTTCTGCATAAATAGGCCCCATTCTGCATCTCTGCCCCCCTCCTTCTTAAACACACATCTATTTCTATTCCTACACCCTCATTTCTCAGTCTCCTTGAAGACAAAGTAGACAAGATAAACTTCAGAGTAAATTAAGTCATTATTAAGAGAGGGGATATTCTAATTTCAATGGACAAGAAGAATGAGACTATTTTATGTGATTGCTTTATTTAACAAAGCTGTGCTAGATTATACAATATATTACAAATATGAGATACATTTGAGATAGATATGAATTAAATATATCCTAGTTTAGGAAAATAGACTTTTTTACTTTTAGAATAATGGGCCTCAGTGGCATATTTAAGTATCCTTAAGGAATAATAGCTGGATCACAATAATTAACTCTATAAAAATAGACCTTCAAGAGCTCTTGTTTGATTTGCTTTAATTTCTTTACTATGGTTTATGGCTCATGTCACAGCAATGGCACATAAAATAAACAAGGTAATATCTATATCAATTCAATAGAATCTGCAGTGATAATAACTCACTCTAAGCTAGCCAATATCATTACACAGTTGAATATACTGTGGTTATAAGCAATGTTTTGTACAGAAGAATATTCAGGATTATGCTGTTATGCCGTGCTTCATTGATTGGGATGTCTACTGTCTACTAGCTTTAGGCATTGAAGCAACCTTCATTTGTTACCCTTATGTAAACAATTACTTCATTCAGTGTACATTACCATACACACACACACACACACACACACACACACACACACACACACACACACATGTACTTTCTTATTATAGAGATAAGATTTCCTTTTTAGAATGGCTTTTACTTTTAAACACAATGATCAGCTGTTGCAGAGTTTTATCACATTATTTTTTACTATACCACATATTCTGACCATTTACCCCATGTGTATGATCTCATCCATTTTCAGCACTTCTTACTGAAGTGGCACTTTATGTTGTTTGCTACTTTGCCTTAACATAGGGGTCCATACATGCAAAACAAGTACTCTGCCACATACGACGATATTTTTTTTTTTTTTTTTGGTTTTTTGAGACAGGGTTTCTCTGTGTAGCCCTGGCTGTCCTGGAACTCACTTTGTAGACCAGGATGACGACGATATTTCTACATCAAGTAAAATACTATAGTTGTCTATACACCATCATTAATATTGTTTCTCTTGAATTCCATTGGTTATACTATAGTTTGCTCAAAGCACCATATATTCTATGGACATGGAAAACTGAATGTTAGGTATCCAACACTGCAAGATTATTCATAGAATTTCACTTCATACTCAAAATCCTATATATTTACTGATATTTGGAATGTCTCAATGATATTTTTAAATCTCATGATGTTTCATATCCAGAGTTAGATTGCATATTATCTCCAGGTTGATTTCTTTCTCATTGCAATATGTATTCTAAGTCTTTTCTATGCCGTTCAATGCTTCATAGTTCATTTCTGTTTTACATATGAGAAACATTCTCTTTCTTAGATACAGCATAGTCTACTTACCTTTTTCCTATTGAAGGAATTATGATCCTTTTATGCAATTTGGAAACTGTGTAGTACTGCTGTAAATACCTATTTAACTCTCTGTTAGGTGATGAGTTTTGTTTTGTTTTGTTTAGTGTGTGATTGTTTGGTAAAAATGAATGGCAATGATTTCTGGAAAATATCATAAGAGACTTTTGAAATTCTTAGGAAACTGGTAAAATGTTTACTATAGGTGTACATTGTTCATTGCTATCAGCAGTGAATGAGAAACCCCATTATTCCAAACATGATTCCACTGTTCCAAACTCAGTCTGAGTGTTGCAAAATAAAATACAACATGAGGCATATTTTATATTCTTATTCACTGCATGTGCTTTCTTGATGAATTTTTATTTCAATCATTGGCACAATTTATGATTTAAATTTATGTTATTCTATTGCTAAATTTTAAGAGTTCTTTATAGATCCTGAAAAAAAAAAAAGAAATGCCCCTTGGGATACACGAGTAACCTTTCATAGACTCGTATGTATATGATGTACTATTCATAATAAAACTAACAAATTCGGAAATTTCTCTCAGAATTCATAGCATGTCTAATATGTTCAAGATGCTGGTCTGTAATCTATCCTGGAATTTCCATTTTCTCTCTCAAAACTATCTCAAGGAAAAAAATTATTTTATTCTTAATATTGTATATATGACAGTGTCATTGTTTCAAAATACTGAGTCCCTTTCCTCAAACTGTTTTATAGTGTGCTACATCACCAATATTTTACTAAAATAATAAGTTTATAATGCATCAATCATTACCTGCTCTTTTTCAGTTACTGAATGTATATTTCATACATGTCTAAGAGAAACATTGAGGTATGTTAAGCACTCATACATTATACTTGGCATGTTGATGATTTTCCCCATGAGACTCGTCAGGTTTGTATGATTACAATTTTTGTGTTATTAATGACTTATAATAAGTCTATTAAGGGTTATCAAAACAGTACCAATCATTACAGGTTTTAATATATCACAATTTTCTTCTTACATTGCTATGTAAATCAGTGGAGATCACTTTTAGCTTACAATGTAAAATATGAAACAACTGGTTCTATGAGACAAAGGAAAGTAAGTGCAAAACACTGCTAAACCAGATCTTCCATTCATTTACTAAGTATATGTATAGAATATAAATAATTTGGGTTTTCAAGATATTGAGAACTAAAGAAAACTCCCTGTTGGTAATGGAGAGAAAATGTGTGGGGCAGTGGGTGGCGAGTGGGGAGGCCTGAGGAGCATCCATGCTGAGTTTTGTTTTTCACATTGAACAACAGGATACTAATTTCATTGACAGGGAAAACAAGTAAAGGTTTTAAGCTAGACTATGCTATTATCGGATTTAAGCAACAAATGATTACTCTGCACATGAAATGGAAGGCAGTGGATAAGAGCAGGAATGTCATGAGCAACATCGGAGACACTATTAAGTTATATTTTGAATAAAATCATATCCTCAAGTTTCATCAACAACGGTATTGGGTTGCAAATCTGGGATACACTTTAAAGCTAGAATCGAGGGTGAGCTGTGAAATCTTTGACTAAGAATGACACTGTTGGTTTACTCTGAAATGAAGGTGAGAGAGAGATTGAGAGAGAGAGAGAGAGAGAGAGAGAGAGAGAGAGAGAGAGAGAGAGAGAGAGAGAATTATTGAGAGGGGAAACCTAGAAGGTAAAAGATAGGATTCTATTGGAAAAATGTGTATCTAGGGCAAACACATGGTTTTGGCCCTTATTAGACATTTAAATATCTTTATACTTACATAGGAATACCATTAGGTTGTTCCTGAGATCAATGATCAGTGCTCTTGATGAAAACTGTGTGTGTGTATGTTTGTGTGTATTGTGTGTGTGTGTGTGATGTGTGTCAGTGTATCTGCTTGTGTGTGTGTAAGTGTGTGAGTGACATGTTTGTGAAATATGTGAGTGTATCTGTGTGTGTATGTGTCAGTGTGCATGTTTATATGATATGTGTGAATGTGTCTGTGTATGATATGTGTGCGTAAGTGTATCTATCTGTGTGTGTGTATGATGTGCGTGAATATTTCTGTGTGTGTGTGTTTATCTGTGTGTATGTGTGTGAATGTGTCTCTGTATGTGTGTGTGTGATGTCTGTGAGTTCTATTTTGTGTGTGATATGTGTGTGTGAGTGTATCTGTGTGTATGGGTCAGTGTACATATGTATATGTGATGTGTGTGAGTGTATCTCTTTGCCTGTGATATGTGTGTGGTGGGGTGTATGTATGTGTATGTGTGATGTGTGTGTGAATGTATCTGTGTGTGTATGCCTGTGTGTATGACGTTTGTGTGTGTGACTGTGTTTATGTGTGTCTATATGCATGGAAATAAGTATTCTGCAGAGCAGAGGACCAAGAACCCTGTCAGAGAATATCCCCCTATGTGGGTTAGATATAAGGAAGAGATTCCAGCAAAGAAAATGGATATTACTTAAAGTGTATATGAAACAAGGGAGAGGCAGCGTTCAAGTCCACATGCTCAGAGGCAATGATGTCAGTATGGGTGACAAGTTACTAAGAGGAATGACTTAGGAAATACAGAAATCACTATCTTTTGCAGAGGAGATATGAGTAGGTAACTTTGAAGCTTATTTCAGTGAGGTTGTTAACTTTCAATCCAATTAGAACAGAAACAGAGTGAGAGAGCATGGAGAAGACAAAATACAGTTAGAGCTGTCAAGAATTTCGTTATGTAAGGAAAAGGCTTATGAAGCCTATGACAGAGGGTACTTGGAAGGCATTTTTCTTTTTTAGTCCATATTTGCTGTTTTAAAGTGCAGAGTATTAACTTATCTTTCATATAAACTGGGGAAACAACATTAAATATTTTGACAATGGATTTCTGAGTTGTTGGTTAGTCACTGTGAAAAAAGTAATAAAATAATATTAAAAAATATTAGCCTAGAGTAGAAAATTCTAAGTTGTTTACAACAATTTAACAAGTACTAAATGAATTACCGTTATTGTCCTGAGCCTATCCTACTTTGTTCACTGAAGAAAAGTTTTATATGAATGGATTTCACCATAACATTGTTCTATGAACTAACTCAAAAACAAATTATAATTTTTAAAACATTTTAGAGTGAATAAAATAAAAATAGTCTACCGTAAAAATGGTCTTGTATTTCCAGAATGATATTAAAAAATTGTAAAAGAACATAAATCATCTTTGCAAAGCTTCATCATAGATATAAAAATATAGCAAATAAGGGACTCTTATGTGTCTTTAAGATGATATGGGAAATCATGAATAGCAATATTGGAAGGTTTAATGAAAAGAAAGTAAAATTAAAAAAATACTTAAAATATATTTTTATCATGTAATTAAGAACTAGTCCTTGGTGACTGTATTTGGGTTTCCTAAAAAATATATGATGATAGAAATTAGGAATATTATAGCATTATAAAGAAAACATTTCTAGACACAACAGTTTAGAAACAAAAGAGGACAGGCTATTCAGGGGACTGAAAAAGCTGCCCTCATGATCAAATAACAACTATTAGACTCTCCTGTTGCAGGCAACTGTTTAACATCTATTGTCAACTTTTCTCATGATCTCATAGTGTTAGCTGTCAGAGTTAATGCAGGGACACATGTAAGTAGCATCATGTTTTGGAAAAGTTTAGTAACACAGAGACAGCAAAATTGTAACACTAATACTTTTGTTGTTGACCTATGGAGGAACCTAAGTTATTTTATCTAATTTTCTAGATGTCTAACTTAAAAATATAAGAATTTATGCAGCTTAATATATTTCCAGATAGAGAAAAAATGATAAAGATTTAGGCTATACAAATTGGACATTAAATGGATAGTTACCCATTCAAATAAAGGATGTATATTGAATCCATGTTTTGTACATACCCATGTGCTGTTACTTCTGTTCTCCCAATCTCAGCAAAAGTGACGATAGATAAATTGCATTATTTATATTAGTGAGATATCATGTCTGAGTGTATATATATATATATATATATATATATATGTATATATATATATATATATATGTGGTATTATATATATGTAGTATTATATAGCGAATATATAATGTATATATTATATTATGTAGAATAGTATATATATTATGTAGAATATGTAGATACTTGAGGTGATTAAGGTTATCATGAAAAATTAATGAAAACTTGTAAATGGCCACATGGGAGATTTTTTTGATAAGTTATAGTTAACAAAATAGATGTGATATTCATTGAACTGGTTCAAACATAGTACAAATTTAAGGTGAAATTAATTATGCAAATTTATGGAGATATTAATCAAATTAAACTATTTTTAAACTTCATATCCAGACACTTTCCTGTAAATCCCATAAAAAATAAAGGTTAATACATGATTGAAAGGTGTACAGAGCAAAAACCTGTGGAGCTCAATAGACTAAATTTCAGTCAGAGATTCATTCTGGATTGGAATTCCACACTTGCTAGGTATTGTTCACCAGGTCTTTGTTTTCTTACATTATTTGTATGCATCTAGATATAACGTCTCTGCCTGTTTAAACAATAAACATTGGGCAATGATACAAATTATCAAGTAACAAAATATTAAATATAATTTGACATATTGATAGATACTTTACAAAATATCACTTATATATTTTCATTCCCAGATAAGCAGAAATGTTTCTTATTTTTTTTTATTTCACTTCAAATCAAGAAATCAGTATAAGTAGAAAAGACAGCTGCTATTTACTAACATTATCTAGCCATGAAATGACAGAGTTTAGAGCTATATATTAACTGGTAATATTCAATGAATAAATCATTTTGTATTTTTGGTAAAAGCAATGACATTTAAGTGATAATTTCATACTCTTTCTGTACACTGTTTGACAGTCATTCAGAATGTACTCTCCTCATTTCTTAGAATAATATGCTCATATCTGTTAATATTCCCATTATGAGGGATCTATATCACCATATAAGTTTACTGTTTTATGTAAAAATATTTAGTAAGTTAGATATCCACAAGACAACTAAAAAATTGCTGTCACAATAACTTAGGTTTTTCAGTTTCATTATATGTCTTTATTTCTTTGAAATTTCTTTACACAGTAGCTACTCTGAGAATAACGTTCTTAAATACATTCTGTTGACTAAAATTACGCTGCTCCGCCATCCTCATGTGAACATACCCTACGTAAGTGGATCCATCTGATTCTAAATACTGTAGACGAATTTAAGTCCAGTAACATGGCCGCTCTGGCTACGGATCACATCCAAAGATCTTCTAGGTTCGTGTGATCCTGCTGGAATCAAAAGACACCTTTAATCTCAGGCAACAGAGACAAGCAGATCTCTGAGTTGAAGGCCAGCCTTGTATAGGGCAAGTTTCAAGTAAAGAAAAGCTTAGGTCCAGTTATGGTGGTGCAAACCTTTAATCCCCGCACTCAGGAGAGTAACATGCAGATCTTGGAGTTCTAGTCAGGCAGTTCGGCTAAGTCAGCAGGTAACTTCAGTGCAGCCGAGTTGAGTGAGTCAGCTGGGAGTCAGTGCAATGAGTACAGTGTGGTGCAGGGGAGTTGAATTCCTTTGTGAGTTCATGAAGTTGAGTGCAGCTCGGCAGAGGCAGGCGAAGGCAAAGAGGAAGGAGCCAGAAGATTAGATATCTAACCAAAGAATATATAATTGGTAATCCTGATGTTTTATGATATAGATTGGAACAGAGATATTTAAATGAGAAGCACAGTGTTTATTTCCATGTGTATAATAGATAGTTATATAGTAACTAGATAATGTTCTAAATAAAGTACAGAGAGAGAAACTTAGTGGTAGTTTTGCCCAATTAACCTTTTCCCCCAGTGTACTCTTTTGAATATGTCACAGAGATTTTAGAAAAATAGTACTTTCTTTAAGTTGTTATTGGTTCTACAGTGATAATAATTGCATCTATTTCATTTGTTGGAGAACAATTAGAAAAAGCACAACAGGCAACCTGAGAATATTATGTTTTCCTGGAATCCAAATTCAGAGATTTCAATGATATTCTGATTTGATTAAAACACTTAATTTAGGAGATTAGTAATTTTCTGTAAAACTGTTCACAAATAAAAATTTCTCTTAGAATATTTTCTCTATTAGTTTAGCAGATGTATTTTCAAATGAGCCAGGAATATGAAATAAATATAATTTCATTTGGTAAATCATTTTTGCATCATTTTAAATGCACAAAACAAGAGCTATAATAGTCTGCCATCAAAAGACTCTCAGATCTGTGTTTCAGACCTAATAAAGAAATTTTTGTGACCTCACTAATCTTGTTTCTTATGTGTACCTAGAATCAACCAGGAATAGCCCTTTTATTTGTCTACCTACCCTACATGTCTGTTCGTAAATTAATTCTTGTCACACAGTTTTAAACAATTTCATGCCTCCAAGTGACACAAGAATAACCTGCTGTTTTTGAATCTAAAGATAGTTCTAGCTGATCTAAATGCTGTTCCTGTAGTGGCTTCTTCTTCACATTTCAGGACAGCTCAAATGCATGCTTTACAGGTAAATTGTCCCCCCAGCATTGATGGATATTGAGCCTACACTGCAGATAGCTCCTTTATGTCCTTTGAACTACATTGCTGTAAGTGTCTCAGCATAATGACCTAATAAATTCAGGGTTACGAATCTGTCCTCCCTACCTATATTCCATCTACCTCAAAGGAAGCTGAAAGATCTCATAGAAGCCCATTACTAAATCATGTATTAAACAGGCAAATGTATGACTGAGTAGTGTATTTTATGTGCTTGTGTAAGTGTAGGCTGGTATTCTTTTAACCACATATTGACACAATATAGTTCATACTTAGCAAACTCCTGTTTATAAATAAATAGTGGTCACCTGGAATCATTCTTCTCACTGGAAATGGGCATTCAGTTCAAAGGAGAGAAGAGAGCTATTTTAAGAAACACTGCATGGTACTTATATATATATTTTTCACACTAAGATACATAATCTGCAACCATATTATGATACGCACTATATTAACCTTTGTACTGATATGACAGTTCTGGAATCAGGAGGAAAGCAGCTTAATCTTTCTGTTATAGCAAGAGAGTTGAAGAGTGTACTATGGAGCAAGCTATTGCAAAGGAACCATTCTATCTGATAAACAATTACCATTGTGGCATTCTCTTCACTGTTTAAATTTTCATCAGTTGTAAACAACAGGAAGCATTGTTTCTGAGCATCATCTCATTCTTCATTGTTAAGTATCATTGTAAAGCAGGTGGCATTACAAGTCAACGGATGCAGGGTACCAGAATTCTCATGGGACTTTAACCTAGAAAAAGAAATAAAGGTAGCTAAGGAAGGCTGAGGGAGAAAACATTATTTATTCCCAGCCATGGATCCTTCAATTGGTTACCCAATTCCAAGTTGTCAGCTATGAAAGCATATGCATACAAGAAGCAATATACAGTCTCACTAGGTTGAACATATATATATTCATGAACATATACATATATGTTCATACATATCATGTGTTTATATTGCACACACACACACACACATATATATACACATATATATATATGTGTATATATATAAACATAAATTTGCCAGTGAGGGGAGAACAGTGAAGGAGCTGGTGCAAAGATTCTGATTCTGGCATTACCTTATATTTCTTTATGTATAAAACAGAGACAGAATTATCTGCCTTAATGAGCGTTCAGTGGTAGTGTGGACAACAAAGTGAAAAAGGATTCAGCAAAGGAAATTCAGAATTTTTAAAAGACTGACTTGTATTATTATTATTATTATTGATTCTTTATTTGTATACATGTTATGACGTATTTTTTATAGAAATTAGTCAGAACTAAAGTCTGTTTTTATCCATGGGCTTCTATACAGTTAGAATAGACCTATGGAACCTTTGAAGCTTCATATTGGATTTCTAATTTTCACTAATGAAAATATTTTTAATCCCTTAGCTACCACCAAAATTAAATAAAAATGTCTATGATAGAGTTAGAATGGGAAAATCTCTTAGCCGTGTATCCTACTTAAGAACTCATGGCCACTGCCTACCTCCATTTGGTCCTTCCTCATCTCCTCATATTCACTCTTCCTTTTCTCTTTCATTCATGCTATGTGGTACCCACATTTGCAATTGCTTGTTAAGGTACTGACATGATTGACTCCATCTATGAGATAAAACATTATATTTTCTTTTTACTTTCTGATGTTGTGTGACTTTACATTCATATTATATATTTAAAGTATATGCTAGAGATGAATAATATTCCTATATATGTAATATACATTAATATCTTATTTATAATGTGTTATATATATATACATATATATATTTATACTTATATGCCATACTTAAAGTTGCATTACTCTGTTGATTGACCCCTCAGTTGATATTATTTTCCAACCCCAATAAGACCTTATAAAAAACATGAAATATAGTTATTATGATTATAAGCTATAAGTCTAGATCATGCAGATCTAACACTATACTAACTTATTCTCCAACTATAAGACCCCTTGCTACTTAAGTTTTCTCCTGGACATGTGGTTCATGGCATCCTTCTTCTTGTTTTCCATTGTGTCTCCTTCCATCCTCTTCTTCCTCCTTCCCTACCTGCTCCCACTCTCAAAGACCTGCCTTCTAATATTTCTCCTCCACTGCCCAGTCACAACACCGGTTGACTGCTGAGTTGGGGGTAACCCCTCTTGCAGAAGCAGAATTAACATCAGAATAAAAACAGCAGAAATAAAGCTGGTATAAATATCTCTATAATAGGTTATGGAGTTCTCTTGTTATGTCCTCAGGAGTGAAATAGCTTGCTGGGCCTTATAGAAGTTCTATATTTAACATCTGAGACAAACTAATTGCACAGTGACTGCATTAAATTGCAGCACAATCAACAACAAATAAGGATCTCTTTCTTTTCCAACATTTGTTGTTAGACATTTAGGTGATATCCTTTATTATTGGAGTAAGACTAAATCACAGAGTTTTGATTTGCTTTTCTTTGATAAATAGTGGTATTGAACACTTCTCTCTGTTTTTTTTTTATATATAATTTTGTGTTTAATGTTTCAGTTAAAAGCAAGCAAAAATAAAAACATGAAAGCCAGATCTCATCCTTATTATCTTGGGCAAGTTGACTGAAGTTTATGACTTTCGGTTCCCCATCTGTAAAATGGGGAGGCCTATCTCCTGGGATTCTTGTGAAGATTAAACAAAGTAGCATGCATAAACTGAATAGCAGAATGCTTGCCTCACTCCTATCTTCTTTTCTATTAGAAAACCTTTTACTTTTTTTTTTAAATTTTAATTTAAAAATATCTAAACAGGTTGAATTCATTTCTTTGCATGCAAGTATATATTGCTTTGAGCAATCCTCCATCTCTTTTGTTTGTTCTTACCTCCCCGATCATTGTTGTGTCCTGTGCCAGACAGTTTTACTTCTACTCTCACTAAATCTGTATATACATGGTTTTATATATCAATTGCCCATCAACAGATGAATGCATAAAGAAATTGTAGTATAGTTACAAAATGAAACCTTTTTAGTCACAAAGAACAGTGAAATTATGCAGCATTTCACTCTTTCAAGGTTTTCTGATTCCTGGCAGAAGGTCTTTCATTATTTTAAGCCTTTGACATTATTTGTCTTTGGGAATTTCAAGTGGGTTTTTTTTTCCAAACTAAATAACTGCACTCATCAATGTTGGTCTATCTCTGTGCTTATGTTTTTCTTTTAATTATTTTATTTACATTCCAGTTGTTGCTCCCCTCGGTCCCCTCCCCTGCAGTTACTCATCCCATCCCTCCTACCCCTTGGTTCTTAGAGGGTGTCCCCACCACAAGGCCTCCCACTTCCCTGGGGCCTCAAGTCTCTCGAGGATTAAGCACATCTTCCCCCTCCTAGGCCAAACCAGGAAGACCTCTGTCACACTCCTCAGCTTCTTCAGACCTTTGCCTAATTCAACCACAGGGATATCCGACTTGAGTTCAATAGTTGGGTGTAAGTATTTGTTTCTGTCTCTGTCAACTACTAGTAGGGCCTCTTGGAAGACAGCCATGCAAGACTTCCATCTGTAAGCACATCATAGCGTAGTAGTGTCAGGCTTTGGTGTCCCCCCATGAGATGGGTCCCATATTGAGCAGGTCATTGAACCTCCTTTCCTTCAGCCTCATCTCCATTTTTGTCCATGCTGTTCCTTTAGACAGGAACTATTCTGTAGCAGGAATTTTGACTGTGGGTTTGTAACCCTGTCCCTCTACTTCAAAGCCCTGTCCCAGGGCTTTAAAGCCCTGCCTATCTACTGGAGGTAGACTCTACTCGAGTTCTCTTTTTCCAATGTTGGCCACATTTTTTAAAGTCAACCCAATGAGTCCTGGGAGTGTCTCATCTCCCAGGTTTCTGTTATTTTCTAGAGGATCCTCAGAACTCCCACTCCCTGAGCCTGCTAATTTTCATATGTTCTTCCAGCCCGCTAGCTTTTCCCCAGTCCCCCTATATCTAATCCTGTTGCCCTTTCCGCTAGCTCTCTACCTCCTCTTTCCTTATCTCATCCAGATCCCTCCCTCCCTCTGCCTTCTCTGTTTATAACATTGCCCATTTTTGGTGGGATTTGAAGTCTCCTCACTTGGGCCTTTCTACTTGTTACACTTCTTAGGATCTGTAGATTGTATCCTAGGTATTCTGTACTTTTGGCTAATATCCACTTATCAGTGAGTAAATACTATGCATGTCCTTTTGGGTCTGAGTTACCTCACTCAACATTATATTTTCTAGTTCCATCCGTTTACCTGCAAAATTCATGATGTCCTCATTTTTAGTAGCTGATTAGTATTCCATTATATAAATGAACCACATTTCCTGTATTCATTCTTTGGTTGAGGGACATGTGGGTTGTTTCTAGCTCCTGGCTATTACTAATAAGGTTGCTATCAACTTGGTAGAGCATGTGTCCTTCGGTATTGTGGGACATCTTTTGGATATATGCCCAAGAGTGGAATACATGAATATTCAGGAAGAACTACTTCCAATTTTCTGAGGAACTGCCAGACTGATTTCCAGGGTGGTTGTACCAGCTTGAAATCCCACTAACAATGGAGGAGTCCCACTAACAATGGAGGAGTATTCTTCTTTCTCCACATCCTTCTCAGCACTTTCTATCACCTGCTTAGCCATTCTTACTGGTGTGAGGGAGAATCCCAGGGTGCTTTTGATTTGCATTTCTCTGATGACTAAGGGTGTTGAACATTTCTATAGGTGCTTCTAGACCATTTGATATTCCTCAGTTGAGATTTCTTGGTTTAGTTATGTACACCATTTTTAATAGGATTATTTTATTCTTTGGAATTTAACTTATTGAATTCTTTGTACATACTGGATATTAGCCCTCTATCTGATGTAGGGTTAGTAAAGATCTTTTCCCAATCTGTTGGTTGCCACTTTGTCCTATTGACAGTATTCTTTGCCTTACAGAATCTTTGCAATTTTATGAGGTCCCATTTGTCAATTCTTGATCTTACAACATAAGCCATTGCTGTTCTGTTCAGGAACTTTCCCCCTGTGCCCGTGTATTTGAGGTTCTTCCCTACTTTCCCTTCCATTAGTTTCAGTGTATCTGGTTTTATGTGGAGGGCCTTGATTCACTTGGACTTAAATTTGTACAAGGAGATAAGAATGAAACGATTTGCATTCTTCTATATGTTGACCTCCAGTTGAACCAGCACCACTTGTTGAAAATGTTCTCTTTTTTCCCACTGAGTGGTTTTAGCTCCTTTGTCAAATATCAAGTGACTGTAGGTGTATGGGCTTATTTCTTGGTCTTTGGTTCTATTCCATTGATCTTGTACCTGCCTGTCTCTGTAGAAATACCACACAGTTTTTATGACTATTGCTCTGTAATACCACTTGAGGTCTGGGATGATGATTTCGCCAGAAGGTCTTTTATTGTTGAGAATAGTTTTCACTATCCTGGGTTTTTTGTTATTACAAATGAATTTGCAAATTGCTCTTTCTAACTCTGAAGAATTGAGTTGCAATTATTATGGAGATTGCATTTAAATCTATAGATTGATTTCAGCAAGGTGGCCATTTTTACTATATTAATCCTACCAATCCATGAGCATATGAGTTCTTTCCATCTTCTGAGATCTTCTTCAATTTCTTTCTTCAGAGACTTAAATTTCTTGTCATACTCGCTTGGTTAGAGTCACACCAAGGTATTTTATATTATTTTTGACTATTGTGAGGATGTTATTTCCATAATTTCTTTCTCAGCCTGTTTATCCTTTGAGTAGAAGAAGGCTTCTGATTTGTTTGAGTTAATTTAATATCCAGCCACTTTGCTGAAGTTGTTTATTATGTTTAGGTGTTCTTTGGTGGAATTTTTTGGATCATATAAATATACTATCATATCATATGCAAAACCTGAAGTCCAAGTGGATCTAGGATTTTAACATAAAACCAGATAAACTTAATCTAAGAGAAAGTGGGAAAGAGCCTGGAACTCATTGGCACAAGGGGAAATTTCCTGAACAGAACACAAACAGCTCAGGTTCTAAGATCAACAATTTATAAATGGGACCTCATTAAACTGAAAAGCTTTTATATGGCAAAAGACATTGTCAGTAGGACAAACAGGCAGCCTACAGATTGGGAAATAAATCTTTGCAAACCCTACATCCTACATAGGCTAATATCTAAAATATTGAACACTACTTAAAATAGTTACTGGATATTTGCATTCCTGTTTTGAAAACACTCTATTCAATTAATTTGCCTTGTTGTCCATTGACAGTTACATTTCTTTGGTATTTAGTTGCTGCACTTCTTTGTAAATTTGGATGTTAACCTTCTCTCTTTAGTGTACCTAGTAAAGATTTTCTCTGGTTCTCTAGTCTGCTTGTGTGCTCCGGTAATGGTTTTCAGCGAAGAGACTGATTCTCATGTAGTTCCATCTGTTAGTACTTAAAGACCATTCTTATGGTACAGGTGTTCCATTCAGAAAGTTCTTTCCTACTCAAATGTATCAAAGGGTATCCTCTGTTTTCTGCAAGAAGTTTCAGCATTGACCATTTAGTTTGAGGTCTTTGATTAATTTTAAATTAATATTTGTAAAGGGTGAAAAATATGAGTACTTTCATTTTGCAGGAACATTTGTTGAATATGTTATATTTTTCCATTTTATTGTTTTATTTCCCTTTCCTAAAATTAATTGAGTAGAGCGTTGTCCTTTTATTTCAGGAGTTTCTCTCTTATTCCATTACCCTCTCATTGTATTGTCACACCATCCCAGTCTTTATCTTTAGAACAGTGCTTCTCAACCCAACGAATGCTATGACCTTTTAGGACGTACACTCATGTTGTGTGGTGACCCTTGAAGCTAAAATTATTTTGTTGTTACTTCAAAACTATAATTTTGCTACTTCTTACAAATCATACTATAAGTTTCTGTGTTTTCCAATGGCTTTAGGCAGCTTTGTGAAGCACTGTTGTAACCAAAAGTGTCATGAATGAGCCACAGATTGAGAACAATTGGGTAATTTATGATCAGGTATTAAATTAATAACATAAAAGGTTTTAACCCTTTTGTCTTAGGGTATCTGTGCTCTTTTTTTTTTTTTTTTGGTTCTGAGTGGATTCTTTTATTGGTTTTCTAAACTTGTGAAAACTGTCATAGGAGTTTTGATAAATATTACACTAAACTGTGTAAATTAATTTGGGTAGTAAACCATTTCAGACTATACTTTCTGAAATTTAAGATTACTAAATAGCTATCTATTGTCTATTATCCTCTGATATGTTCTTTTTCAAAATCTTAACATTTTTCTTGTAGAGATCTTTTGCTTCTTTGATTAGATATATTCCAAAGTAATTAACTTTCAACTTATTTGAAATTTGGATATTTGAATATTTTTTCTATTCTCTTTCTATGAGAGTATACATTATCCAGTATCATTTAATCTAGTTCAAGAATTCTTATTTATAGCAATTATACAAGAAAAATACACAAAAATGTTTCACAAAAAAAGGAAGGAGTCAAACCTGGTTATTTTATTATTAATTCTGAAGTGCATTGTTTATCTCAATATGGATTATGTTGTATTTCAGGAGTATATTGTCTGTACCTCAACTAATTTTGATTGTTGCTTGTTAGAAATGAGCAAACTTTCCTGAATTCTGTTCCATTAGTAGTACCTGAGTAACACTGCAGTTTATTTGGATCAAAATGATTCAAGACCACAAATCTCTTACTTAGAATGATAAACTTTAATTAAACTCTCATTTTTAGAAATATCAGTACCAGGAAACATAAAATTGTAGGTAGAGTTTCTACTGCTGTGATAAAACATCATGACCAAAACCAATGTGAACAGTAAAGTATTAATTTCTCTTATAAGTCTACATCAAAATCCATCAATAAATAGGACAGGGACTCAAACAGATTTGGAACTGTGGGGCAGAAGCTTATGCAGAGGCCATTAAAGAGGGCTTCTTTTTTTCTTTTCATCTTTGTCTGCTTCTTCTTTTTCTCCTTCTTGTATTTCCTTCTTTGTTTATTGAGAGCTTAGAATTCCAAAATTGAGTTCACAACTATAACAGCGGGGTGCAGAGCAGCACTCAGGCAGACATAGTGATGGAACAGTAGCTGGGTACTTATATCTTTTACTCTAGGAGACAGATGTACACACACACACACACACACACACACACACACACACACACACATGCACACACACACACATGCACACACACACACACATGCACACACAGAGGGGGAGAGGTGGGGGAGGAGGAGGTGGAGAGGGAGGGGGAGGGAAAAGAGAGGAGAGAGAGAGGGAGAGAGAGAGAGAGAGAGACAGACAGACAGACAGACAGACAGACCGACCAACAGACAGACAAAGGGACAGAGATTGGAGTGGTGTGGGCTTTTGAAACCTCAAAACCCACCCTAATAACACATCTCATCCAATAAGGTCATACCTCCTAATCATTCCCAGACAGTTCCATCCATTGAGGACTAAACATTGAAATATGTGATCCTATGGGGGACATTATCACTCAAACCACCATACTCCAGAAACCCACACTGTACCCTTTTCTTTATTACCTAACACTTCTTTCCTCACAGAATGGCATTCCATTGTATGAGTATATCACATTTGTTCTCCTTCACTTCAGTACTTGAGAAACTTTCCAGTATTTAACTACAAAGAACACTAATTCTATAATTACTATTTCTTCTATAACTGCAATAAATTTCTATGACTTTATGTGAATTTTGGTGAATATATAAAATATTTTTCTGGGTGTATACCTAGCAGTACAACCTCATGATAATGTGGCCCACATCCACAATAGAAATTAATACAATTCAAAAATATTCGATATGCACTGTAATACATTGGTATGTTCAAATGGTTTCTGATTAGGCAGTTGTATTAGCTGGGATTCTTAACAATTCCTTCAATCAGGTGCTCTACATAATCACTAATATTTGATAGCATCTTTTTTTTTGTAGTCATCCTATAGAAGTGGAGATCTGGAATGCTGTAAGTTTTAGGTATATTTCTTTGATATCTAATGGCTCTGAGTGATTTTCATAAGTTTGTCGCTTATTTATATATCATCTTTCATGAAGAACTTTTCACTTCTCTTATTGATTTGTAGGAGTTTGTTATGTATTTCAGAAATGATTCTTTTGGGCTTCTGGTTCTTTCTGACTTGCTCAGAATGCTTTATTATCATATCCCAGTCCACGGAACAACTGGCAATACAATCCATAGTGAGCTGTGCCCACCCATGTCAATAATTAATCCAGAAAATATACCATTGTCTAGTACACAGGCAGATCTTGTGGAATAATTTTCTCAATTGAAAGTACTTCTTCCCAAATGACTGTAACTTGTATCAAGTTAACATAAAACTAAAAAGGACTGTTAGTGCATTCAGGTTCTATATACTTATGCAAGGAGAGCTCCAGTAGCATCACAAACATCATTAACTTAAGCAGTTAAGTATGATGTTCTGGTTGCGGTTGACAAATGCTACTATTTTTAGAAATTTTCTTTACAGTTACATTGCTTCATTGCTCTTCTATTTCGTGTAAAAATAACCACACATATTATTTCTTTTTGAGATTACTCAACACAGTCAAAGGGTGATAAACATGGACTATCACTATAATTAAGTCAGAGTATGCCTATTAAGAAAGTTCTACTTAGAGACACACATTACCAAAGGTAACTACAAGCTAATCAGTAATTTTAGGGCCACTTCTGGGAAATCCTCTAGTTATTATAAATCACTACAATTGGTTTAGGTCTGCACTTACATACTTTAAAGTAACTATGCAAGTATAGCAGAAAGGCTGATCAGCAAAATGAGTCATTTTCTCTCCTTAACATGATTATTTTCTACTAAATAATATACAACATGCTGTCTGTTTAGTTTTTTTTTCCAATCCAACCACTACCAACTCTTCACCCTGGCATTCCCCTGTACTGGAGCACTGAGCCTTCACAGGACCAGGGGCCTCTCGTCCCATTGATGTCCAACAAGGCCATCCTCTGCTACATATATAGCTGGACCCATAGATCCCTCCATGTGTATTCTTTGGTTGGTGGTCTAGTCCCTGGGAGATTGGGGCCTCTGCTTGATTAATATTCTTATTCTTCCTATGGGGTTGCAAACCCCTTCATCTCCTACAGGCCTTTCTCTAACTCTTCCATAGGGGACCCCACCCTCAGTACAATGGGTGACTGTGAGCACACTGCTCTATATTTGTCAGGTTCTGGAAGAGGCTCTCAGGAGACAGCTATATCAGGTTTCTGTCAGCAGGCACTTCTTGGCATCTACAATAGTGTCTGGTTTTAGTGACTGTTTATAGGATGGATCCCCTTGTGGTGGGGTCCTTGGATGACCTTTCCTTCAGTCTCTGCTCCATACTTTGTCTCTGTGTCTCCCTCCCATGGGTATTTTGTTCCCTCTTCTAAGACAGACCGAAACATCCACACTTTGTTCTTCCTTCTTCTTGAACTTCATGTATTCTGTGAATTGCATCTCGAATATTCCAGGCTTTTGGGTTAATATCCACTTATCAGTGTGGATACTTGTGTGTTCTTTTGTGACTGTGTTACCTCACTTAGGATGATATTTTCTAGTTCCATCATTTTCCTAAGAATTTCATGAAGTCATTGTTTTTAACAGTTGAGTGGTATTCCATTGTGACAATATACCACATTTTCTGTATCCATTCCTCTGTAGAAGGACATCTGGGTTCTTTCTAGCTTCTGGCTATTATAAATAAGGCTTCTATGAACAGAATAGAGCATGTATCGTTATTACATGTTGGAGCATCTTTTGGGTATATACCCAGGAGGGGTATAGCTGGGTCCTCAGGTAGTACTATGTCCAATTTTCTGATGAACCAACAGACTGATCAGTTAATCAGGCTTACAGAAGACTTAGATAACAATATGGATCCTTTTTAGGATCTTTCATTCATAAACATATTGTCCACTAAGCATATTGGCCACAGGAATGGTAGACATAATTGGTTTGGAAACCTAAAGACACTCCTGAGAATAGAAGTGGTTAAGAGACTTGTAAGGGTCTAATGTTCAAAAATCTCATAGTATTATAACACTTTATAGGTCACTTATCCAGCTATAGCTTTATCTCACATTTGGAAATATCTTGATCTAGTTGTACAGGTTTTGTTATATATACTGTGCCCTCTGGCTTCATATACCTTTATCTGTTTGTCCCCCATTATTCTTGATGCATGTTTCCAATTCCCTTCTCTACTGCCAAAATTTTACTTGATAAAAGTAACATGCATCCAATCAGAATCATTCTCAGTGAATTCGTGGTCTTAGCAAATCAAAGAAATGCTGGTACCTCATTCTGCTAAAATCAAATTATCAATTAGTCACAGGATACTAAGGTGGGTTTCATGACACAATTAAACAGTGAGAAGCATCCTATAACTGCTATATTTGACAGGTTTGTTTGTGAAAACGCAGAAAGTCAAGGTCTTAGATCTCTCATTTCTACATAAGAAGTCAGGATCACATCTGTGAAGTACTGACACTGTATTCTTCTTCTGAGATACTGGAAGCGAATGGATATCATATATATATATATATATATATATATATATATATATATATATATATATGTACATACACATATATGTATATATATATGTGTATGTACATATATATGCATTAAAATCATAGTAAATCAACCCAAGGTATTGGTATATGGTAGCATATTTTGAGTGCCTCAAGAACACCGTGACTTCTCTCACCAAAGAGACAAAGCTCCCGAGTCTGAGGTAATAATCAGACTTTTCCACAAAACAAGGTTGTATCCAATTTGGCTGAGGTTTATTACCAGGAACACATTTGAAATATTGACCTTTCAGATATAGTGTCTCATGCCCCACGCACTGGAAAGAGTGAAGTCCTGTCTGTTTTAGATTCAAGATCTCTGCCTCGTTTCCCTGAACATTGGGCACGTCCTCGTCTCACAGTTCACGTTCAAGTTAAAAGGCAGAAGCATGAAGTGAAGACGTTCTGGCAAACTGCCAAAGCCCTGCAGCTGCTGCCTGTCCAGGTGGGATTTTATGGGGCTTAGAGGGAGGAAATGTCACTCAAGTGCCTGACACCATTGTCTTCTCCCAGCCAGAGGTGTGATCGTTGATGGCTCAGTGGGCATGATAGCTGCAATTAATGTGGTGGGCAGAAATGGCTCTTCCACAGGATTCATTAGTCACTTCTAAAAATACAAACCTAAATAACAGCAGACAAATGAATTCTCCTGAAGGGAAGGGCAGAAGAGGGCCTTTCCTTTTTCAAGCTGGACAGTCCAAGGAGAGCGAGGTCCTCTTTTACATATGGACTGGGAAATGTTGAAATTAATAGAATGCAAAATGTGGTAACTATTGCTTGAATTGTGATTCAATTCTGAGCATATAACTTAGTATACATATGTATATGAATTAATATGCATGGAATTGATTTTTTAATATGTCAGTAATAGATTGCTTAACAAATTTAGCATGTATATTTTCACTTTGCCATTTTTCTGTGAATAATAAATTCTTGAGTTGGTGACCAATGTCAAAGGATACATTATTCTATTTTACATGGTTACTATCTTATTTAAAGTTGATTATGGGTACAGTCGATTTTAAATTTCATCAGAGTAACAGAGTACACAATAGTCTTTTAAGAATCACTTGGTATCTGTAGATGGAATGGATTGCATGGTGGGGCAGTCTCTGGATGGCCTTACCTTCAACCTCTGATCTAGTTTTGTCCCTGACACTATTGCTCATGCCAAGATGTGCTTACTACGAACAGGAGCCTGGTATGACTGTCCTCTGAGAGGCTCTGCCACCACATGACTAAGACAGATGCAGATTCTCACATGCAACCATTTGACTGAGCCAGGAATCTTCAATGGAAAAATTAGGGGAAGGACTGAAGGAACTGAAGGAGATTGCAACCCCACAGGAAGAACAAAAGTATCAATTAACAGGATTCCTCAGTGCTCGCAAGGACTAAACTTCCAACCAAAGTGAATGTATGGCCCAGTCCATGGCTCCCATTACATATGTAGCAGAGGACTGCTTAATAAGGCATCAATGGGAGGTGAGGTGCTTGGTTCTTTGGAGACTTGATGCCCCAGTGATGAGGGATGCTAGAAGGGAAGGCAGGAGTGGGTAGGTAGGTGGGGGGAGCACTCTCTTAGAGGCAAAGGAAGGGGTGGGGGTTTTATGGAGAGACCAGGAGGGGGAGATAACATTTGAAATGTAAACAAATAAAATGATTAACAAATAAATAAAAAGAATCATTTAATCTCAATGTTTACAATTACTTCTGAATTTCTGTAGAGGATAATTAGTAAAATGATACAGTATCAACTTGGTATGTATCTATAATATTATCCGATTTAGTTATCAGATTTATATTGATATGTTCCTGCACTAGGGAAAATGTATAATATTTATGTGATTTAAAATATTTCTTTCTGTAGTGACATAAGAGTATTTTTCTGTGTCGATAAACACATATTTTTTAGCTCATTGGAATATTGGCTTGAAAACAAGAAATCACTGTAGAACATCTCATTGACATTCAATAGGGAAATAGTGCTGACAGAATGTTACAAGTCCTGAAGTGGACGGAATCCAAGAGAGTAAATTAAAAACAGTCTGATAGCTGTCTTAACATTTTACAAGGCAAGCAATATGATCAAGTTGTTGGGTTGACATCATAAAATCATTTGAAACCAAAAAGGAGCTCTGTTTCAGAGATTCCCTTCTTTTTATAACCTTGGTACTTTGATGAAAAAGTGCAGCTTTGAAGCGTTGGCAAGTAGGACATCTATACAGATTTCATATGTCCTTGTCACCTGTTTGTTTGCAGCGAGTTTATTTCTACCTCAAGGACAAATGAACAAACTTTCTCCAGAATTGAATCTGCCTCACATCTATTTGGCCACTTATCTCTATCTTGGTTTATAAACACCACATATTTACACCAAGCTCTGACATGTGTTTTCATACATAACCCTGACAGCATGATGCCTGTGGACAAGTAAAAGAGCCAGCTTACTGTGCTCACAGGCAGATACTTTATCATACTTTGCAGTAAAATTTTATCTATCAGGCTTCCTTTCATTCACTCATGTATTCATAACTGTCAGTGTGCTAAAAAGTGAAATCAATAATTTATTCAAGAGCACAGCTCACATACATTATTAAAAAATTACTATGCACTTATCTTCTCTGTAACATGTAGGCAAGACCACTTGATCCTGGGACCTATGATTAAGAAAATACAGTTTTCAGTGCAAATTAGTTTATGTTTATTCAAAGAAGAAAATTATCTAAGTATCCTAGCCCTAGAAAGTCATATTCTTAGGTACTGTTATGAAGAAATTTTGTTATTTCAGGGTTTCAACTTGCCCATTTGATTACTCTTCTGACACAATGTGTTCAGATTCTATTCATATCTATTCTCAGATCTCAATGTGTTATAGTTCTATATTGTTGAACTAATTGCATACTTAATAATTTAATATAATAATCAACCATTGGCTAGAGATGTGCTACATTGTTTTTGATTGTCAAATGTTTCTTTTTTAAAATTTAATGTTACTTTTTTAAATTTATTTTACATTCCACTCACTGGTTCAGTCCTGGTATCCCCATCCCAATCCTTCCTCAATCCCTCCTCTACTACTCCTCTGAGTAGGTTGGATTGCCCTGGGTATTCCCCTAACCCTGGTACTATGACACTCTGCAAGGCTAGGTTTTATTTTTTTTTCCAATGAATCTAGAACACCTTTGGGATAGCCATAATTCCAGTTATTTGGGACCTACATGAAGACCAAGCTGCACATCTGCTACATATGTCATGGGAGGCTTAGGTCCAGCCCATGTATGATCTTTGGTTAGTGAATCAGACTCAGTAAGCTTCAAGCGTCCAGGTTAGTTGACTCTGTCTGTCATCCTGTGGGGGAGTTAATTTTTTGCTTCTGTTTTTAACTACTCAAGGAATCTTCCAACAAGTGGTTTAGGATAAAGTTTTAGTATCATTTTACTTATTTGTTCACTTAACTACATTATTTTTTACCAGTTGTAGATATGAAGGACATTTGTTCACCAGTGGCATTACCTTTAAAGTTTTGCTTGATGTGCATATACCGAAAGTTTGAATTGTTCTAATGCCCATTTTCTATTAATGGCACAGTAAGAAAATGTCTGTGACTCAAGGTCATAATAAAAGATGCTTATTTGGTTCTCAGGCTTCTGAAGAGAAAGCCCTGAGTATGTCAGTCCTGATGGGGCCAAGGCCCAAGTGTGAGATCTTTAATCTTTTTAATGAATTTTGAATATTCTTTTTTTTAATGCACTGTTATTTCTCTAGGTCATGCAAAAGGCCATTTACATCAAGAGTACCAAAAAAAATGAAAGTTAGGAAGAGGGCTTTGTGCAGTCAAGTGGATTTACAGCTGAGCTAAGCATCAGCTTATGTAGCTTAAAGTTCACACAATTAACCTGTAATATAGATAAACAAATAATAGTTCAAAGTATCCAAACAAATTATAGCTTTGACCACTACTTTATAGGCTTTAGATCTTCATTGCTAACTATGTATGTATCTATATGTATGATATTACAATGTATATATTATAACTCAATATGTGAGGCTCAATAGTTGGCCTGGTAAATATGACAATGTGGCCTGTAATCATGAAGAACTCAACACAGGTTTGGGTCAGGGAAATGTGAGGATCTCTGTGGCTTCCTTGCTGATAACTTAGTTTCAAATTCAGTGAAATATTGTCTCAAAAACAAAATGGAGAAAGAGAAAGCAAAAAACCTGTTATCTTCCTGTGTCCCTGGGTGTACATACAGATCTGCACATATAATGCACATATACCACACATACATTCCACAAATCCAAATGAGATTAAATATTTAAAGATACACTGTCTCATAAACAGACACACACAGTGGAGGGGTTATGTAAGAACAATTAACACAAACAAGCATGAATTTTAATGTCAATGTGAAATATATGAAAGGAGGGAGGAAAGATAAATGGGAAAATTATGTGAGTATATCATCTTCAAAAATAAAAAATGATTTAGAAAAATTAGAAATATATGTATGCTTTACAATATCGTAGAGAACATAAAAGTGTTTAGACAGAATACTCATTATTACTGATAATTACTTATCTGTGCTGAAGAAGATGTAAAACGGTCTCACATTTAAATCTCAATAATTCTATAACTAGTAGACATTGGATTTCTAATGTGAGGCATATTGAAAGACCTCAAGGATGCAATTCTAGTTCTTCAGAGCAGACCAACACAGCACAACCACAGATCTCAGAAGCGACTGGCAACATGAACTTCAAGTTGTCTTTTACTAACTATGTTTATCACATTTACCTGCTTACATATTACACATACTCATGTATTATATGGGCTTAATAATATGATAGTTTTGTTTGTTTGTTTGTTGTTTTCCTGTTATCAAGGAGAAAATGACACAGAAGGCTGAAATTTCTCGTCTAAGGTAAAGGTCCTAAAGCAGTACAATATAAAGTGAGATAAGACAAGTCTGATACTTAGGAAACAAATACTGTTTTCATAGCAGCTCTTCATAGCTAGTGATGTTACACTATGAAGTGGCTTGATGAGACCGAAAGTCCTGTATTTAGAAACATCTAAAGAGTATATATTTTATATTTTATCTTGGAAAAATCACAGAGCATTATACAAAGGCATAAGGATTTTTTTCTTTTTCTTTTTCTTTTTTTTTTTTTTTTACTTTAAAATTCGGAGTAATTTAATTTGCTATTTGCATCCTAAAGTTAAGCTTTCCTATACACGCTGTTTCAAAGGCTTTTATCTCATAAACGGGATATTTATTTCACAGCTTGATGTTACAAATTGACAGATACTAAGTTGAAATATAAATAATTAATGATATCTCAGCAGAGCATCAAGTGTGTGACAAGATAGCAATGCAGCGAAGGCATAAACATGTAGTTCTTCTGTAGAGTGATGTTTAGCATAGGCAAAGCACCATAGTAATTTGAAAGAAGCATTAAGGTGTCCTAGTTTTAAAGACTCATAAAATATATATACTGAAAGAAATGAATATACTACATAATAGTCATATTTAAGCAAATTTTAAAAAATATTTTATGATCACTTTACTGCTACTGCTCTGTTCTGATTGCTTAATGCTTTCTTAAAATTTCAAGTTTATTGTTTTAAAGATAAAAAAGCTTTATTATTTTTCAGCGAGTAGTAATTAGCTGGATGCCTTTTCATTTTGTTGATGTCCTTGAATATTGTTACTGGTCTTTGTGTTCTTTTCTTTCCATTTGCCTATCTTCTTCATTTCTGTTTTTATTTATTCTCTGGTATCCTCTCATTTCCTTGTAACCGATGTGTTATGTGATTTTGTCACCTGATTAGGCTAACCCAGCCATTCTCAGAGTAGATGACACATCTCTCAGAGAAGTAAGCAGATGACTGTTCCCAGTCTCCCTCAAAATTGGCTGTTACTGCCATCTGTGGATTCAGGAGAGTGAGAAGACCTAGGTTCTCTGTAATGAATGAATAAAAGCATCAACCTACTAAATGTTCCGTAAAGCTATTTGGATTCCACACATCTTTACTGCTTTGAACATACTTGAACAGAGAAGCAGAATATGGTTTGTTCCCCCACAGACTGTGTGTACTACTTAATTCTAACAAAATTTGAAAAAGATAGAAACTAAATAGGTTAAATTACAAATAATATGACATGTATTATAAATACACAGAAACATACATATATACATATATCAATAGAGAGTAGATGTATATATGGATTATGGATGGTGAATGATAGATAATAGAAAGACAAACAATAGGTAGATGACACATAGCTGATGAATAGATGAGTAGGTGATCAATATTTTAAAGATAGATATTAGATAAATAGATAGATAGATAGATAGATAGATAGATAGATAGATAGATAGATAGATAGATAGATAGATAGATAGACAGATAGATAGATAGATAGAGCCACGTGTCAGTAAATGATGAAATATATACAGGAAAATGCTTTCTCTGATGATTGGTTCATTTTTTTCATATATCTTCAAATATGCTTGCATAGTATATTACACATATAGATTATATGTTTCTCTTTGACTAAATATCTATACAGTAGATTAACACAATAGTAATGTGGGCAATTGTGGCATAAAAACAGTTGTGTAAGGGAACATTTATAAATATAGGAAAATGCAAAAAAATAAGTGATAATCTTTTTTAATTGGTTATTTTATTTATTTACATTTCAAATATTGTCCCCTTTCCTGGTTATCCCTCCAAAATTCTCCATCACACCCTCTCTCACACTGCCACTATGAGGATTCTCCCCCATCCACTCACGCATTCCCACCTCCCTGCCCTAGCATCACCCTACAGGGGGGCACCGAGCCTCCACAGGACCAAAGTACTCCCCTCCCACTGATGCCAGATAAGGCCATCCTCTGCTTCATATGCAGCTGGAGCCTTGGGTCCCTCCATCTGCACTCTTTGGTTGGTGGTTTAGTCCCTTGGTGATCTGGGGGTTCTGGTTGGTTGATATTTTTGTTCTTCCTATAGGGTTTCAATCCCCTTCAGCTCATTCAGGCCTTCACCTAATTCTTCCTTTGGGGTCCCTGGGCTCAGCCTGATGTTTGACTTCAAGTATCCATATCTGTATTGGTTAGGCACTAGCAGAGAGAGCCTCTAAGGGGACAACTATACCAGGCTCCTGTCAGCAAGCACTTCATCGCATAGCAATAGTGTAGGGGTTTGATGTTTGCAGATGGGATCTATCCCTAAGTGGGGCAGTCTCTGCTTCACTCTTTGTTGCTACATTTCCTTTAGACAGCAACAATTCTGAGTTAAAATTTTTGAGATGTAAGGATGGCCCTATCCTTCAATCAGGGGGCAAAACCTATCCACTGGTTTTGATCTGTACAAGTTCTCTCCCCTTTGTTGGTTATTTAGGCTAATGTCATCCAAGTTGGGCACTGGGATTCTCTTGCTTCCCTGTCATCTAAGACTTTCTAATAGCTACCCCAGTTCCCCACCCCCTACTACTACACATCTCCATTCCATTTCCTGACCCTCTATACTTATCCCATGTCTCCTCCCACACTTGATCCTGCCCTCCTTTTTCTCTTCCCCTCTTCTCTCCCTCCCAGTTTGCTCCCCCCCCACCTCCCATGACTGTTTTGTTCCACCTTCTAAGAAGGACTGAAGTATCCACACTTTGGTCTTCTCTCTCCTTGAGCTTCATATGGTCTGTGAATTTTATCTTGTGTAATCCTAGTTTCTGAGCTAATTCCATTTATCAATGAGTACATACCATATGTGTTCTTTGTGGCTAGTTTACTTCACTCAGGATGATATTTTATAGTCCCATCCATTTGCCTGTGAATTTTATGAAGTCATTATTTTTAATAGCTGTGTAGTACTCCATTTTGTAAATGTATCAGATTTTCTGTTTCTATTCCTCCATTGAGAGATATCTGGGTTCTTTCCAGCTTATAGCTACTATAATTAAGGCTGCTATGAACATAGTGGAGCATGTGTCCTTTTTATCTTAATAGAGAACTTTGTCCTGAATAGGGCTTGCTTCAGTGGAAGTTACTTTATGAAGGTACAGTGAAATATAGAAGACTTAAATATTGCTGTACATTAGTGTAGTCTTTAAAAATACTGCATACTTCGGTTATATTTTCTATTTTTTTGTTTTCAAGAAGTTTTTAATTATTTTTAACATTTTACTAAAAGTCAAATGTTTTATTAATTTGATAAAGCAATATCTTTAGGTTGATATTTTTAAAAATCTTAATTTTAAAGCTTTTACTTACATGTTTTAATATTTTTTTTTACAATTAAGAAAAATCATACACACTTCTGGCTGGTTGGTATCAATGTCTGCTGCTCCATATGTTGCTACTGCATAGGCTTCAGAGGCAGCATGGACAAATATTCATCTCTGATGTAAGAGGCCCTCTTTGGAATATGTTTGAAGGGTTGGCAAGAGGCTCTACTCAAGTCAATACTTCTCTGTCAGACCTTGGTCTAGGTCATTGGCTGACTTAATATTTGCTTTATCCATATACCATTTCTAAACATAAGTGTAACATGTACTTTCATTAATGAAAACTTATTGCTGTCTGGCTCCACATTTTGAGTATTAAGTATTATTATTTATTAAAAATTTCATATATATATATGATATGATTGTAGTATATATATATATATATATATATATATATATATATATATATATATACTACAATCTGGTGAGACTCACAACAACCTGTCATATACTCTATCCTCTTACTCGCAAAATCCTTCTGTTCTCAGCATGGTCCCTCTCCCACTTTTATTTATGTGTTGTTGTTTTTGTTGTCATAGTTTGTGAGTCTCTGACTTTAACCATTAATCAGGGCCAAGATATGGATATAAGTGAGGAGGAGTCTGCTGAAACATGACTAACACTGGAGTACTAACAACACTGATAAGCCCCAACTTCTCATCTTTCAGAATTCCTAAACTCAGTAACTGCCCAGAGAATATCTGGGCTCTACAAGACCCCTGCTCCCATGACTGAGCATCAAATAGCAGAGTCTTATCCCTTATTCAGAACCTATCCAGTGTTAGGATTTGTTGTTATTGTTGCTGTTGTTGTTTTTGAGTACAAAAACCATGAAATAAACAAAATAAAACATTATCTAGGTCTACGTCTCATCTGTAGGCTTTTACTTTCTTTCCATTTTTTTGAGATTGTTTCAGAGGGCCATGTTGATATTCCATTGAGAGAAGCTTTTCAGTAAAGTTGTTGATGTCTGCAAATTTTCTGTTTCACATTAAAGAATGTATACATTGTTGTGTCTTCCCATGTAAACTCCTTTTCTCTGGACCCTCTTCAACCTATGGTACTGTCATGTTCTACAGAATTGTTATAGGAAAAGAATTGTTTTGATTATTCACTGAAATGTCATCATATGGTGTATGACACTGGGTTAATCTAAATGAGGGATCACCTGGTTGCTCTGATAAACTTGAATTTGAAAGGTCTTATTACTTTCATTATTCTTTTCTAAGTCCCTTGATTATCTTTATTACCCAAAGGCTTTAAACTATGCTTATTACCTTTAGGATTTCTCACTATTTTTACTATGAATTCTAAACCAAACCTGTACTTAAACATTGTCACTGTGATTGTGCTTTGATCTATTTTATTTAGTGAGTTGTCAATAGGAAGTTTCTTTAATGAATTATTTACTTACCTAAAAAGCATGGATAGAAACTAATCACGTAGTCTATTTTAGAGAAACAGAATTCTTGATCAATTCAATATTGTATTGAAAGTCAAGTAGCAGGCATTTAAGAAATATGTAGAACATAGTTCTGTTGATGCTGAACTTTTATCAGAACTATTGTGCTTCCATAGATTCGACTGGTGATTTTTATGTGAATTAATGGCAGTAAAAGAAAGAAGAAGATGACTACTAAAAGATGAGGAGAGACAGAAATGGATTTCCTAAATCCATTCAAATAACTATTTAGACCTAAGAAGCTCTGTGGCACTGTTAATGAGATGCATCCAACAATGGAGTGTGTAGGGGATGGAGTTCTTGCTTAGAGTATCAAATAGCATAATGGACTGTCTGATTTCTTTGGACTACAGATGTTAGTAATATTCCCAGGTAATATGTGTTTTGCCATTTGAATTACCATAACTGAGAGAAGTAATAGTATTATACAATTTATAATATGTGTCTATTTTTTAACATTTAAACATTTTGGTGCCTTACTTGTTCAGAGAGACCACAAAGAATATTCACAAAAGACAAGAACTTTGTAAGATTCACAAGTTTCATCTGTTCTGACTGTTTGGGGATTGTGGGTTTCTGGTTTTTGCTTTGTCATGTTAATACCAATTCACACAGGAGACTTTATAAACTTGAAGTCATCAGAAATGCAAAGAGTCAGGAGTCAGCATCCTATAGATCAGAAAGTCAGACTCAGATGGAGAGTTATGTATATGCTCCCCAATGGTGAAATTAAAACAAGCCTTCATTCAGCGGAAATTTCCTGAATTATGAATTCAGAAGACTAGAGTTCAAATAAGTATTCTCACTCTATAGAAAGCATGCCTTTAAATTTATCTGAGTATCTAAGAAATACTACTCTTTAAATGCTGATTTTTCTGATTTTGCTGAATTTTTCTAATGTGGAACTACTATATAATGATAAGATATATAATAGCTATCATCTTTCCATCACAACAATCCATTCAAAGTAAAACAAACTGTTATTCCAGTTCTTCATGCAGAATCAGTCTTATATAACACCACCTTAATATATTAACAGAGTCAGCTAGCCTTTAGGACATGTGAAATGTACACACATACTGCATGTGTGCGTGTATACACACATACACACACACACACAAGTATACACACACACTCACATGGCATGAGCTACATAAAGAAAAAGACAATATGTAATTTTGACAGAATAGGGATATACATCAGGTGGGGTGTGTTTCAGTTTGAATAATGTTTCCCCTTATTTCCCTTCTAATTTTCTTACCATTTATATTATTAGTATAACTTGATGTTGCTTTTGCATTAAAGTCCTCAAAGCAATGCCTTCTGTCTACAATGTCATTACAGAGATGGCCTTGTGAGCATGCCTTACGGAACATTAGGGTCTCCACGTATAACCTCGAGAGTTAAGTAATGAGAAGAACTGTGTAGCACATCAAGGAGGGTGGTAATCTATCTGCTTCCCATACAGAGTTCTTTCAGTTTATCTTGTCTGGTTGGGCATCTGAGAGTTTCCTTACATTGGAGGACACATTCCCTGCCACCCTCTTTTTTTTTTTTTTTTGGCCAATGTTGTTTTTTGAACTTGACATTTTAAGAGTAACTGGTTTTGTTTTGTTTCATAATCATATGGGGGGACAAATACAGAAATGCATACACATGCAACAATGTGTTTCACAGGAAATATCTGCGAATATAAAAAGAAAGAAATATTAAAAATAATTGATAAGTTTCTTTTGAGTTTGTAACACTGGTAGGAGTTTACACTTATATGCTGCCAAAGTTTCTTTTCAGTTTGTAACCCTGGTAGACGTTTACACTTATATGTTGCCAAAGTACTAATTATTTATGTAAATATATACATATGCACACATATTTCAGAACATCGTGAGCTTTATGCCATTTGGACAGGTATTAGATAAACACTGAGGGTTGGGGTGGGATTTAAAGTTAGGTGTTTCCTCTTGGCTCACTTTGAGATGTTAGTGATGCTCTCATTCCGTGGGGAAGGACTCCAGGTATTTCCTTATGTGCCTGACTGACTTGGTCCTCTCAGTGGGGTATTGTGGTTACGTGTTCCAGATCAGGCACAGAAACGGACAGAGAACAGCCCTGCAGCAGCTTTCAAGTCTTTGAGATTCCCAAGGTCTGAACTCACGCAAACCTCCAAATTCTTCGGTCTGGTTGCACAGTTCACTGGCCTTACATTTCTCTCTTAAAGATCTGACCTATCCAATCTGGTTCCATAAGGCATATGATAATTACACAGGAAAGGGAATTTTGTTTCAACTATTTATCTTAATCACATATCATCAGTAATTTTCAGAGTAGGATAATTAGGCAGTGAAAAAGAGCAAGAAATGGCAGATTATATGATTGCCAAAACTGATTCCTTTAACGAACATGCACGTGTGTGTGTGTGTGTGTGTGTGTGTGTGTGTGTGTGTGTGTGTAATCTGCTAAAAAATAAATCTATCTAATAAAGGATGCAAAGTATAAGGAAGTATTTTAACTTGAATCATTGATAAGTCCCCAGAAATAGGATAATAGAATGCATTACTAACCTTTCTTCCTTCCTTCCTTCCTTTCTCTTTCTTTCTTTCTTTCTTTCTTTCTTTCTTTCTTTCTTTCTTTCTTTCTTTCTTTCTTTCTTTCTTTCTTTCTTTCTTTGACTCTTTCTTCCTTTTTTATTTCCTCCATTTTTCTAAGACAGAGTTTTATATGTTGGGGGCATTGGACCAGCTAGTCTAGTCTTACTTACTTGGTGTCTCAGTGTCTGAGAGAACTCAGGGTCCCAGCTTAGTTGCAACTGCTGGTCTTCCTATGGGGGTTGCCCTCCTCCTCATCTTCGTTCAGCATTTCCCTAATTCCACCACAGGGGTCCCTGGCTTCTGTCCATTGGTTGGGTGTAAGAATCTGCTTCTGTCTCATCAGCTGCTTGTTGGGCCTCTTGGAGAGGAACCATGGTAGGCTCCTGTCTGTAAGCACATCATCACATCAGCCTGGTCTGGCTACAATGAAAGAAGATGCACCTAACCCTTAAGAGACTTGAAGCCCCAGGGAATTGTGAGTCCTGGCAGTGTTCTGTCTCTGTCTCTGTATCTCTCTCTCTCTCTCTCTCTCTCTCTCTGTCTCTCTTTCTCTCTCTCACTCTCTCTCTCTCTCTCTCTCTCTGGCTGTCTGTCTCTGTCTGTCTTTTTCTCTGCCTCTCTCTGTCTCTTTCTCTCTCTCTCTCTCTGTCTGTCTGTCTCTTTCTCTGTCTGTCTCAGTCTCTCTCTCTGTCTCTCTGTCTCTCTCTCTGTCTGTCTCTGTCTTTGTCTCTGTCTCTGTCTGTTTCTGTCTCTCTCTGTCTCTTTCTCTGTCTGTCTGTCTCTGTCTCTGTCTCTCTGTCTCTGTCTCTGTCTCTCTCTCTCTCTCTCTCTCTCTCTCTCTCTCTCTCTCTCTCTCTCTCTCTTTTTCTCTCTGTATATAGGTGTGTGTGTGTGTATCCTCTTAGAGATGGGGGAGGAGGAATGGGATGAAGAACTTTCAGAGGACAGAATTGGAGGGGGATAACAACTCCAGTATAAAAAAACAATTAAAGATAATTAAGGAAACAGATAGAGTTTTATGTAGCACAGACTGCACTCAGCTCTCTGTGGTCTCGAGAATGAGTTCAAATTTCTCATGCTTTTGCTTACACCTCTTAAGTAACATGTAACAGATATGTAGCATCAGATGTGGCATAATTCAGAAAAATTGAAATGTTAAAATTTAATTAATTAATATTTATTTGAAAAGTTACACATATTAAAATTATATTGTATCCTTTGAATCCCAGTGTATGCTTTGTCCTATTTATTCAACTTTGAATTTTAATGTATGTTTCTGTTCTCATCCAGGATATAATGTTTTAAGATAGTTTAATAAATCTAAATAACCATTTCTAGAAAAGTTCAGAAAGAGAAGCGAGATGGGGTTGAATGGAGAACAGAGGGAGGGAAGGGGGCTTATGGGACTTTCGGGAGGGAGGATATGGGAAAGGGGAAATCATTTGGAATGTAAATAAAAAAACTTAGAAAATAATAAAAAAATATAAAAAAGAAAAGTTCAGTTCAAAACAAATATATCAATTTTCCATTCCCTTGAATCTATATTTACTTTAAGGTCCAAACTTAGCAATTGATATTTTAGTGATGTAGGCAATTTTAATGGACAGAATTCCTTTAGAGAACTAATAAATATTTTCAGATTAAATATTAGATATCTTTAAAATCTGTCCCTCCAAACCATCTGAATCCAATATTTAATGGACTTTAAGATAATTTCATATCTATGCCTTCAAATGAGTCCACACAAAATTAGTTTAGGTTGATATAGATGTTCGAAATATGAAAAGGGAAAATTAGGGCAAAGCGAAAAGCATATATGCTCGCATAATTCTGTTCCTAATATTCCCTTTTATTTCAATTCCACTTCCTGGAATAGAGATAATGTTACTTTTAAAATGATAGGTTTATAATGATCTCATCTTCTGAGACCCATCTTTCAGAAGGGACTTATTGTTCCATGGCTTGAATTTTCCTTGAGACTCTTGTAAATTCTATTCTCAGCTTAATAATTTAGAGCAGTTTGATACAGAAATGACAAAATTCTATAGCAAAATTGTCAGTTATTTCAATAGATGGTGAACTCGGAGTCTAACTGCTTCATTTCATTCCTCTCATACTCCCCTCTCTTTGAGTTGTCCCCGTGTGCAGTTGTTAGTACTTCTTTCTGGTGACAGGCTTGACAGTAAACAGACTCCAAGTCTGCAGAGGGTCTTTTGATGCTGACCCCTTGTTGCTCGTACATCCCAGAAAAGAATGATGCTTTTGCTAGAAAGTTGAGACGAAATTTCTCCTCTTATTGTTGATAAAGTGGTACTTAGATACAGATGCCCAATACCTCTACTGTCTTGTTCAAATTTCAGGGGACAATGATGACTAATGCTGTTTGCTAACTTCATGGTACCACTGTATGGCATAACATACAGGGAAGCATACTTCTTTGTGTCTGCTGTCATGATATAGAAAGATAAGATTAATGTTTCAACTAGTGAGTTGAACAAAAGCAGATTCCCTTCTACTGTGAGCCTGTTGCTTTGTCTCTTAGGGAATCTTTAAAAGGACAGGAATTTCTTCCAAAAGACAATATTTTGACATGACTGCTTTGAACTGAAACATTGTTTTCTTTTGGGGGGTGCGTTATTTTCTATATTTTTTAGTTACATTCCCAAAGATTTCCCCTTTCCTAGTTCCCCCCTATCCGAAAGTCCCATAAGCCCTCTTCCCTCCCCGTTCCCCATTCAACCCCCTCCTGCTTTTCTGTCCTGGTATTCCACTACCCTGCTACATCCAGTCTTTCCTGGACCAGGGGTCTCTCCTTCCTTCTTCTTGGAAATCAATTGATATGTGAATTGTGTCTTGGGTATTCTGAGATTCTTGGTTAATATCCTCTTATCAGTGACTGCATACCATGTGTGTTCTTTTGTGATTGGGTTACCTCACTAAGGAAGATATTTTTCAGTTCTGACCATTTGTCTAGGAATTTTGTGAATTCATTGTTTTTAATTGCAGAGCAGTATTCCATTGTGTAAATATACCACATCTTCTGAATCCATTCCTCCATTGAGGGACATCTGGATTCTTTTCAGTTTCTGGCAATAATAAATAAGGCTGCTATGAACTTAGTGGAGCATGTGTACTTATTGCAAGCCGGGGAGGCCTCTGGGTATATGTCCAGGAGTGGTATAACAGAATCCTCTGGGAGTGTCATACCCAGTTTACTGAGGAACCGCCAGAATGCTTTCCAGAGTGGTTGTACCAGCTTGCAATCCCATCAGCAGTGGAGGAGTGTTCCTCTTTCTCCTCATCCTCGCCAACAATTGCTGTCTCCTGTGTTTTTGATCTTAGCCATTCTGACTGGTGTGAAGTGGAGTCTTAGGGTTGTTTTGATTTGCATTTCCCTAATGACTAAGTATGTTGAACATTTTTTAGGTGCTAGAAACTGGTGCGTGAGGTCTTCTTGCTATTGAGTTTGTTGGCATTCAGATTGTGATTATAGCATATGATCTCCTGAATTTCAGACTGGAACTAGAACTACCATATACATTTACAAGACTACAAATCTGCCTTCAGTAATTCTTTATTTATTTATTTATTTTTGGTTTGGTTTGGTTTTGCAAGACAGGGTTTCTCTGTGTAGCTCTGACTTTCCTAGAACTCACTTTGAGGACCAGGCTAGCCTTGAACTCAGAAATCTGCCTGCCTCTGCCTCCCAAGTGCTGGGATTAAATGTGGCCTTCAGTAATTCAAATGAGAAAGCTATAAGGTCTTAACTTGTCATTTAGTTGGATAAAAAAATAAATAAAATAATAAATAAAATAAAAAAATAAATAAAAAAATGAATAAAAAAATCACCAATATTATGACTATGGCATTTTTATATGTACATATAATGGATGATTATCACATTATATACCAAAAAAACCTCTTTCATGTTTATTCACCTCTTTTGATACCTTTAGTATTTCCCCAATTGTTCCATTTCAACTTTCATGTAGTTTACTCAAATCTAGATTTTTACGTTTGTCTTTTAATTCATAGATACCTACACAGAGAGCGTCTATAGGATATAGCTTTATGACTGTTAACAAAAATGTGGCATGAACCCTGGCACTCTTAAACAGCTCAATGAATACTCTCTTCTGCATTCTAGACCTTAGCATGAGAACTGTAGCTATTAAATTGTGAGATCTCAATGACATGAATGATATAGTTGGACACAGAAGTGGCAGGGACTATCCAATGGCACTTAACTACAAAATGCACAGGGGTATGATTAATCCAGTGTTCTGGAAGGAAGCAGTAGTCAGGATAGTAGATCTTTCACAGATGGATACCACTTGCTGACTCAGAATGTTGTTACTATCAGTAAATTACATGTACTAACAGGTTCAGCAAGAATTTGCCAAAGTAGAGTATAAGTCGAGGGAATATAATATTTCTGAAGAGATTAAAGAGATCATATCCATAATCCAGGGCTTGGAAGATGCAAGATTAGAGATTCCCAACACATCCTCAATCAGCTTCCCTATCTCATCTGAAACTGATAGAGGATTATCACCATCTTAATTAAATGGTCACTTTAAATGCAGCTGCTTTGACATATGTGTTTACACTGCATGAGCACATTAACACTTTCCATACGACTTGATATAGAGTTATTAATTAACCAAACATCTTCTTTCTTTATGCTGAGACAATCAGACCTCCAAAAGTAGTTCACTTTCAGCTGGCAATGCCAACAGTACATTATCAGTGCCCCTTTATCAGTGCTACCCCATTTTCAGGGTAGCATAAAATGTTTAATTTTCTATGTCAAAATATAATTGTAAAAGTATTTCATCACCTTTCCCTGTGCACTATATAAAATTGGCCTATTTTCACATTGTATCTCTTCTTAATATTAATGCTGTAATGTTAATATTGAATTATCAGATTCTGTATAATTCTCAAATGGACTCTTTTTTTTTTTTTGTAGAGGGAAAGTGACCTGGAGCAAAATGATCAAACAAGAATGGGGAGGAAAGGAAAGTAAAGTGTGAAAACCAGAGATGGGAACACTAAAAAACTAAGGGCCATGTGAGTGGTTGTATGGAAATCCAATACACTATAAGCTATCTAAAACATATATATTCACAAATAAATCCTATCTAAAGGAAACCAGCAAATACAGTTGAGACATGGTCGCAATTGGACATCTATTATCACCAAATGAAGATTCCAGGACTATGAATGGGTTATATATTATTGCTTTGTTGGCCAAAAGGGTACCATGAGAACCTCAAAGCAACCCAAACTATTGCCAATTCAATGTATGCCTCACTACACACTGACATTAAGGCAATAATTGTGAAGAAAACACCTATACATAGAGCTGAACACTGAGAAATTAATCTGCTGCTTACGTACAGTAGAGGTGAAGGCTGTACTAGGAGGTACACTGCATACCAAAGGACCTAGGTGAGCACCAAAGCAATTCCAAATCCTTTAGTCCAAAATAGTGTCCTGCCTTCAAAACTCATTGGTACTAATACTAACACACACCTGTGGGAGTATCCAATCAAGATCTGATTCTGATTTGATGTAAGGCCCACTCCAAAAGATGAAACCCATAACCATAACTGTTTATGTAGCCAAGACTCTGAGACTAAGTAAGTCAGGGACAGAGTGGAAAACCAAATACTACTGTTCTGCTTAAATAATGTATCAATATAATGACTACTATCAACATTCTGCTACACATATAGATCAGTGCCTTCCTTGGCCACCATCTGAAAACTTTCCTCCTGCAGAACATGGGAAGGAATATAGAAACATACAACCAGAAAATATGCAGAAGACCTGACAACTTTTGGTCTTGATATATCTACAGATGCACAATAACACTTAAAAAACATTCCCATATATTGTGGGATGAAGCTAGGCAAGGCAAGGCACTGATATGTGAGCATAGCAGATAACATTAGGAGTCATTGTCCTGCTATATTCCTTTAGAGTCACAATAGTATTTAATTTTACCCCAACTCCTTGGGCTATACTGTCTGAAGTTCTGGGACAACCAAGTGGCATCAGATATGGGTACTATCTCAGAATAGGTCTTAAGTCAAATCAGAGAGCCACATCCAGACAGTATAGAGGGACTAAGCAGCCTTGGAGCACTAAGACAAATGGAACATCTTCATCAAATACCTTCACTCAGGACTCAAAGAATCCAGAAGAAGAAGGGGCAAAGTATGCTAAGAGCCAGAGCAGATGGAGGACTCCAAGGAAACAGGTCCGTCTAAACACAATACAACCAACTACACCTGAATTAACAGAGAATGGCTGCAGGCACAGGGTCTGCATGTGTCTGTACTCAAATGGATCCCAGAACTTAGCAAATAAGTTGACACGTGCCCCTATCCCCAACCTAGACATTGTTTCTAATTGATGAACTACTCTTAAGAAAGGGTCGATTCCATAGAATGGAGAAGCTGAAAGAGAAAAAAAAATAGATACAACTAGACTGGAGAAAAAAATACATGAAATATAATTGTAGAGACAATGAGAGAGGGAGATAGAGAGGGAGATAGAGGAGAATGAACTAATAAATGACATACATGCTAGAATAAAAATATTCTTGCCACTCAACAAATATTTTTTGTGTAATTTTTCTTATCTTTTTTTGTGTGTATGTGTGCATTTCTCTGTGTGTGTGGTGTGTGCAGTGCATGTCTCCTCTCTCTCTCTCTCTCTCTCTCTCTCTCTCTCTCTCTCTCTCTCTCTCTCTCTCTCTCTCTCTCTCTTCCATGTTGTTCAAAGAAGGACATTGGATGTTTGTCTCCTCTACTCTCTGCCTTAATGATTTCACTTAAGTCAATGAAGTGTGCTGGGAAGCCATACATCAGTAGCCGCCTGCTTAGGCCCCTCAACACTGAAGTTTCAGATAGACTATATGCAGCAATTTGAGGCTCTCAGCTGGGCACATGGGATTGACACCCAGATTTATTTGAGTACTTCCGCTTAAGAAATATTACTCTTATTCACTGATCCACTCCCCTGGACCTATATGTAAGATTTTTTTTTTGCTTTTATTTTTACATTTCCCTCCTCCCCCTGTTTCTATGAGGGTGCTCCATCACTCACTCACTCACTCTTGCCTCCTTGCCCTGGCATTCCCCTACACTGGAGCATCAAACCTTCATAGAACCAAGGGCCTCTTTTCCCATTGATGCCCCACAAGCCTATCCTCTGCTACATATGTAGCAGGAGCCATTTCTCTCTCCATGTGTACTCTTTGGCTGGTGGTTTACTCCCTGGGAGCTCTGGGGGGGTCTGGTTGGTTGATATTGTTGTTCTTCCTATAGGGTTGCAAACCCCTTCAGCTCCTTCAGTATTTTCTCTAACTCCTCCATTGGGGACCTCAAGCTCAGTTCAATGGTTGGTTGCAAGCATCCACCTCTGTATTTGTCAGGCTCTGGCAGAGTCTCTCAGGAGACAGTTAAATCAGGCTCCTGTCAGCAAGCACTTCTTGGCATTCACAATACTGTCTGGGTATGGTGTCTGTTTATGGGATGGATCCTGAAGCGGGGCAGTCTCTGGATGGCCTTTCCTTCAGTCTCTGCTCCACATGTTGTCTTTGTATGAGCTCCCGTAAGTATTTTGTTTCCCCTTATAAGAAGGACTGAAGCATCCACACTTTGGTCTTCCTTCTTCTTGAGCTTTCTGTGGTCTGGGAATTGTATCTTGGGTAATGCTGAGGTTCTGGGATAATAGTCACTTATCAGCAAGTACATACTGCTCAGCTATTAAAAACAATGACTTCACGAAATTCTTAGGCAAATGGATGGAACTAGAAAATATCACCCTGAGTGAGGTAACCCAGTAACAAAGTAGCACATATGTAAGATATTTAAGGGCTCATGTTCTGCTGATTCAATTAACTGGGACGATAAGCTTCTCAAGCTATTTTTTTTTATACGTGGATGATTTCACAGTGGCATTCACAGCGCCCTTTATATAATTTAAGTTGCCATGTCATTTGTTTGTCCTGATCCCTGCAATATGGCAGATGTGTTTGTGAATGTCTGAAGACCTATTTTGCTGGAATTTATACTAGTTTATTCTAATACTATAAGTTGATTATATTTCCTGTGTTTTTCCTGTAATTCCATGCTCCTAATTTTATATGATGACAAATAAACTGCATCTTGATACCAACTAGAAAGAGTTTACATTACTCTTGTATAAATTACTTTTTATAACTTGCTTGTATTATTCTTATTTATACATTTATGTGGTGACTAATGTAAATACATATTACTTGGTCATTTAAAATTTAGTAGAGAATTGTTATACATGAGATAGATCATTGATACAGAAGATCCAATTGAATGTTTCAAGGGGGAAGAGATCGTATTCTATTGAGAACTTAAATAAATTAGTAATAAATAAATCAGCCACTGAGATTAATTAGTCTTTTATATTAAATAGTTATTTTATTTACTTACTTCCCAAAAGCTACTGCCCAATCCCCTTTGCAGTTTGTAGTGATTTGAATATGTTTGGTCCAGGGAGTGACACTCTTTGGAGGTATGGCCTTAGAATAGGTGTGTCACTATGGGCATGGGCTTTAAGAGCTTAGATGCCTGAAAGTCAGTCTTCCAGTAGCAGCTGTCAGATGAAGATGCAGAATTCTCAGCTCTGCCTGAACCATGCCTGCCTGGATGCTGCCATGCTCCTACCTTGATGATAATGAACCTGTAAGCTAGTCTCAATTGAATGTTGTCCTTTACAAGACTTGCCTTGGTCATGGTGTCTGTTCACCACGGTAAAACCCTAAGACAGAGGTCTTTCCCCTATCTGCTCACCCTTTCTACTCATTGAGGGTGCCCATGCCTCTGGATATCTACCCTCTATCCCCCCCTCCCCCAGTGGTATATCAAGTCTCTTCAGGATAAGACACATCCTCTCCAACTGAGGTCAGGCAAGGCAATACTTTGTTACTTGTGTGCCAGGGGCCCCATATCAGGTTGTGCATGCTCTTTGGTTGGTGACTAAGTCTCTGGGAGCTCTCAGGATTCCAGATTAGTTGACACTATTGTTCTTCCTACGGGGTTGCCATCCTTTTCAGTTCCTTTAATCCATCCCCTAACTCTTCCACAGGGGTCTCCAACCTCCATCCAATGCTTGACTGTGTATCTGCATCTGTTTCAGTCAGCTATTGGGTAGAGCATATCAGAGGACAGCCATAATAGGCAAGCATATCATAGCATCGGTAATAGTACCAGGGTTTGCTGCTCATCCTGGGGATTGATCCCAAGATGGGCTGGTCACTAGACACCCATTCATTCAGTCTGGGCTCAATTTTTCCCCTGCATTTCTTTTAGACAGAAACAATTTAGAGTTGGAAGATTTGTGGGTGAATTGGTGTCCCGAGCACTTGAATAGAGGTCCTGTCTGGATCCTGGAGGGGGTCCATATCCCTTCTGTGGGCCATTTTAACTAAGGTCACCCCCATTGAGTCCTGTGAGTCTATCTCATTCCAGATTTCTGCGACTTCCTAGAGCTCTGCACCCTGAGCTTCGGCAACTGCATATTCTTATTCATACTCCTGACACTCTGGTCCTCTTTCCTGTCTCTCTCCATACCTGATCCTGCCCTCCTTCCCCCACTTCCTTCTTCCTCCCCTCTTCCCCACATCCCTCCCTCCCTCTACCTTCCATAATTATTTTGCTCTCCCTTTTAAGTAGAATTTAAGCATCCTTACTTAGCCTTTCTCTCATATAACTTCTTAGGGTGTGTGATATGTACCATGGGTATTCAGTTCTTTTTTACTAATATTATCTTGGTAGGTATATGCCACACATTTCCATTTGGGTATGAGTTACCTCATTGAGGATGATATTTTCTAGTTCTATCCATTTGCCTGCAGAATTCATGATGGTCTTGTTTTTAATAGCTGAATAGTATTCCACTGTGTAAATAAATCACATTTTCTGTATCCATTTATCAGTTAAGCAGCATCTTTTTTTGCTTCAAGTTTCTTTTTTTTTATTTTTATTTTCTGGTTTTTTTTGTTTACATTCAAAATCATTTCCCCTTTCCCGTTTCCTCCCTCCCCGAAAGTCCCATAAGCCCCCTTCCCTCCCTCTTTTCTCCATTCACCCCACTCTCGCTTCTCTGTCTTAGCATTCCCCTACATCCAGTCTTTCCAGGACCAGGGGTCTCTCCTTCCATCTTCTTGGAAATCTATTGATATGCGAATTGTGTCTAGGGTATTCTGAGATTCTGGGTTAATATCCCCTTATCAGTGACTGCATACCATGTGTGTTCTTTTGTGATTGGGTTACCTCACTAAGGATGATATTTTCCAGTTCTGACCATTTGCCTAGGAATTTCATGATTTCGTTGTTTTTAATTGCAGAGTAGTATTCCATTGTGTAAATATACCACATCTTCTGAATCCATTCCTCCGTTGAGGGACATCTGGGTTCTTTCCAGCTTCTGGCTATTATAAATAAGGTTGCTATGAACATAGTGGAGCATGTGTCATTATTGCATGCAGGTAAAGCCTCTGGGTATATGCCCAGGGGTGGTATAGCTGGATCCTCCGGGAGTGTCATGCCCAGTTTTCTGAGGAACCGCCAGACAGCTTTCTAGAGTGGTTGTACCAGCTTTCAATTCCACCAGCAGTGGAGGAGTGTTCCTCTTTCTCCACATCCTTGCCAACAACTGCTCTCTCCTGTGTTTTTGATCTTAGCCATTCTGACTGGTATGAGATGGAATCTCAGGGTTGTTTTGATTTGCATTTCCCTAATGACTAAGATGCTTCAAGTTTCTGACTCTTATGAATAAAGCTGCTGTGAACATACCTGAATACATGCCTTTGTGGTATGGTGGAGCATCTTTTGGGTACATGCCGAGAAGTAGTATAGCTGGGTCTTCAGGTAGAACTATTTCCAATTTATTGACAAACACCAATTGATTTTCATAGTAGATTTACAAGTTTGTAATCCCACTAGCAATGGAGGAGTGTTTGTTTTCTATATCTAAACAGGTTCTGTAGCTTGAGGTTTTGATCTTAGATGAGTCTTATAAGACAAATAACATTTTCACATTGTAGAAATAAGAAACAAACTTTAGTTAAATCAAATAGCATGGAGAGCATTTAAAATGAAACTCTATGGTCTACTTCAACTGGACAGTCAGTCTGATGACTTGTCTTATCTTCAAAATATTATTCTATCTCTAATCCAAGGTCATATGCTACATGAAAAAATATATGTAAATTTGGAAAGGGGATAATCACTAAAATGGCTTAAAAGGCATTCACAAAGTTGAAAGACATGTGCAGAAATGTATTCATGATAAGATACAACTTGAATTAAAATTTGAGAGTGTGGGGAAAGTAAGAACATTAACAAAGTTGCTAATGCAATGAAAAGCAGAAACAAAAATGAGACAAAGCAAGAATGAGCACCATTCTGTATAGATGCCGTCTGCTGTGTTTGATGTGGGGAAATAAGCTGGGACAGAAAGGGAGATAGGGGAAGAGAAAAAGCTGAACCATAGCTAGAGGTAGGTTCCCTTCCTTAGGGATTCCTTTATGATCAATGATTTAATGTCCCAGTAATGTATTGCCCTTATAAAATGTTCACATTTTGATTGTCCTTGTAATACTCTAGTGAAGATGTCAAACAGTAGGTATTGACTTGGAAGCAAAGAATGGTGGAATCATAAAGACATGGATGTAGAAGGGATAGCCACAGTAGCAACAGAAAGAATATTTTACATATAAATACATATATATATATATATATATATATATCACAGCTTCTATGTCCAGTTTGCTTATCTCCATTTTGAGCAAAGCTACAACAAGCTATTTTTAAAAATGACATCATAAAATTTGCAGACAAATGGAAGTAACTAGAAAAAAGAATCATCCTGAGGGAGGTAATAAAGACACAGAAAGATATATGGTATCTATTTGCTTATAAGCTATTAGCTATTAAGTGAATATTAGCTCTTAAGTAAATGGTAATAAACCTAAAATCTACAGACTGTGAGAGGCTAGCTAAAGACTAGGGCAATAGGGAGGTCCCATGGGCATCCCTATAAAAAGGAAATAAATTTGAGGTGGTGGACCGGAAGCAGGTAGAGAAAGGAGCAGGATGGCTCCATTGTGGGGGTAGGATGGAGGGAGAATATGTGAGAAGCAATAGCTGGAATTGGGTTGTATTTGGGGTATGTCATGGAAAACTAATGTGCAGGAAAACTTCCTGAAATCTTTGATACAAACTCTAGTGAGAAATCCTAGTAGTGAAGAATACAGAATCTGAACCGACCACCTTTTATAGCCAGGCAAGGCTAACAGTGGTGGGACTTGATTGAGTTATTGACTGGCCAAGAGCGTCCTTTGGAAATTCCTAAACAAACAAGTCAGATTCTAGGTCAGAAGGTCACTCTGTGAAAATTAACACCAGGCCCCATTACCAAGGACAACATACATCCACACAACTCATGGAAAGTAGAGATGTTGAAATCATTCCTGCATAAATCCTTCAACCCTGCCTTGTAGTCTTTTTGGCATAAGAAGATACATGGAAAGATATGAAAAGAGAAACCTGGACACCCTCCCAACCACAGAACTCTTGATTTACAATCTGACCTACCTGCAAGATATCCTGGGATGATGGTGGTACAGAACTTGTGAGAGTACTTAATCAGTATTGATTTACCAAGAAGACCAAATCACAAGAGAGTCCATGCCTCACACTGCCTGGATAGGCAGGAACTGGAAACTGGGTAGTCCAGAGACCTAGGATAATACCAGACAGGCTCAGAAAAAAGAAAGGAAGAGAAGGAGCGAGAGAAAGAGATAGTGGAGAAATGGTTGCTATATTCATTGATTAGTGCCTTATCCAGTTTTCATCAGAGAGGCTTCCTTTCTCTGCAACAGATGGGAGCAAGAGCAGAAACCCACAACTAGATATTTAACTTAAGAGAGAAAGTCTAAGAGGATTTCTTCATCAGATTCTCTCTTTAGCAAATCAGGAAGACATAAAGGGAAGAAAGATTATAGGATTCGTAGAGGATGGCAGATACCAGGAAAACATGGCCCACCAAATCAACTAAGCAAGCTCATATGGCCTCACAGAGACTGAAGAGGCAAGCATTGATTCTATAGGGGTCTGCACCAGGTCTTCTACGTATATATTATGACTGTGAGCTAGATGTCTTTGTGGGAATCTTCACACTGGGAGCAAGTATCTCTAACTCTTTACCTGTTTGTAAGATTCTTTACATCCTGTTGTTTTGCCTTGTTCAGCCTCACTACGAGACTTTTGCCTTGTCTTATTTTGTCTTGTTTTGTACTTACTATTCTTCTGTTGCCACTTAGAGGCCTGCTTTTTTTCTGGAGGGGAAATGGAGAAAGGATGTACACAGCAGACAAGGGAGATGGGGATTAGCTGGGAGGATTGGAAAGAGGGGAAACGGTCAGTGATACATATTGTATGAAAGAAGAATCTATTTTAATTAAACATGCATAACACACACATACATATGCTGAAGAAAGAAATCTGATATTTCTATTATAACAAAAAAGTTGTAATCAGTTATACAGTCTACAAATGGAATAAGAAAAGCAAATCTAATAACGAGTTTCCAGAAGTTGATTATAAATATTAATTTTAAAGGAGAATGAAATTGTTTCAGAATTGCAGGAAATCTTTGAGGGGCAAATCTAGCTGAGCAATAAGGGGAGATTCCTGCCATACACCAGGTAGAAACTTGTTTAGGCATAATGACCTATATGCATAGAGTCATTTCTAAGAGTTTTGCAATAACGTGGTTTAGATTAAAGTATATTTTGCAACTTTAAAATTATCAGTACAATCATTTTAGGAGAAGCATACACAGGTTTAAAGGGTAAGGAATGAAGACCAATAATTTTATATTCTATATGTGGTGATATAATAATCTGAATTTCCTTTTGCAAGTTTGTAGCTTTACTGATAAAATCATTTTAAAATGTGCACAGAATGATGCTCATGGACCATCTTCTTTATATTAAGAAAGGAATCAAAGGCAGGTAACCTGCCAATCTTAACAGCTGCTGATAGAGGTGATATGGGTAGAAAGAAAAAGGATATAGAGTGATATTTGTGTCTTCTAACCTCAGGTCTAAGGAGAAAGCTAAAAAATAGAAGTTGGCAAACAGCCTGTAAATGCATCAGGGGAGCTTCTCTGCAGAAAGTGAGGATGTCCAAAGTTCCAGTGTAAGCATGCTTAACATTTGGGTTAATACATAAAGTGGGATAAGGTTAAGGTTTTTAGAAGAAGATAGGTTAGCAGTGCTTTGTAAGCAACTGCATTGAGGGGATTGTTTCTTGTGGGTATAAAAGTGTTATCTCATTAAAGTAAAAATTATTACTCCCACCATTTTGACATGTTTCCAAGCCTTTCAGGTGTCCTTTGAGCTGGTTCCCTGGTAAGGAGTTTGGCAGGCCTAGTTGGAATAATTCTTGTGAGATGGTACAATAGTTTATGAAATCTTGGGTAGTTTAAATTGTTACATCGCTACCCAGGTCCTGAGGTAGAACTCAGATCTAATAAATTTGACCCAGAATAGCTTGTTTTCCTTTAATAAATAGCCCTCAATGAAGTCTTGGTTCCTCTACCCATCTCCATTTCAGATAAGTGTGATGTTCCCCTTTAAATTTTGTTGCCATGGAAACATCAAGTGTGGTCATAGCTGATTATAAGGGAGAGATCCAATCTTCATTGTCTCCAAGGTTGTTAATGGTTATCTAGCTATCCCAAAGTGTCAAAGATTGAGCAAAAAATCTTTTCTGTGCTGTGTTAGTGACGTTAAGGGTAAAATGTATGGAAAATCCTATATAAATACAAGAAATCGAACAACTCAATGCGATTTGGGAGTAATAAGTAGTGAAAGTTTAATAGTTGGTTTGAGATGGTCTTGCTCAGTGCACTGTATATAGCTTCAGATCCAGAGCTTCCATTGAAGGCACAGAGAAATATCTGACTTTGAGAAAGAATGCAGATGGAATGTGGAGAAATTTGACATATGATGTGGGCACAGCAGAATTTACAGTGGCTGAAATAATAAATAATTCTCTAAGTTATGCTTGAATACACTGGAGTAATTGTAGAATGCACACATGACTGAGTAATATTAAAAAGAAAAACAATCTGATTTTATATGAATAATTGATGATCTGAATTCATTCACCATCAGTGAGAAGATGGTCGCTATGTGTATTCAGGCTAACCTTCAGGTTATTAATTCATAGCCTAAGGTTCACCTCTACTCAGATAATGGGTATAAAATATTTATACCTATAATCATTATGTAGCAGTATATCACATGGCGCATATGTTTTTATGCCATGGCCAAATAGCTGAGGACATCACAAGATCCTGGAAATTAGGGTAATGCTAGAAAGACATAAGACTGCATTCATGTATAAAAATGAGCAATTTCTGTTTTGCCACTGCTGCTCATATAGTTCTTAGCTACCTACCAGTGATAGCATTGTAAACAGAACTTCAGCAAATGTATCCTTGAGCATCTTGTTGAGTTCTTCCTTCCAGCACCTTGTAACCCTTGTGTCCATGTTGGTACTGGAAGGCATTCCTCCTATGCCATACCCTGAACCTGCCATTTTCATTGATCACGCTTTTACATGTGGATCAGGTAAGGTATGTCTTTGAGAAAACAACCGTAGGCCATCTGGACTCCAACAACTTTCATACGGTCCTCTTTCTGAAATAAACTACTGTTGAATTTTAGAGTAGAAGATAATTGGTATTTGATTATTTCAGAAGTATTAACATTGTCATTAATTATCTAGCTTCCTTGCTGTAACTTTGGCAAAAAAATGTAATTAAAAATTGTTTGAGATAGGAAAGAATTTATTTGACTTATACTCTGTCAATAAAACTGAATAGGAACTCAAACAACAGCTTGCAGTAGAATGTATGGAAAATTCTTGCTGCCTTGCTCACAATGTTTATCTATCTTTCTTAAAATGTCCAGGATGAACTGTGTAAGAAATATTGCTTCACACAGTAGTGTTTCTGACAGTAGCGTTTCATACAATAGTGCCTCACATAGTGTACCCCTAGATCTACTGAAAATTAAGACAGCCCTCCATGCACACTCTCTTTCCAATATTAATTGAGCATTACTCCAATCTAAACTGGCTTCTTTGTTCTCTTTAGACTGGGACAAGTTGCCAATTAAGAAAACTCAACCTCTTCTTTACATTACACACAAAATATCATATTCAGACATTCTGAAACTTATTCTTTATCTCCTTTGCCATCCGAAGGGCCATGTTCATATCATAATATAAATCTTTTAGAAGTCTACAGTCTTTGAAAATTATACATTGTTAGACAAAAGTAAAACTCTGGATTGTTAAAGAAATGTAGGGAGATTAATTACCAATAATGATTACATACCTTATAAAGAAAAAGTATAACATTTTTATGATATTTTTGCCATATGATGTGCTAAATGATGAAATGAGAGTATGTAACTTAGCTTCAAAATCACATCATAGGTGGATGTGTCAGCTACATCAAAATATTCCATTACTGTTTTATAACTTTGGTATTTTAGGGTATCACTTAATATCTATTAAAATATCCATTGTAATTTTATATACCTCTGGAGTCAAAAGATTCAGAAAGTACAGAGTATTTATTATTACTTCATAAGTATTCCATAACAATGGCAAAATTTTTTCAAAGTTGCTTAGGATTTTTATAGTAAAAAATTAAACCAAAGGAAAGGAACGAATGTGACTCTCCCTTCTACGTAACAGTCCATCATTAAAGGAAATCAGAGCATAAACTCAAGTAAGAACTTAAAACAGAAAACAGGATGTATTGTTGTCTCTTGGCTCATGTTTTACCGGCTTTGTTATAGAGTCTCAGATCATCTGCTTAGGAATGGTCAAAAGTATTTTGAGCTGAGTCATGATAAGCTCCCATACATATGTCAGCCAAATCTTGACAAATCTTCAATTGAGAGTCCCTTTTCAGGGTGACCCTAAGATATGACCAATTGGTAATCAAAGCTAATAGGACAATAATGCACATAAATAAATGTCAATTTGAATGTTCCTTGTAACATATAAACAAGACTGGTCTACAAATTTTCACTCCTCAATAACTTCTAAGTTTTCTTCAGTGCTAAGGATAGCCATCACAGAAATGACTCAACTATTAGAAAAGAAACACACTATAGTTTTGTCAAACTCTCTCTAGCTTAGGATTCAATAATTCATGATGCCTTCAAATCAGGTTGGAAATACCTTTTAGCCATATTTGTTTGTTTGTTCATTCATTCATTTAACCCTTTGTCTCCACATCTTGAATTTTAAGATTATAGACAAGAATTACTTTACCCAGTTTGCTTGATGTTGGAGATTGAACCAGATTTCCATGCATTCTAGGCTAGCATATAGCAAACTCTGATGTATCCTCAGGCTTAATTGTATCTCTTTTTACAGAAAGTTTCATTGGACCATAGTCACAATTACTTGTTTAAGTACTAGTCAATTGAATCTCTTTCCTGTTATAATGACAGCTAAGTCATTATGATAGACTATACTGTTATCACCATTGAAGTTATTTACTATCTGTTTCTATTAAGTTGATTTAGATAATCAATACTGTTATTGGGATAGAGCCTAAGTCCAGAAATCACTACTCCAATATTTAACATTACCATTAATTCATAGAATTCTCTATCAACTTTTTGTTATGTATGACATAAATTGATCTTAAATTGTCTGGTGAGTGATTGAAGATAAATATTTCATGTCTATTCTATGAATTTTGTTCCAGTCCTAGTCAAAAATATCACATCAAAATATATTTCTCTTATTTATTGTTAGCAATTACATTCAGATAAGTTTTAACCATTGTATATTGCATGTTAGAATTACTATAAGACTTAAAAAATGTACATGTCTATAATTGATCTTAGCTGAAAGGCTAAGAAATATTAAATTCATGGGGGTCTAGATGCAACAAATATATTACTAAGATAAATAACATCCAATTTCTTTTTTATTGAATATAATTTTCACTTACAGTGTAAATGCTAAAACCTTTCCCGGTTTCCCCCCTCCCGGAAAACCCCCAACCCCTCCTCCCACCCCCTGCCTCCAAGTATATGCCCCTCCACCCGACCCACTCCCACCTCCCCCCCCTCAATTTCCCTTTGTTGGGGCATCTATTGAGCCTTCACCTGAGCAAGAACCACTCCTCCCACTGATGCCCCACAAGGCATTCCTCTGCCACATTTTTGGCTGGAATCATGTGTTCCCTTTGGATGATGGTTTAGTCCCTGGAAGTCTTGGGGCATCTGAGTGGCAGACAGCTTGTTCTTCCCATGGGGCTGTAAACTCCTTCAGCTCCTTTGGACCGCCTTCTGACTCATCCATTGGGGAACCCAAGCCCAGTCCAATGATTGGCTGCTAGCATCTGTCTCTGTATGTGTAAGGCTCTGACAAGGTCTCTCCGGAGACAACCATGACATGCTCCTTTTGGTCTGCACTTCTTGTCATCCATAATAGTATTGGGGTTTGGTGACTGTTTATAGGATGAATCCCTGGTAGGGCAGTCTCTGAGAGGCCTTTCCTTCAGTCTCTGTACCACACTTTGACTCCTTTATTACTCCTGTATTTTGTTCCTTTTCTAAAAGGAACCAAAGCACCCCCATTTCAGTATTCCTTCTTGAGCTTCCTGCGGTCTGTGAATTGTAACTAGTTTATTTTGAACTTTTGGGCTAACATCCACTTATCAGTGAGTGCATACCATATATATTATTTTGTGATTGGGTTACTTCGCTCAGGATGACACTGTCTAGTTCCATCTATTTGCCTAAGAATTTCATGAATTCATTGTTTTTAATAGCTGAATAATACTCTGTTGTGTATATATACCACAATTTGTGTATCCATTCCTCTGTTGAAGGACATCTGTGTTCTTTTCAGTTTCTGGCTATTATAAATATGGCTGCTATGAACATAGTGGAGCATCTGTCCTTATTACATGTTGGAACATCTTCTGGGTATATGCCGAGGAGTGGTATAGCTGGGTCCTCAGATATTACTATGTCTAATTTTCTGAGGAACCACCAAACTGGTTTCCAGAATGCTTTTACCAGCTTGCAATCCTACCAACAATGGAGAAGTGTTCTTCTTTCCCCACATCCTCTCCAGCATCTGCTGTCCCCTGAATCTTTCATCTTAGCCATTCTGACTGGTGTGATGTGGAATCTCAGGGTTGTTCTGATTTGCATTTCCCTGATAACTAAGGATGCTGAATATTTCTTTAGGTGCTTCAGAGCCATTCAAGTCTCCTCAGTTGTGAATTCTCTGTTTAGCTCTGTATCCCATTTTTTTTAATAAGGTTATTTGACTCTCTGGAGTCTAACTTCTTGAGTTCTTTGTATACATTGGATATTAGACGTCTATTGGATGTAGGATTGGTAAAGATCTTTTCCCAATTTGTTGGTTGCCATTTTGTCCTTTTGACAGTGTCCTTTGCCTTACAGAAACTTTGCAGTTTCAAGAGGTCCCATTTGTTTATTCTTGTTCTTAGAGCATAAGCCATTGGTGTTCTATTCAGGAACTTTTCCCCTGTGCCCATGTGTTCAAGGTTCTTCCCCACTTTCTATTCTATAAGCTTCAGTGTGTCTGGTTTTACATGTAGGTCCTTGATCAACTTGGACTTGAGCTTTGTACAAGGAGATAAGAATGGGTTGATTTGCATTTTTCTGCATGCTGACCTCCAGTTGATTCAGTACCATTTGTTAAAAATGCTGTCTTTTTTTCCATTGGATGTTTTTAGCACCTTTATCAAATATCAAGTGACCATAAGTATGTGGGTTCTTTTCTGGGTCTTCAATTCTATTCCATTGATCTTCTTGGATGTCTCCATACCAATACTGAAGAGTTTTTATCACTATTGCTCTGTAGTAGTGCTTGAGGTCAGCGATGGTGATTCCCCCAGGAGATCTTTTGTTTTAGAGAATAGTTTTTGATATCCTGGGTTTTTTTGTTATTCCAGATGAATTTGAGAATTGCTCTTTCTGGATCTATGAAGATATGATTTGGGATTTTGATGGGGATTGCATTGAATCAGTAGATTACTTTCGGAAAGATGGCCATTTTTACTATATTAATCCTATCAATCCATGAGCATGGGAGACCTTTCCATCTTCTGAGATCTTCTTCGATTTCTTTCTTCAGAGGCTTGACATACTTTTCATACAGATCTTTCACTTGCTTCATTAGAGTCACACCAAGGTATGAAACATTATTTGGGACTATTTTGAAGGGTTTCATTTCCCTAATTTCTTTCTCAGCTTCTTTATCCTTTGAGTAGAGGAAGGCTACTGATTTGCTTGAGTTAATTTTATATCCAGCCACTGTGCTGAAGTTGTTTATCTGCTATAGAAGTTCTCTGGTGGAAGTTTTGGGGTCACTTAAGTATATAATCATAGCATTTGCAAATAGTGATATTTTGACTTCTTCTTTTCCAATTTGTATACTTTTGATCTCCTTTTGTTGTCTGATTTCTCTGGCTAGGATTTCAAGTACTATATTGAATAGATAGAGAGAGAGTGGGCAGTTTTGTCTGGTTCCGTATTTTAGTGGGATTGCTTCTCTCCATTTAATTTGATGTTGGCTACAAGTTTGCAGAATATTGTTTTCACTATGTTTAGGTATAGGCCTTGGATTCCTGATCTCTCCAAAACTTTTATCATGAAGGGATGCTGTATTTTGTCAAAAGTCTTTTTAGCATTCTATTGAAATGACCATGTGGTTTTTGTTTTTTCCTTGAGTTTGTTTATGTAGTGGATTACATTGATGGATTTCTGTATATTGAACCATCCCTGTATCCCTTGGATGAAGCCTACCTGATCATGGTAAGTTATAGTTTTGATGCAATCTTGGATTCAGTTGGCCAGAATTTTGTTGAGTATTTTTGCATTGATGTTCATGAGGGAGATTGGTCTGAAGTTCTCCTTCCTTGTTTGGTCTTTGTTTGGTTTAGGTATAAACATTAATGTGGCTTCATAGAATGAGTTGGGTAGTGTTCCTTGAGTTTCTATTTCATGGAATAGTTTGAAGATTATCGGTATTAGCTCTTCTTTGAAGGTCTGATAGAATTCCCCACTAAATCCATCTGGTCCTGGAATTTTTTTTTTTTTGATGGGAGATTATTAACAACTGCTTCTATTTCCTCTGGACTTATGGAACTATTTAGATGGTTTGTATATCTGATCCTGTTTTAACATTGCCTCTGGCATATATCTAGAAAGTTGTCCATTTCATCCAGATTTTCAAACTTTATTGAGTGTAAGCTCTTATAGTAGGATCCAATGATTTTTTAATTTCCACAATTTCTATTGTTATCTCTCCCTTTTTCATTTCTGATTTTATTAATTTGGGTATTGCCTCTGTGCCCTCTAGTTAGTCTGGCTAAGGGTTTATTTATCTTGTTGATTTTCTCAAAGAACCAGCTCCTGGTTTTATTGATTCTTTGTATAGTTCTTTTTGTTTCTATTTGGTTGATTTTGGCCATGAGTGTGATTATTTCCTGCAATCTACTTTTCTTGGGTGTATTTGTTTCTTTTTGTTCTAGAGCATTCAGGTACACTGTCAAGCTGTTAGTGTAAGCTCTCTCCATTTTCTTTTTGGAGGCACTCAGAGCTTTGAGTTTTCCTCTTAGTACTCCTTTCATTGCATCCCATAAGTTATGGTATGATGTGTCTTCATTTTCATTAAATTCTAAAAAGTCTTTAATTTCTTTCTTTATTTCTTCTTTGTCCAAGCTATCATTGAGAAGAGCATTGTTCAAAGTCCACACGTATATGTATTTTCAATTATTTTTGTTTGAATTTAAGACTATCTTTAAGTCATGTTGATCTGATAAGGTGCATGGAATAATTTCAATATTTCTGTATCTGTTGAGGCCTGTTTTGTGACCAATTATATGGTCAATTTTGGAATCATTACCATGAGGTGCCCAGAAGAAGGTATATTCTTTTGTTTTAGGATGGTATGTTCTATAAATATCTGTTAGTCCATTTGGTTCATAACTTCTGTTAGTTTCACTGTGTCTCTGTTTAGTTTCTGTTTCCATGATGTATCCATTGTTGAGAGTGGGGTGTTGAAGTCTCCCACTATCATTGTGTAGGGTGCAATGTGTGCTTTGTGCTTTAATAAAGTTTCTTTTATGAATGTGGACGTCCTTGCATTCGGAGAATAGATGTTCAGAATTGAAAGTTCATGTTGGTAGACTTTTCCTTTAACCAGTATGAAGTGTCCCTCTTTACCTTTTGTGACAACATTTGGTTGAAAGTCAATTTTATTCAACATAAGAATGGCTACTCCAGCTTGTTTCTTGGGACCATTTTCTTGGAAAATTATTTTCCAACCTTTGACTCTGAAGTACTGACTGCCTTTGTCACTGAGGTGGGTTTCTTGTAGGCAGCAAAATGTTGGGTCCTGTTTATATATCCAATCTGTTAGTCTATGTCGTTTTATTGGGAAATTGAGACCATTGATGTTAAGAGATATTAAGGGAAAGTGATTGTTGCTTACTGTTTTCTTCTTTGTTAAAGGTGAAATTCTGTTTGTGTAGCTCTCTTCTTTTGAGTTTGTTGAAATAAGATTTCTTTATTGCTTTTTCTAGGGTGTGGTTTCCCACCTTGTGTTGATATATTATCTTTTGTAGAGCTGGATTTGTGGAATGGTATTGTGTAAATTTGCTTTTGTCATGGAATATCTTGTTTTCTCCATCTATGGTAACTGAGAGTTTTGCTGGGTATAGTAGTCTGGGCTGACATTTATGTTCTTTTTGGGTCTGTGTAACATCTGCCTAGGATCTTCTAGCTTTCATAGTCTCTAGTGAGAAGTCTGGTATAATTCTGATAGGCCTACCTTTATATGTTACTTGACCTTTTTCTCTTTCTGCTTTTAATATTCTTTCTTTGTTTAGTGCATTTGGTGTTTTGATTATTATGTGATGGGAGGAATTTCTGCTCTTGTCTCATCTGTTTGGAGTTCTGTAGGCTTCTCTTATGTTCATGGGCATCACTCTCTTTAGTTTATGGAAGTTTACTTCTATAATCTTGTTGAAGATATTTACTGGCCCTTTAAGATGGAAATCTTCACTCTCTTCTATACCTATAATCCTTAGGTTTGGTCTTCTCATTGTGTCCTGAATTTCCTGGATGTTTTAGGTTACAAGCTTTTTGCATTTTGCATTTTCTTTGTCTGTTGAGTCAATGTTTTCTATGGAATCTTCAACATCAGAGATTTTTTCTCTGCATCTATGACTCCTGAGTTCATTCCTAGGTTTTCTATCTCCAGAGACATCTCACTTGGCGATTTTTTTTTTGTTTCTACTTCCATTTTTAGATCCTGGATAGTTTTGTTCAATTCCTTCACTTGTTTGTGTTTTCCTGAAATTCTTTACGGGATTTTTGTGTTCCCACTTTAAAGACATCTACCTGTTGACTCATGTTCTCCTGTGTTTCTTTAAGGGAATTTTGTGTCTTCTCTTTAAGGGCTTCTGCCTGTTGACTCATGTTCTCCCATAATTCCCTATGGGATATTTGTGTTGCCTCTTTAAGGGCTTCTACCTGTTGATCCATGATCACCTATATTTCTTTAAGGGACTTTTGTGTTTCCACTGTAAGGGCTTCTACATGTTGACCCATATTCTCCTGTATTTCTTTAAGGGAGTTATTTATGTCCTTCTTGAAGTCCTCTATCAGAGTCATGAGATGTGATTTTAAATCCAGCTCTTGCTTTTCTTATGTGATGGAGTATCCAGGGTTTGTTGTTGTGGGAGAACTGGGTTCTGATGGTGCCATGTTGCCTTGGTTTCTCTTGGTAATGATCTTATGTTTTCCTTTGGCCATCTAGTTATCTCTGGGGTTAGCTGGTCTTGCTGTCTCTGACTGTGGCTTCCTTGTCCAGCAGGCCTGTGTATCTGTACACCTGAAAATCACTTTCTCTCAAATTCCCTGCATACAACTGGTTCTCCAGGAAATGTCAAGAGATGGGGTCATCCCAGTGGCAGACATGGCAAGGGTCAATTGCCCTGTGTGCTGCTGGTTCTCTAGAAAGTATCAGGAAATGGGATCTTCCCTGTGGCAGGACTGGCAGGGATCTACCACATCAGAATGAACTGGGCAGGCAGTGGCAGAGGAGGAGGGAGGGATAGCAACATTCAATTTCAATATATTAATCTATTAATCTCTGTGAGTATTTTTCCTTTCCTCATTTAATTATCCAATATCAAACATAGCTTAAGTTCAAAAATGAAATTGAGAACAAATACAAAACATCCTATATGAATTTTCTTCCTATGAAGAATAAATTATCAGAAGCATATTAGGGATTTTAACACATCAACCCCTCTTATTAGGGATGAAATACACTATCCCATTTTTTGCACCCAACTTCTGCCAAGATAAAGAACCATCATTTACAAACAATTTTCTCTGGGAAAAAAAATGAAGGAAGAAGAAAAGCACATGAGATTGATTGCTTGTCTCCTAAAGAATTCAATGCAGCTGAAGGCTTCTAAGTAGTAGCAGAATTGTATAATAAATAAGTGAATATAAGTAATAAATATCTCAAACCAAGCATTATCTATATCTTCATGCCTGTAATAAAACAACTATGATCATTTAAATCTAATTATATTCATTTGCCAGATATCTCATTATATCATATACATCAGTTACATATATATAAGAACATGTACACATATAGATACATGTTCCTCCTATAATATTAACCCCATCTTTCATAATACAGTAAGCACTGAGTAATTTTACTTGACATTATTAAATGTGTTAATCAGCCAACCACTCCTGTGTAGTTTCTTCCTTTTCCTATACTTCCTCTGCCTTAAGACTGTTTGAAAATATGACACTATGCCTGCATTATTCACAGAATAATCCATGCAATTCAATACATTCCTTTTTAAATTAAAGGTTTCTTACTTTTGTTTTCAGCACATGTTTACTGTTCATACTAACCACTTCATCGTCCAGCGTCTCATAACTTCTTAGGAATCCATTCCACCCTCCCTCCTCTCTATAAATCTTTTCTCATTTTCATACCTATTTCTGTTTTTTTTTTATTAACTACTCAGTTTAGCCAGGGTCAACTGTATTATTATGAGTTTTGAGCTATTCACTGAAGCCTGGTGGGTTCTGTGGTAGTCATCCAATTAAAGATAATTATCATTCTGTAGGTATACCTTTGGAGCAGAGTCTGAGAGAAAGCCCATACAGAGACTACTCCACCCAGGGATCCATCCCATATACAGTTCCAAAACCCAGAGACTATTATCGATGCCCACAAGTGCTTGATGACAAGGTTGGTTCTGGATATAGCTGTCACCTGGGAGGCTCTGCTAGTACATGAGAAATACAGAGGGAGACACTCTCAGCCAGCCATTGAACTGAGCACAGGGTTCCCAATGGAGGGGCTAGAGAAAGGACCCAAGGAGCTAAAGGGGTTTGCAGGGCCATTGGAGGAACAACAATATGAGTCACCCAGTACTCCCAGAGCTCCCAGGGACAAAGTCATCAACCAAAGAGTTTACATGGAGTTACCCATGACACCAGACTCATCGGCAGCAGAGGATGGTCTTGTTAGACACCAAAGAGAGGAGAGGCCCTTGGTCCTGGAAAGATTTGATGCCCTAGTGTAGAGGAATAACATGACAGGGAAATGGGGGAGGGTTGATTGGGGAAGGGGAGATGGCTTATGGGATTTTCTGGGGAGGGGGGAACTAGGAAAGGGGACAACATATGAAATGTAAATAAAGAATACATCTAATAAACAAATTATCCTGCCTATTCAAGAATCTGTTAGTAACTGAGAGTTCATCTGTGAAAGAGAGTCCTGTGAGTCCACCCCTCTTCAGTGGCTCTTGAACAGGGCTGATCTTCCTCAGTGGGCCTGGTATAGGTAGCAATAATTAGCAATAGCCAATGATTGCAATTGTATGGATACACGAAGATGGGATCACAAAGCCCTTCATCTTATCTCATGGAATTTACATACTTCCTGTTTAATGTCAGGCGATGTTCCCTTAGTCTCAGAGAAAGAGTGGTAAATAACAAGTATAAATGACTTATTTAGAACGGAACTCACAGTCCTTAGTTATTCTCTGCATTTTGGGCAGCTATGGGTCTCTGCTTCTACCTCTTCTTCATCAGACAGGTTTCTTGGATTGATGCTTAGGGCACGATCTTGTATGGATATAAACATGGATATTTAGAGTACAGCTAAATGCCGCCCCCTCTCATGTTTCCTAAGTTTAGGTGAATCTGACTCATTGCATATATTCTTTTTTTTATTTTCTAAGTTTTTTTTTTTATTTACATTCCAAATAATTTCCCCTTTCCCGTTTCCTCCCTCCCTGAAAGTCCCATAAGCCCCCTTCCCTCCCCCTGTCCCCCATTCAACCCCCTCTCACTTCTCTGTCCTGGTATTCCCCTACATCCAGTCTTTCCAGGACCAGGGGTCTCTCCTTCCATCTTCTTGGAAATATACTGTTATGCGAATTGTGTCTAGGGTATTCCAAGATTCTGGGTTAATATCCCCTTATCAATGACTCCATATCATGTGTGATATTTTGTGATTGGGTAACCTCACTAAGGATGATATTTTCAAGTTCTGACCATTTGCCTAGGAATTTCGTGAGTTCATTGCTTTTAATTGCAGAGTAGTATTCAATTGTGTAAATATACCACATCTTCTGAATCCATACCTCCCTGAAGGACATCAGGGTTCTTTCCAGCTTCTGGCTATTATAAATAAGACTGCTATGAACATAGTGGAGAATGTGCCCTTATTGCATGCAGGTAAAGCCTCTGGGTATATGCCCAGGAGTGGTATAGCCGGATCCTCTGGGAGTGTCATGCCCAGTTTTCTGAGGAACTACCAGACTGCTTTCCAGAGTGGGTGTACCAGCTTGCAATCCCACCAGCAGTGGAGGAGTGTTCCTCTTTCTCCACATCCTCGCCAACAACTGCAGTCTCTTGTGTTTTTGATCTTAGCCATTCTGACTGGTGTGAGATGGAATCTCAGGGTTGTTTTGATTTGCATTTCCCTAATGACTAAGGATGATGAACATCTCTTTAGGTGCTTCTCAGCCATTAGATATTCAAGTGAGAACTCTTTGTTTAGCTCTGTACCCCATTTTTTAATAGGGTTACTTGCCTCTCTGGAGTCTAACTTCTTGAGTTCTTTGTATATACTGGATACTAGCCCTCTGTCTGATGTAGGGTTGGTAAAGATCATTTCCCAGTTAGTTGGTTGCTGCTTTGTCTTTTTGACAGTGTCTTTTGCCTTACAGAAATTTTGTAATTTTATGAGGTCCCATTTGTCAGTTCTTGATCTTAGAGCATAAGCTATGGAGTTCTGTTCAGGAAATTCTCCCCTGTGCCCATATGTTCAAGGTTCTTCCCTAGTAGTTTCAGTGTGTATGGTTTTATGTTGAGGTCCTTGATCCACTTGAAATTGAGCTTAGTGCAAGGAGAAAAGAATGGATCGATTTGCATTCTTCAGCATGTTTGACCTCCAGTTGAGCCAGCACCATTTGTTTGAAAAGGCTATTTTTTTCACACTAGATGGTTTTAGCTCCTTTGTCAAATTTCAAGTGACCATAGGAGTGTGGATTCATTTCTGGGTCTTCAATTCTGTTCCATTAATCTACATGCCTGTCACTGTACCAATACCATGCAGTTTTTAACACTATTGCTCTGTAGTATAGCTTGAGGTCCGGGATATTGATTCCCACAGAAGTTCTTTTACTCTTGAGAATAATTTAGCTATCCTGAATTTTCTGTTATTCCAGATGAATTTTTGAATTGCTCTTTCTAACTCTATGAAGAACTGAGTTGGGATTTTGATGGGGATTGCATTGAATCTGTATATTGCTTTTTGTAAGATGGTCATTTTTACTATATTAATCCTGTCAATCCATGAGCATGGCAGATTTTTTCCATCTTCTGAGGTCTTCTTCAATTTCTTTCTTCAGAGACCTGAAGTTCTTGTCATACAGATCTTTCACTTGTTTGGTTAGAGTCACACCAAGATACTTTATATGGTTTGTGGCTATCATGAAGGGTATCATTTCTCTTACTTCCTCAGCCTGCTTATCCTTTGAGTATAGGAAGGCTATTAACTTGTTTGAGTTGATTTTATATCCGGCCACTTTGTTGAAGTTGTTTATCAGTTGTAGGAGTTCTCTGGTGGAGTTCTTTGGGTCACTTAAGTATACTATCATATCGTCTGCAAATAGTGATAGTTTGACTTCTTCCTTTGCAGTTTGTATCCCTTTGACCACCTTTTGTTGTCTAATTGCTCTAGCTAGAACTTCAAGTACTATATTGAAAAGATATGGAGAGAGAGGGCAGCCTTGTCTAGTCTCTGATTTTAGTGGGATTGCTTCAAGTTTCTCTCCATTTAGATTGATGTTGGCTACCGGTTTGCTGTAAATTGCTTTTACTATGTTTAGATATGGGCCTTAAATTCCTGATCTTTCCAAGACCTTTAACATGAAAGGATGCTGAATTTTGTTAAATGCTTTCTCAGCATCTAATGAAATGACCATGTGGTTTTTTTCTTTGAGATTGTTTATGTAGTGGATTACATTGATGGATTTCCTTATATTGAACCATCCCTGCATTCCTGGGATGAAGTCTACTTGATCGTGGGGAATGATCGTTTTGATGTGTTCTTGGATTCGGTTGGCAAGAATTTTATTGAGTATTTTTGCATCGATATTCATAAGAGAGATTCTCTTTCTTTGTCAGATCTTTGTGTGCTTTTGGTATTAGCGTAATTGTGGCTTCATAGAACGAGTTGGGTAGGGTTCCTTCTGTTTCTATTTTGTGGAACAGTTTGAAGAGTATTGGTGTTAGGTCTTCTTTGAAGGTCTGATAGAATTCTGCACTAAAACCATCTGGACCTGTGCTTTTTTTGGTTGGAAGAGTTCCAATGACGACTTCTATTTCTTCAGGGGGTATAGGATGGTTTAGATGGTCTATTTGATCCAGATTTAATTTTGGTATTTGGTATCTGTCAAGGAAATTGTCCATTTCCTCGAGATTTTCTAGTTGTGTTGAATATAAGCTTTTGTAGTAGGATCTGATGATTTTTTGAATTTCCTCAGTTTCTATTGTTATCTCTCCCTTTTCGTTTCTGATTTTGTTAATTTGGATACTGTTCTGAGCCCTCTGGCTAGTCTGGCTAAGGGCTTATCTATCTTGTTGATTTTCTCAAAGAACCAACTCCTAGTTTTGTTGATTCTTTGTATGGTTTTATTTGTTTCTTCTTGATTGATTTCAACCCTGATTTTGATGATTTCCTGCCTTCTACTCCTCTTGGGTGTATTTGCTTCTTTTTGTTCTAGGGCTTTCAGGTGTGCCATTAAGCTGGTAGTGTATGCTGTCTCCCGTTTCTTTTTGGCGGCACTCAGGGCTATGAATTTTCCTCTTAGCACCGCTTTCATTGTGTCCCATAAATTAGGGTACGTTGTGCCTTCATTTTCATTAAATTTTAAAAATTCTTTGATTTCTTTCTTTATTTCCTCCTTGACCAAGTTATCATTGAGTAGAGCATTGTTCAGCCTCCATGCGTATGTGGGCTTTCTGTTGTTTTTCTTGCCATTGAAGGCCACCCTTATTCCATAGTGATCTGATAGGAGGCATGGGATTAGTTCGATCTTCTTATATCTGTTGAGGTCTGATTTGTGACCAATTATATGGTTGATTTTGGAGAAGGTACCATGAGGTTCTGAGAAGAAGGTGAATTCTTTTGCTTTAGGATGAAATGTTATATATATGTATATATATATATATATATATATATATATATATATATATATATATAAATGTTATATATATGTATATTATATGTGTTAGTTCCATTTGGTCCAAGGCTTCAATTAGATTTACTGTGTCCCTGTTTAGTTTCTGCTTTCCTGAATGATCCATTTCAGAGAGCGGGGTGTTGAAGTCACCCACCACTATTGTGTGAGGTGCGATGTGTTCTTTGAGCTTTAGTAAAGTTTCTTTTACGAATGAGGGTGCCCTTGCATTTGGAGCATAGATATTCAGAATTGAGAGTTCTTCTTGGTGGATTTTTCCTTTGATCAGTATGTAGTGTCCTTCTGTGTCTTTTTTGATGTCTTTAGGTTGAAACTCAATTTTATCTGATTTTAGAATAGCTACTCTGGCTTGTTTCCTGGTACCATTTACTTGTAAAATTATTTTTCTGGATTTCCTGGATGTTTTGGGCTACACGTTTTTTGCATTTTGCATTTTCTTTGACTGTTGAGTCGATGCTTTCTATGGTATCTTCAGCACTTGAGATTCTTTCTTCCATCTCTTGTATTCTATTGTTGATATTTGCATCTATGACTCCTGATTTCTTCCCAAGGTTTTCTATCTCCAAAGTTGTCTCCCTTTGTGATTTCTTAGTTGTTTCTACTTCCTTTTTTAGATCCTGGATGGATTTGCTGAGATCCTTCACTTGTTTGTTTGTATTTTCCTGTATTTCTTTAAGATATTTTTGCATTTCTTCTTTCAGGATTTCTGCCTATTGACCCAAGTTCTCCTGTATTTCTCTAAGCGATTTTTGTGTTTCCTCCTCATGGGCTTCCATCTGTTGATCCATCGTCTCCTGCATTTCTTTAAGCAATTCTCATGTTTGCTTTGTAAGGACATCTACCCATTGATTCATTTCTTTAAGCAATTTTTGTGTTGCCTCCTTGTGGGCCTCCATCTGTTGACCCATGTTCTCCTGCATTTCTCTAAGCGATTTTTGTGTTTCCTTTGTAAGGGCTTCTACCCATTGATTCATGTTCTCCTATAATTCTTTATGAGATTTATTTGTTTCCTTCTTGAAATCCTCTAATAGCATCATGAGAAGTGATTTTAAATCCAGATCTTGTCTCTCGGGTGTGTTGGGGTATCCAGGACTTGCTGCTGTTGGAGAGTTGGGTTCGGATGGTGCCATATTACTTTGATTTCTGTTAGTAACGTTCCTATGTTTGCCTTTTGCCATCTGGTTACCTCTGGTGTTAGTTGGTCCTGCTGTCACTGGCTGTTGGTTGGATCGCCTGTGAGCCTGCAAGGCTATTTCTGACCTGCCTGGATTACCGGGATTCCCTCTGGCACCTATTTCTGGGGCCTGCCCTGCTCCTGAGTGATTTTGGAGCCCTGATGTGCCTTGCCCCAAGTGATATTATATTGGGGAATCCCTGCACATCCAAAGGCTCAGAGTAGTGGATTCCTGGAGCAGAGGTTGCCAAGGTGAGGCTGGTAGGCTCCTGCCCTGTGAGGGTGCTCTCTCTCCCAGAGCGGGGGTTCCCTCTGCAGGGCAGAGGTACCACAGCAGAGCTGAAGCTTAGGTTACTGCAGACCTGCCCAGCTCTCGGGAGCAGGGAGCACACAAGCTGCCTGAGACCCAAGCAATATGATGCTTGATTGTCTCTGTGTCTGGAAATTTCAGTTGCCCTATTGCCAGAGCCAAGATGATGGAGTGCAGTCTGCACTCTCTTTGTGCAGATCACTCTGCAGGGCACATGGCCCATAGCAGAGCTGGCGCCCAGATGACTGCAGCGCTGCCCTGCTCTTGAGTGCAGATGGAAGACCAACAGGCTGTGTCCCAAGCGATGTTATATTTGGGGGTCCCTGGATACCTGTATCCTCAGTGCAGTCGCTCCCCAGAACAGAGGTCACCAAAGGGAGGCTGGTAGTCCTGTGTGGGTGTGATCTCTCCCAGAGTGGGGGGTCCCTCTGCAGGGCAGAAGTCCCACAGCAGAGCTGGCGTGTAGGTTTAATGAAAACTTTGAGAAGTTTTAATTAAATAGAACTTACAAATACATACATGTTTAACAGTAGTAGACAGTCATATTTTGTTTGTTCTTGTCTTCTAGCTCAATTACCTGACTGGTCCATTGTTCTGTGGATTTTGATGAAGTTGGAACACAATAGAAGTCTGGAGTTTTGAGAGAATGGTGGCCTTTAGAAAGGTAGGTGACATATCTTATCAATAATGCCTGTCTTTAAGCTCAAAAATCAATACTTCAAAGAACAAGCTCCATACAAACTTGAAATATTATTTTATGACAGTTATTTGTTTCTACTTTACTGGAAATGAAGGTTTCTATAAGTAGAAGGCCATTCTAGATCATAAAATCATGTAAAGCTAAAGTGATCTTTCCTTTTTCCAAGGAGTATTTATGTTTTCCCTCAGACCTTTTAAATTAATATGTAGATTTGAGAAAGCCTGGTGGTTTTCTTTCTCATAATAAAATGGATGTACTTTTCCTATCATCTCTTTTATGGTATTTTTCTACTTCTTTCATAATTGGTGATATTTTTTGTGCTTAGTCACATGTGTCTCATTGTGATAGCAAATACAAGATGAAGATTTTGCGTGTGCAGAGAGAAAACAACAAACTTCTTTGTCTTTATTAATTTTATTGTGGCTCGCCCAGGTACAATTGCTTCTTTTTCGCTGGCAACTCTTGGGTGCTACTCACTGTGATGGCAGGGATCTACACTCTGGTATTCAAACATTTGGTTATCTTCCATGGGTACACTGATTAAAGTGCTCCAGCTAACACTTTCCATCTGGTAATGATAGCGTCTATTCTTAGCTGTTGTCAAAACATCTGTGATTTCTCTGTCCCTGATCAGTTATCGATTAAGATTAATTATTAGAGTAAAATCTTAGTAAAATTTCGATCTCAGAAACAAAAGTTAAAAGGCAAGGCAATTTTCTAAACACATGTGTCTTTATGGATCTTGCTGTGATAGTTGTAAAAATTCTCTATGTATGCCTGGACTTCATAAGTATAAAACTGAAGACATAATTTTTTCCATTTCCTTTTGTGAGATTAACTCATTCGAACCATGGTTGACCTCAACTTAATTCTATATTGTAAAGTAATTCCAACTGTCAGCTTGAATAAAAATTATGTGTATTCTGATAAAATTTTCAAATAAGATAAATTTTGAAAGGAAACTAATCATTTTATGTTACAAGCCTGATTCCCTGTCCCATTTGTTCCTTTATTTTTCCATTAGGAATTGTAATCAAAAATTAAAATTTCTAGTTCAGAAGTAGCTTATCTTGACATTGTAAAACCTGGATTGCTGAAAGAACATATTCATTCTTACATTTTGTCCATGGCTAATTTTGAGTATAATTATGTATTATACACATAATAATATAGATGAATATTTCTAAATTAATATCTGTCATTGGCAAGTTGCTTTCTTAAGAAATCTATGATTCTTCAACCTAGATATGTTATATGATATAAATATAATTTTTAATATTAATTCATTTTAAAATAATTATTGATACTTATTTGTAATAATATAGATAAAACCCAAGATATCTTAAAATTAGTGTTTTAATAACTAAATAACATGAACAGATTCAATTTAAAAAAGAATGTAACTTTTTCTTTAAATCTTTTTAAGACTAACACATCCAAAGTCCCAAATTAATGAAGAGAAACACAATCTTATCAAGAGTCCTGTGTTTCCTTTTTTTATAACTGAATTTATAACAAAGAATAAAGAGAAGCTTGTAATTCTTTAGTATAGAATAAATTGAACATCTCAACCTGATAAAAGACAAAGAAATCAAGATGTTCAATTCTCATTAGTGAGACTGAATTTCACACTCTTTTAGACATTCAAAGAGAATATTTTGACATTGTTTCTTCTAACTGTTTTCACAAAATTCACCTATGAAAATTGGATTGAAAATAACTTACCTAGAGTAAAATTAGGAAATAATGTGTGAAACACAAAAACTATTGCTGTTGTTGTTGATTCATCTTGAACATAGGAAAGAAAAATCCTGGACAGTTATGGTTATGGAACATTGGGGAAGCTGGGTTACTAAGATAACTGTTTAACAATTTAGTTGTTGCATATCAGTTTCTGGTATTTTAAAAGTCCAAGTTTAATTTTGTTTCTGTGCATCCTTTACACATTTTTTTTAAAAAAATTGTTTACTAACATTGCTTTAACTAAAAATTGCTTATTTTTCTGTAGGTGTATTAATGTTGTAGGAGATTTTAAAATTATTTGGGATTTAGGATATACTTTTTTTTTTTTACATTTTAAAGATGAGGAGACAGAGTAGAGAAAAAAAGCAATGTTTGCAATATTTGCTATTGACAGACACAGAAATAAACAGATATAAGGGCTATCTTTAGTGCGAGAGAAAACAGTAAGTCTTTAGAGTATTGTCCTGAGTGGCAGGTCCTGACCCTCAGGAAACAGCAGCTCTGAGCTGATGATGAGGTGAAACACAGGCTGATGGAGAGAGCAAGCAGCGGGCTGCTTAGCTGAAGTCAGAAGGGCATCTCTGGTTTCTGCTCACAGAATCCTGCTGACTTAACAGCTGGGTCTCAAAAAATGATACTCAGAACCTTAATTTTAAATGCAGGCTGTAAGAAGTAAGTAGAAATCAACTTGTAAACTGTTAGTACAGCTTCTCCAGGCATGATTTCTTCTGACTTATAATTAGCAGATATAAAGAAAATAAATGGAGAGATATTTCTAATTTAAGGGATTGTCAAAGGTTAATAATTTTAGATGTGCCTATTAGGATTTCACAATGGACTTACCATCATGAGTTATGATTCATCAACTACAGAGATTAACAAGAACCGAAAAGAAGAGGAAATACAGAATCAATTGGTTATTGCAACCTGGCCTCTGCCAGACTTCTTATTGTAAAGAAAGATATTCCTATTCACCATGACTACAAATTTCCAGGACTGCTAAAGCAAGTTCACTATGAGAAATATCAGCATGGGAACTTTCTGCAAAAGTTCTCTCATTTTCCCCGTTTTTCTTTTTCATGTGTTTGTTTGATTTTTAATTTTAAGTTTTATAGGACATAGTGCAGAATTAAAATATTCAACACTGACAGATCAAGGGACATTTGCATGGATTTTATTCCATAGAACATATTTTAAATTAGTCTTAAATGTCACCTTCCTCTGTAAGCCTTGTAATACTTTCCTTTCAATAAAGAAAAGTGCACAGAAAAAATAATAGTTTTTGTTTTTCTTATATCCTTATAGTTGTCCTGGTTGTATGTTATATGGTTTTGATATTATATGGCAAGTCACAGTCTAGGACACGGTGCTATCACTTTGGTTAGCTAGCATTTCCTCAGTCCATAAGCTGTGAGCACATACAGATTTTTTGTTCTAATGAAAAAATACTGCAGGCGAGATGAAGAGAATGCTCGGTTATGGTCTATGGAACAACAATCCATAATTTACTTTGCAGATGTCTGTGTAATTTAAGCAGCAGGCAGAACAACCACACAGGGAAAGGATATCAAGAGGCTCATAAATCATGGTGAGGATTAAAAGCAATGGGCATTCATCTTCTTAACCCGGTAAGGCAATATGGAAAAGCCAAGTATCATAACACACAGAGCGGTACTCACGTTATGGGGAGAGAAAGTGTCGAAGTTGTAAATGCTTCCCTCAATTACCACTGACCTCCTGATTTGCAAGTCAGCAGGATATGATTTCAAAGTGGATTAAAAAGAGACCTCCTATACACTAAATTAAATTGAATAAACAGTAAAGCATATTTCCGGGCACTGGTAAGCCTAGCTAAACCATAGAGAATTGTTAATAAATTCCTTAGATCAGACTCATTTCTTCTTAGACAATGTATAGAATATGCCTTAAAAAGAACTAATCCTTATAGGGCCTTGTGTTGAAAAGTGGGAATATTTAAGTCACGAAATTTCATGAGGAAATCCCAACTCTAGAGGACTCTAGGGAAGGTGATTGAGGCAGCTGGCGCTCTCTGATAACATTTAGTAAATAAATGGTCTGTTACTAATTGTTTATATTTGAAAAATTATTCTAATCAAATTATCTTTTGAGAGAAATGAGAAAATCCTCAACAGTGGGGAAATTTCACTTTCTTTTGAGGGTCCAAACCTTAATCAAATTTGAAAGGTTTTGAAAACTAATACTTTGTTAATTCTTCTGGTATTCTTTTAAATTAAGTTCATGGTACAATTGAACTTCCTAATCATATAAAAGTACAATGATAGACAAGAAGAATAATTTGATCATTATGGAACAAGAATTTTGAAACTATTTAAATGTTTTGCAGAATGTAAGGAAGTTTTATTTCAATCTCTCTAGTTTAATACAAAATATCCCTTGACTATGATTCCATATGCCAATTCTTTTTTCTTTTTCTTTTTCTTTTTTATTTTTTGCTTTTTTTTTTTTTTTTTTTTTTTTTTTTATTTTTTTTTTTTGGTTTTCGATACAGGGTTTCTCTGTGTAGCCCTGACAGTCCTGGGACTCACTCTGTAAACCAGTCTGGTCTTGAACTCAGAAATCTGCCTGCCTCTGCCTTCCAAGTGCTGGGATTAAAGGCATGTGCCAATATTGCCCAGTTACATGTCAATTCTTGTTATAGTGAGAGGTAAATGATTCTGACTGGCAATTATTTTTTATGCTCTATATTTATATATTTGACGTGCTATATTTCATGTTTATATTTTAAGATTGCTTCATTTTGCTGTCAGAAAGTCATACTGCCCTTATTCTGATAACAATAATAAAATACCAAATATGATCATTTGGCTGAAATCCACACTAATAGTCAACCACTTCATCTCCCATGCTGGGGCTATCCATTTTAAGGAGGGAAGGCTAAACTCTAGCTTTCTGTACATTTTTGCTGTTGCCTTTTCTTCCTGTGGAATGATGATTAAGCATTCTTAGGTTGATAAAGGCCCAGACTATCACACTGTTGGCCTTGTAAATATTTATGTCTTTTTCTGTTTTTTAACATGAATGTCTTTGTCACTCTTCCTTCTAGAGAAGAGTCAGATAAAAGCAAAGCAGGATATTAAGAGGGCAAGTAAATTTATTGCTTATATTTGAAAACTAAAAATAGAGAAAAATGACTTGACTTCATAGTTATATCTCTAATTTAACTGTAAGTGGGGGGGGTCAAAAATCTTAGGAATAATAGACTGCCATTGAAAAAGGCGAAACATTTGTCTCAGTGATCACATTGAAATTATTGATAATAAGCAAAATTAAATTTATTTAATTATTTTATAATGGATATGCAAAACTTTAGATTGTACCTCATTAGTATATAATATTATCATTCATCAATTTTAATTAAATTAACAGTTGAAAAATGAATGTACTTCAGAGATAATGCATATTTAAATATATTTATAATCATTTTTCTTCTGTACTGATTTTATTTCTTTTATTCTTTGATATACCCACAAAAGTATATAAGCTATCTTGAAAACAGTCATTAAAGAGTGGCTTCCTGATAAACTCCCCTCAGAAATCTCCATAACATTGTTATTTCCTTTATAGTCAAATGTCTTTTTTTCTTTTCTTTTATTAATTTTATTTTTTAAAATTTTCTTTCATCTTTTTCTTACAGTCTAGTCATTATCTGCTTCCCAGTACACCCTCCAACAGTTCCTCATCCTGTTCTCCCTCCCCAATCTCCAAGAGGATGTCCCCACCACCTCCCACCCCACCCCATCAGGGTCTCCCCACTCCCTGGGTCCTCAAGTCTCTTGAGGGTTAGGTGTGGCTTCTCTCACTGAGGCCAGAGCAGTCCTCTGCTTAATGAAGTTAGCAATATACAAGCAAATAATAAAGTTTCCTGTGTTTTCCTTTACATTTTCTCTATCCTACAAGGAATATCCACACTCATGAGAATCTATTTTTAATTACGGGCAAATGAATTGACTTACTCAAGAGAAATTTTATTCCAGTCTTTATATTAACTGTGGCATAGGTTATTCTGAGTTATTTGTTATTAAAGGTTATTAATCATTCTAATGCATTCATGATAGTGTATAGACTTAATTGATGATAGTAATGGGGATATATATATATATATATATATATATATATATATATATATATATATATTCAAATACATATATATGTGTAACAACAATTGATGAAGTAAGAAGCTAAGTCGAAGCAGAGTGGGAAGGAGTAGAGGCGAAGGCTTGGAGAGAGGAGAGGGAAAGGATAAACATTTTAATTAAAATACAATCTCATTTGTAAACAAAAAAATACGTAAAAGTGCCATGGTTGACAATAAAATTATTTATAGATTAACAATTATAGAAAATACCTTTCAAAGCATGTGTCTGCTCTGCCCGGAACATTTGTAACTACAGATGGAAGGGAAAATAGTATGCTACTTTTCAAACCGTGGAAGTATATTTAGATAAAATTTATTCCCAGTCAAGTAACTTTCAATATATTTTAAAGGAAATCATGGCTTGCTTTCTATTGCTAGGATAAAACAGCATGACCAAAAGTAATTTGGGAAGGGAAGGGTGTATGTGGCTTATATACCCAGATCATAATCTGTAGTTGAGGGAAGTTCACATAGAAATTCAAGTATGGCAGGATGTGGAAGTAGGAACTGAAGCAGACAGCATGAAGGAACCTCTCCTTATTGCCTTCATGTTTGCATTCTACTATATGCAAGGATCAGTGACAGTGATGCTCTCAGTTGATGAGCAGTTCTAGGCCAATCACCAATTAAGAAAACGCCAGACAGGCTTGACTATAGATCAGGTTGTTGGTAAATTTTTTTTTTTTATTTTTTTTTTTGGTTTTTTGAGACAGGGTTTCTCTGTATAGCCCTGGCTGTCCTGGAACTCACTCTGTAGACCAGGCTGGCCTCGAACTCAGAAATCCGCCTGCCTCTACCTCCTAAGTACTGGGGTTAAAGGCGTGCGCCACCACTGCCCGGCATTTTTTTTTTTTTAAGATTTATTTATTGCTATAAGTACACTGTAGCTGTCTTCAGATGCACCAGAAGAGGGCGTCAGATCTCATTATGGATGGTTGTGAACCACCATGTGGTTGCTGGGATTTGAACTCAGGACCTTCAGAAGAGCAGTCAGTGCTCTTAACCACTGAGCCATCTCTCCAGCCCCTGTTGGTGAATTTTCATAACAGAAAAGGAAAAAGTAGAAAGGTAAGCACATCAGAGTTCAAAGTTCAAAGGGAAATCAATTTGGCATAATCAGCTCATGCCATATTAGATATGTACAGAGGCCAGCAGGCAGATCAGAGTGCCGATGTTAGGAGAGAATAAAGAGTTGTGAATGATGAGGTTCCATGGACAGTGGTCATTTCAGACAAGTAGAGAGGGTTTGCTTTTTTGATGAATTATGGAAGTTGTTGAAGGACTCCAGTATTTGGGAACCATTTAACTCCTGTTAAGTACCTTGTAGCGAAAGAGAGGTTAGGTAGAAAATTTTGCTTAAGGGAGTCCTGACCAGACAGGAGAGATGTGAAACTAGCTGGAAACTAGGAGAAAACTAATGATAGAAAGCCAGGAGACGGCGACAAAATAATCATATCATGAAAATGAGGTGGGCTGTAAAGCCATTCTGAGAGGAATAAGCTTGGTTTTATTGAAAGCTGAGGGAATAAAATCTCTTTTGACTTTAAATACAAAAGAAAAAAATGTTGACTAGGCACTTAGTCATAGTCATATACAATTTAAAGATGATTTTTTCCTGGTATATAAATTGTATTTAATTGACCTCAATTCACTTGCTTGGCAAACTATGGCAAACTATCTCTCACACATTATTCTCAGTTTCTTACAGGTAGTAACTCATTAAGCAAATCATGCTAAGCATGTGAGATAGGCTCTGTTATACTGCACTCATTGTGCAGATGAGGAGCGCTAAGGTGAGAGAATACAGGGATCATTTTCTAAGATTACACACCTGGTAAGGCGAAGAATGGACAGAGGTCCAAACACATGACCTGAGCAGCTCGTCACATGAATTTCTTTTTTTTTTCTTTTTTTTTTCTTTTTTTTTTTAATTTAATTTAATTTTATTTTTTTAATTTACATTCCAAATCACTTCCCCTTTCCCGTTTCCTCCCTCCCCGAAGGTCTCATAAGCCCCCTTCCCTCCCTCTTTTCTCCGTTCAACCCCCTCTCATTACTCTGTCCTGGCGTTCCCCTACATCCAGTCTTTCCAGGACCAGGGGTCTCTCCTTCCATCTTTTTAGAAATCTATTGATATGCTGATTGTGTCTAGGGTATTCTGAGATTCTGGGTCAATATCCCCTTATCAGTGACTTCATACCATGTGTGATCTTTTGTGATTGGGTTACCTCACTAAGGATGATATTTTCAAGTTCTGACCATTTGCCTAGGAATTTCGTGAATTCATTGTTTTTAATTGCAGAGTAGTATTCCATTGTGTAAATATACCACATCTTCTGAATCCATTCCTCCGTTGAGGGACATCTGGGTTCTTTCCAGCTTCTGGCTATTATAAATAAGGCTGCTATGAATATAGTGGAGCATGTGTCCTTATTGCATGCAGGTAAAGTCTCTGGGTATATGCCCAGGAGTGGTATAGCCGGATCCTCCGGAAGTGTCATGCCCAGTTTTCTGAGGAGCCGCCAGACTGCTTTCCAGAGTGGTTGTACCAGCCTGCAATTCCACCAGCAGTGGAGGAGTGTTCCTCTTTCTCCACATCCTCGCCAACAACTGCTGTCTCCTGTGTTTTTGATCTTAGCCATCCTGACTGGTGTGAGATGGAATCTCAGGGTTGTTTTGATTTGCATTTCCCTAATGACTAAGGATGATGAACATCTCTTTAGGTGCTTCTCAGCCATTAGATATTCTTCAGGTGAGAACTCTTTGTGGAGCTCTGTACCCCATTTTTTAATAGGGTTACTTGCCTCTCTGGAGTTTAACTTCTTGAGTTCTTTGTATATCTTGGATATTAGCCCTCTGTCGGATGTAAGGTTGGTAAAGATCATTTCCCAGTTAGTTGGTTGCCGCTTTGTCTTTTTGACGGTGTCTTTTGCCTTGCAAAAACTTTGTAATTTAATGAGGTCCCATTTGTCTATTCTTGATCTTAGAGTATAAGCTATTGGAGTTCTGTTCAGGAAATTCTCCCCTGTGCCCATATGTTCAAGGTTCTTCCCTAGTTTCCCTTCTATTAGTTTCAGTGTGTCTGGTTTTATGTGGAGATCTTTGATCCACTTAGAATTGAGCTTAGTGCAAGGAGATAAGGATGGGTCAATTTGCATTCTTCTGCATGTTGACCTCCAGCTGAGCCAGCACCATTTGTTGAAAAGGCTATCTTTTTTCCACTGGATGGTTTTAGCTCCTTTGTCAAAGATCAAGTGACCATAGGAGTGTGGATTCATTTCTGGGTCTTCAATTCTGTTCCATTGATCTACATGTCTGTTACTGTACCAATACCATGCAGTTTTTAACACTATTGCTCTGTAGTACAGCTTGAGGTCCGGGATACTGATTCCCCCAGAGGTTCTTTTACTCTTGAGAATAGTTTTAGCTATTCTGGGTTTTCTGTTATTCCAGATGAATTTTTGAATTGCTCTTTCTAACTCTATGAAGAATTGAGTTGGGATTTTGATGGGGATTGCATTGAATCTGTGTATTACTTTTGGTAAGATGCTCATTTTTACTATATTAATCCTGCCAATCCATGAGCATGGCAGATTTTTCCATCTTCCGAGGTCTTCTTCAATTTCTTTCTTCAGAGACTTGAAGTTCTTGTCATACAGATCTTTCACTTGTTTGGTTAGCGTCACGCCAAGATACTTAATATGGTTTGTGGCTATCGTAAAGGGTATCATTTCTCTTACTTCTTTCTCAGCCTGCTTATCCTTTGAGTATAGGAAGGCTTCTGACTTGCTTGAGTTGATTTTATATCCGGCCACTTTGCTGAAGTCGTTTATCAGCTGTAGGAGTTCTCTGGTGGAGTTCTTTGGGTCGCTTATGTATACTATCATATCGTCTGCAAATAGTGATAGTTTGACTTCTTCCTTTCCAATTTGTATCCCTTTGACCTCTTTTTCTTGTCTAATTGCTCTAGCTAGAACTTCAAGTACTATATTGAAAAGATATGGAGAGAGAGGGCAGCCTTGTCTAGTCCCTGATTTTAGTGGGATTGCTTCAAGTTTCTCTCCGTTTAGATTGATGCTGGCTACTGGTTTGCTGTAAATTGCTTTTACTATGTTTAGATATGGGCCTTGAATTCCTGATCTTTCCAAGACCTTTAGCATGAAAGGATGCTGAATTTTGTCAAATGCTTTCTCAGCATCTAATGAGATGACCATGTGGTTTTTTTCTTTGAGATTGTTTATGTAGTGGATTACATTGATGGATTTCCTTATATTGAACCATCCCTGCATCCCTGGGATGAAGCCTACTTGATCGTGGTGAATGATCGTTTTGATGTGTTCTTGGATTCGGTTGGCAAGAATTTTATTGAGTATTTTTGCATCGATATTCATAAGAGAGATTGGCCTGAGATTCTCTTTCTTTGTCGGATCTTTGTGTGCTTTTGGTATTAGTGTAATTGTGGCTTCATAGAACGAGTTGGGTAGTGTTCCTTCTGTTTCTATTTTGTGGAACAGTTTGAAGAGTATTGGTGTTAGGTCTTCTTTGAAGGTCTGATAGAATTCTGCACTAAAACCATCTGGACCTGTGCTTTTTTTGGTTGGAAGACTTCCAATGACAACTTCTATTTCTTCAGGGGTTATAGGACGGTTTAGATGGTCTATTTGATCCTGATTTAATTTTGGTACTTGGTATCTGTCAAGGAAATTGTCCATTTCCTCAAGATTTTCTAGTTGTGTTGAATACAGGTTTTTGTAGTAGGATCTGATGATTTTTTGAATTTCCTCAGTTTCTGTTGTTATCTCTCCCTTTTCGTTTCTGATTTTATTAATTTGGATACTATCTCTGTGCCCTCTGGTTAGTCTGGCTAAGGGCTTATCTATCTTGTTGATTTTCTCAAAGAACCAACTCCTCGTTTTGTTGATTCTTTGTATGGTTTTATTTGTTTCTACTTGATTGATTTCAGCCCTGAGTTTGATGATTTCCTGCCTTCTACTCCTCTTTGGTGTATTTGCTTCTTTTTGTTCCAGGGCTTTCAGGTGTGCCATTAAGCTGTTAGTGTATGCTGTCTCCCGTTTCTTTTTGGCGGCACTCAGGGCTATGAATTTTCCTCTTAGCACTGCTTTCATTGTGTCCCATAAGTTAGGGTATGTTGTGCCTTCATTTTCGTTAACTTTCAAAAAGTCTTTGATTTCTTTCTTTATTTCCACCTTGACCAAGTTATCATTGAGTAGAGCATTGTTCAGCCTCCATGTGTACGTGGGTTTTCTTTTGTTTTTGTTGCCATTGAAGACCACCCTTATTCCATAGTGATCTGATAGGAGGCATGGGATTATTTCTATCTTCTTGTATCTGTTGAGGGCAGGAGTCATAGATGCAAACATCAACAATAGAATACAAGAGATGGAAGAAAGAATCTCAGGTGCTGAAGATTCCATAGAAAGCATCGACTCAACAGTCAAAGAAAATGCAAAATGCAAAAAACGCGTAACCCAAAACATCCAGGAAATCCAGGACACAATGAGAAGACCAAACCTAAGGATTATTGGTATAGATGAGAGTGAAGATTTGCAACTTAAAGGGCCAGTAAACATCTTCAACAAAATTATGGAGGAAAACTTCCCTAACTTAAAGAGAGAGATGCCGATGAACATACAAGAAGCCTACAGAACTCCAAACAGACTGGACCAGAACAGAAATACCTCCCGTCACATAATAATCAAAACACCGAATGTTCTAAACAAAGAAAGAATACTAAATGCAGTAAGAGAAAAGGGCCAAGTAACATACAAAGGAAGACCTATCCGAATCACATCAGACTTCTCACCAGAGACTATGAAAGCCAGAAGATCCTGGGCAGATCTCATGCAGACACTAAGACAGCACAAATGCCAGCCTAGACTACTATACCCAGCAAAACTCTCAATCACCATAGATGGAGAGACCAAGATATTCCATGATAAAACCAAATTTTCACAATATCTTTCCACAAATCCAGCCCTGCAACGGATAATAGGTGGAAACCTCCAATACAGGGAGAGAAACAACACCCTGGAAAAAATGAGATAATAACCTTCTTGAATCAAACCCAAAAGTAGATAACCACTCAAACATAAAGATAGCGTCAAGAATGGCAGATGGCAATAATCACTATGCCTTAATCTCTCTTAATATCAATGGTCTCAATTCCCCAATTAAAAGACATAGACTAGCAGACTGGATACGTAAACAGGACCCAGCATTTTGCTGCATGCAGGAAACGCACCTCAGTGTCAAAGACAAACACTACCTCAGAGTAAAAGGCTGGAAAACAATTTTACAAGCAAATGGCCCCAAGAAACGAGGTGGAGTAGCCATCCTAATATCGGATAAAATTGATTTTCAACCCAAAGTCATCAAAAAAGACACAGAAGGACACTACATACTGATCAAGGGAAAAATCCACCATCAAGAACTCTCAATCCTGAATATCTATGCTCCAAATGCAAGGGCACCCTCATTCGTAAAAGAAACTTTACTAAAACTCAAAGCACACATCGCACCGCACACAATAATAGTGGGTGACTTCAACACCCCGCTCTCTGAAATGGATCGTTCAGGAAAGCAGAAACTAAACAGGGACACAGTGAATCTAATTGAAGCCTTGGACCAAATGGAACTAACTGATATATATAGAACATTTCATCCTAGAGCTAAAGAATACACCTTCTTCTCAGCTCCTCATGAATTTCTTACTAATGGAATTTATCAGACCGGGCTCTAGGGAATCCTCCTGGAAAGGTCAGAGAGATTAGGAAGAAAATGTACTGAAGTGAATGGGCAGTGAAGGAAAACGAGTTAGAATGTTCAAATGAAATATGGTGGGGTCAAGTGCCGCTAAGGATGGAAGGAGATCAGGGCAGAAAAGTGGTCAGCTGTGAATTTGGTTGGTTATATTGACGAGAAACATGATACAAGAATAAGGAAAAGTTCAGTGAGAACATTGTGGGTAGCCTTAACTAGCATCGAGGCATACTCTTGGAACAAATTTCTGGAGATGCATTTGGTTAGTTTTCCCCCATTGTAAAGGAAACTGTGACATAATTATTCCTAGCTAAAATGAATCCATGCAACTCCAAATTTTAACCCATATTTCCATGACCAAGATTAGATAACACTGACATGATGCTCAGTGAGAACTCAGTTGTAGCATTTCATCATTTTATCTAGAGGGTGGTCACTGAGTTTTTAAATTAAAAAGTTTTTTGCAAAAAAAAAGAAAATCAAAAGACATCTGTACCAGGAGGAAGTGTCCTACCATGTCAACTAATCAGGGCTCACAAGGGCTCACAGAAACTGACAATCAAGCATGGGACCTGCGTGGACCTGTATCAGGTCCTCTGAATATATTTTATGACTGTTAGCTTGGTATTTTGGGGGGACTCCTAACAGTGAAAATGAGTTTATATTGACTTTTTGTCTTTTCTTGGAACATTTTTCTCCTATTGGGTTGCCTTGGCCAGCCTATATATGAGAGCTTTTGCTTTGTCTTATTTTATCTTGTTTTGCTTTTTTGGCTGTGGTCCATTGAGGACTTGCTCTTTTCTAAAGAGGAAATTGGGGGGAAGTGGGGGGCAAAGGGAGGGAATACTATGCTTAGGATGCATAAGAGAAGAATCTAATATTAATTAACAAAAGAAATAAATGTGTAATTTACTGTTAGTAACATAACATGTTTTACAATAAAACTTGAGGAGTTTTATGGATGCTGCAAATTGCATCAGGGTTTTTATTTGAATCACTGAGTACAAGGATTGTTTTTTTAAATCAGTTATCAGTAGTGTGACTTGGGACTTTTCATTCACAATGCAGAACACCTTAGGTCCACAATAGCATGCATCCTATTGGATTATTTTAAGAATCATATGAGCGAATCTTATCTGAGTTCAGTTTGTGTGTGTCTATAAGGACAATACCCATGGATGCCACAAAAAGTATGATGGGTCACCTAGAACTAAAGAGACAGGGAGTTTTGAGCCACCCAGTGTGAGTACTATGAAACAAACTCAAGTTTTCAGCTAGAAAAATATATGGTCAGAACTGCTTAGCAGTTTTTTCAGCCCCTGTATTTCTATTTTTTTTTTGATATTTTATTTATTTACATTTCAAATGTTATCACCTTTCCTGATTCCCTGGCCCCCAGGATTTCCCTATCCCATCCCCCCTCCTCCTGCTTCTATGAGGGTGTGCACCCACCCATCCACACATGCCTGCCTCCCGCCCTTCACATTCCCCTATACTGTATTTCTAATTTTTAAATACCTAGTAGAGCATTTTGGCGTTTGATGGACCAGGATACATACTTTTTAATAAGGTAGAGGGTTTTTTTTTCTCAGTTTTTCTCTGGAATTTGAAGCAGTAAAATGCTTCCCTTTTCTTCTTTCCCACTTCAGAGAATCTGCAGATGCTCCTACAGTTCAAATCAGCTATTTCAAATTGCAAGCTTTTAGGAGTTTCAAATTCTGATTACAGTTATTTTCCTACGTTCCACTACACTCTTAACGGGACTTGAGTTTGTGACATCTTCATAAATGCTTCTTCATTCTATTAATGAAATGTCCTAAACAATCAATTACTTGACATATGTTTCTTTGTTTATATGATATTCATATATATATATATATATATATATCATGACATATATATAATACCTGCTATATATGATTCACATTCATATTTCATTAAAGTCTTCACTCCTTTGTAGATGATGCTACTTAAACTGGGCAGATATAAGATTCTTGGATATAATAACGTATTCTCCAAAACACATATCTTTCCTAGGAATCAAATTCACATATTTCAAAGTGTTACCATTTTCTCACTTTTACCTATAAATCTTCCACACTTGAATAGCTAACTTAGACAACTGATGAAGAATTTTACTTATCACTTTTAAAGGATATTTCTTCGAAAAATTTTATGCTCCTTTAAATTTTTTTTCTGTATTGGAGACAGATGGAGAACTTTTTTCCTTAAGCATGATATTCATTCTGTTTCTTTTCATGTTCTTAGAAATCTATTCTCTTGCCTCAAGGGATGCCTGCCTTCTAAGCACAATCTGAGAGTAGATAGAAAGCATATGTTCCATATAAGCATCAAAATGTAGGAGAGCTATTTCTTCATTTGTGCAGAAGGGAGCTTCCTTCTTATATCTGGTATTCATTCAGCAGTGCAAGAGGTTGTGCTGTGATCTTTTGGCACCCATCACTGCAGTTTCTTTCAAAGTGATAAAAGTATACTTCAAGAAACTGACTCTTGATGCACGTCATAAATTGTTCTGTCTCATCCCAGAGTCCTCTTGAGTTTACAGAAATTTAGAAGTAAATTCTAGTGAAATATTAAACCTGAACTTCCACATGTTGCAAAGACAGCAACGGTCATTTTGTTGTAGCTGCTTTATCGTCTTTATTTCAAACCAATCTTCTCAACGTTGAAAGAATATAAAGCCTTTTATCCTACAAAACTTTCTCAGGCACCACTTTCGCAAGAAGTAGAGACTTCAGTGCTCACCCCGGTTCAAACCTCTCTTTCTTCTTGTGTCTCACTGCCTTCCTTTATCCTCCTTCATTCCACTGCAGATGGTATAGCATCTTTATATCTTATATGTGTATTTCCTCTCCAAAACTTTATCCAAATATCTTTTAAAACAACTTCTTTCTTTGTTTCTTTCTTATTTGATGTGTACTTATTTCTTCTTTATGTTGGGAAATTAAACTATGGATTTATTTCAAGGCTGATTAGCTTTATCTCAAGCTGTGGTGTCCAATTGTCCATTGCACATATATTTCTTTTTGCACTGGTTCTGATTTCATTTAGTCTCTTTCTACACAGACACCTCAGAGGATATTTGCATATCATACTTTTAATGGAGTAGCTTTATTTCATGGCACCTGGGAAACTTGTAAACCTATAAAGCTTTTCAAAATATTCAGTTTATCAACATGTACAATTCTTCAGGAAAAGGTAAGTGTTAAAATGAGAACCATTACTTCTGGATTTCCTTTAGACAGGAATAGTTCTGGGTCAAAATTTTGAAGATAGGTGGATGTCATTATGTCTCAAGCAGGGGCTATGGCTATCTACTGGGGGCAAATGGATGGAACTAGAAAATATCATCTTGAATGAGGTAACCCAGTCTCAAAAGGACATTCATGCTATATACACACTGAAAAGTGGATATTAGCTAAAAAGTTCAGAATTCCCAAGACACAACTCACAGACTGTATGAACAAAGCTTAACAAGAAGGAATGCCCAAGTGTGGATAATTCAATCTCACTTTGAAGAGGGAATTAAATAATCACAGGAGGCAGAGGGAGGAAGGGATCTTGGTGGGAGAGGGGATGGGGAGGGAAAAACAAGGGGTGGGCAGAATAAGGTGTGGGGGAGATAGGAGAGAAGCCCAGAGGTTCAGGGGAATAGATGGAAATATGCAGCTACAGGTTGTAAGGTGGGGACAGTGGAACCTCTAGAAAGTCCCAGAGACCTGGGAAGTGAGAGACTCCCAAGACTCAATGGGGATGACCTTAGCTGAAATGCCCAACAGTGGGGAAGTGGAACCTGAAATAAAAAATGCCTTTGAGGTGACATCATTTGAAGTGTGATAAATAATTAACAGGAAATTGGATGAGATTAAACGGAGAGATATCAACAGTGTGTAAAAACTGGTAGATGAGGTCTATGGCATGCCCCATGTTAAACTTGAAGTCAAAGACAGAATGTCACAATGTTTGGAGCCATAAAGGATAAGTATATGCAGGTAGGTCAACTGAAGCCTATTGTCACAAATATAGGCCTGCAGGTCATCCATGACAAGGAATCCAAATCTCTTATCTGATCAATGATTCTTTATGACTATATTGAGGAGGCAAATGACATGATTAGGATGCAGAACATGACCATTAATTTCCTAGCAAAGAAAAAAAAGAAGTGTTTATGTGTAGAACAGGGTTACTGAAAAAATGTGGAGAAACAACTAGCCATTGAAACCCATTTTCGAGAAAGACAGAATTTCGATAAAGTTAATATAAGAGTATCTGATAGATTGATGAAAAGCAAAGATTTTGTTAGCAAATGAAAAATCATTGAGTATGACTGTGCTGTCGATACTGTGTGGCATTTGTTGAGAAAGACTTCTGGGAGGATAACTGGATATCTGGGACACTGGTCCTGATATTTCTTTTGCATGCCTTGTCACATGACTCCTGGAGAGCATATTATTGCACATGGCACTGCTGTCTTTGTTCCTGCCAGCCTTTGTCATGGTTCATGACTTCTATAGTAAAAACCATCACTAGTCAACCTATTATATCCTGCTTCTGTATTTGTATCTTTTACATATAAAGTAAGCTAACATACAAATACTATCATCTGAGAACATGGCTAGATTTAGAGCATCAGAGAAATATTAAAATAAAATGAGGTTTGAATGATTAAACCCAAATTCAAAACTATTTAACCACTGTCTAATGAGAACAAAACCAAACAAAACAAAACAAAAAAACAAAAAAAAAACCCAAAACAAATGAACAAACAAAACAAAATATACAACAAAACAAGACAATTGATCAAGACACAAAGGGGTGATGTGAGATGTCACTGCAAGAAAGCATTCACCTGCAAGCTGAGTAAAGAGTTACAGGACAAGCCTTCATAACAAAACTGTAAGAAGAAATCAGGACTATACTTGTCTTAATCTTAGAATTCTAGCTCTTAGAATCATAATTCAAATTTCTGTGTTTCATCTATCTAACCATAGGAGTTTGGTATGGCACACTTAGAAGCTAATTCATCATCCTCATGGACTATTGTAACACCTACAAATCATTTACATGTTTAATGGAATCTAGGATTTTAAAATCAGAAAAAAAACAAGATTAAGCCATATACAATTTCTACATCCTTCCTCTTAATAACAGATCTAGTTTCTTATGTTATGTCCTACCAATATTTGCACATATTAAGCAGCTAAACAGTTAATAATGGGAATAAAATCCAGTCATTGCTTTTGCATTCTTTTGCATGTTTTTATTCTATAGAAAGAAACATATTCATGCTATGATCATCTGCAAATTTTTTGATTACTACTTAAGGACATAACATTCATAAATCAAAAGATTTATTCTTATAATGGAATCTTTTACTTCTTCTTCTTATTATTATTATTCTCATTCTCATTATTATTATTTTTAATACTTTTTCTTTGTTCTGTTCTCAGACTTGTATATTAGTGTGTGAGTTCATCTCATATTGTATGCTAGTTGTGATCATGTTAGGAACAAGAAAATGCTTTCTGCATTCTAGACAACAGAGCAAATTTTTAATAGGACAAAAAAGATTTATATCATAATCAAGATTTACAGGACAATGTAACAAAATAAAAACAAAGTACAATTCATCACTTCATTGCATCAAATTTCCACTTTCAATTTCTAGTTTGATTATTTTCCCCTCCAGCAAGTGATACTCATAAAATAGTATACTGTAAAAATATCAAAATTCTGTGATTTCATATAATTCCAGATATATGTAAGACTAAAATTATGCATAATACATTTATAATTATTGTTCCAGACATTAAGATTTTACTTACCAGAATAAATGATACTTGGATGTCTTGACATATATGAGTATATCATTAGTATCTAGGATTTAAAAATATCAGGTTGCAGAAGTAGATGTGAAGACGCACATTGTCACAGTAGAGGACATGAATTTGTAGTTTCACAGAGATAGAAATTTTCTCAAAAAGACAAAGCCAAATGGAGGAAATGTGTGAATCAATCCCACACTAGAGGGGAAAAAATTTCAAGTTTATGCAAATGATGATTCATGGTCTCAACAAGAGGAACATGTGAGATTACATGTATTTAGAATTGGGTTATTTGAATAACTATAATAGATTCTCTGCCATTAATTGTCTGAAAACTTGCCTCTGGAGTTAGAATAGATGAACAGTGACCCAGAATCTGAGGTCCAGTACAAGAATAGTTAATGTTCATTCTTTGAATTGATGAGTTTAGCTAGGAAAAATGCACATCCACTTAACACTTGTAATGCTCAGGCCTTAGAAAGATCTGTGAATGGTCATCTTCCATGGTCATTGAATCATTGTGATGTAACTGTTTCAGAATATACAAAATAAATTGCATACATAATGTGATTAATTTGCATAAATTTTAGTTTACAAATGTTGAAATTCAAAATTTTGTTTTGAACGGTTATTACATACATTAAATATGAAACTTAAATGATACTTTATGTTAAATTTAACCCCAAGGAAATTTAAAAACATACACTGCAATTTTGATAAAAGGATATTCATGATTTAGATTGCTAAGGCTTTTTGATGAATAATTTAAAATAAATGGCAAGTAGACAAAGAATATTGTTAGGTTTTATTTGATGACTCACTGAGCTGTCACTTTCAATAGTTTCTGTATCAGATGTGTCAAATCATGTTACAGGAGACTGCTACAATTTTACAATTTTGTTTTACAAAGTACTCTCCTCTGGGAGTATACCATTCTTAAATCTAGAATAAGATATGTAAGTTTCCTTTTGCAATTACCATTTTACTCTTATGGATTTTATAACAATGTAAGTGATTGAAATCATACGATATACTATAAGACTTGTCACATATGCAATAAATATAACTAGACAAACATAATATTTTTTTGAATATGAAACATTAGCATATAGGGTGGTCTGGTGATATTAAGCCTTGTTCTTATGTACTCCTTTCATCGTTTTGCTGGATGGTGTCAGCCATATGGAGTCAGGACCTTCTCTTATTAGTTAAATTCATTTGGAAGTAACCTGATACAGATCCACAAAGGTGTTCTTATTAATTGGCTTCAAATCGAACCAAGTGTGAGGTACTCCCCTGCATCCACCCGACTGCACATGTAGGTGTTCAGTTTTAGTGACTGTAAAGAAGGCACAGCTTGCTGGCTTCGTTGCTGTTCCTGTATTGTACCAGCCTCATTAAGACTTAATATTCCCTGATACACTCTTTCATTCCTTGTGTATATCACTGACCATACTTTGCCAGGTCCATGTCTCCGTGTTTTACTTGCTTTAGAGTTTTAAAATTTTGTTACCTGGTACATTCATTAGAGGGATTTTAAGACTGTGTAATGACGTGACTAACATTTTATCTCTTTGTCTTTGTCTCTTCTATTCCTGTTCAAAATCACTGTAACTAAGTCATGTCTTATAAAGAAAATCATTTTCCTGAGTGCCTGCTTAGTGTTTCAGAGGGTTAGTGCATTATAATCAGGCTGAGCAGCATGGCATCCTGCAGACAGGCACTGGAGCAGCGGCTGAGAACATTACATGTTGGTGCATAAAATGAAGGGGGCTTGACCTGAAAATCGCTTTTGAAATCTTATGTCCACCCCTAGTTGCAGACTTCCTCAAATAGTGCCACACCTAGTCCTACTCAGAGATATTGAATTTTGGGTATTGGGAAAGCCTTCGTCAGGACATGGCACCCATATCTTGAAGATAAAGAGTTATCAGAAGTGCTTGCTGACAGCAGCCTGATAGAACTGTCTCCTGAGAGGCTCTGCCAGAACCTTACTGATACAGATGAGGATGCTTGCAGCCCACCATCAGACTGAGCGCAGGGACTCCAGTGGAGGAGTTAAGGGAAGGACTGAAGGAGCTGAAGGAGTTTGCAATCCCATAGGAAGAAGAGTATCAACCAACTAGACCCCTCCCCCTCCCAGAGCGCCCAGGGACTAAACCACCAACCAAAGAGTACACATGGAGGGACCCATGGCTCCAGCTGCATATGTAACAGAGGATCAATGAGAGGGGGAGGGGGCCCTTGGTCCTGTCAAGGCTTGATGCCTCAGCATAGAGAAGTGCTAGGGCAGTAAGGTGGGAGTGGGTGGGTGGGTGGGTGAAGAAGCACCCTCATAGAAGCAGGCTTTGGGGTAAGATAGGGGATTTGTGGAAGAGAAACCGAGAAGGGGGATAACATTTGAAATGTAAAAAAATAAAATAACCAATAAAAAAATTTAAAAAAATGGTATCCTGTGGTTTTCAACTACCTTAATGCTATGAATATTTCATACAGTTTCTCATACTGTGGTGTTCCGCAACGATAAAATTATTATTTTTTTGCTATCTTATAGCTGTAGCTTTGATACTGTTATACATCATAACATAAATATCTATAATTCCTGATGGTCTTAGGTGACCCGTGTCAAAGGATTGTTCAACAGCCAAAGGTTGAGAACCACTGGATTAGATTTTCTTTTTTTTTTTTTAATTTTATTTTCTAAGTTTTTTTTTATTTACATTCAAAATCATTTCCCTTTTCCCGTTTCCTCCCTCCCCGAAAGTCCCATAAGCCCCCTTCCCTCCCTCTTTTCCCCATTCACCCCCCTCTCACTTCTCTGTCTTGGCATTCTGCTACATCCAGTCTTTCCAGGACCAGGAGTCTCTCCTTCCATCTTCTTGGAAATCTATTGATATGTGAATTGTGTCTAGGGTATTCCGAGATTCTGGGTTACTATCCCCTTATCAGTGACTGCATACCATGTGTGTTCTTTTGTGATTGGGTTACCTCACTCAGGATGATATTTTCCAGTTCTGACCATTTGCCTAGGAATTTCGTGAATTCATTGTTTTTAATTGCAGAGTAGTATTCCATTGTGTAAATACACCACATCTTCTGAATCCATTCCTTCTGTTGAGGGATATCTGGGTTCTTTCCAGCTTCTGGCTATTATAAATAAGGCTGCTATGAACATAGTGGAGCATGTGTCCTTACTGCATGCAGGTAAAGCCTCTGGGTATATGCCCAGGAGTGGTATAGCAGGATCCTCCGGGAGTGTCATGCCCAGTTTTCTGAGGAACCGCCAGACTGCTTTCCAGAGTGGTTGTACCAGCTTGCAATTCCACCAGCAGTGGAGGAGTGTTCCTCTTTCTCCACATCCTCGCCAACAACTGCTATCTCTTATGTTTTTGATCTTAGCCATTCTGACTGGTGTGAGATGGAATCTCAGGGTTGTTTTGATTTGCATTTCCCTAATGACTAAGAATGATGAACATCTCTTTAGGTGCTTCTCAGCCATTATATATTCTTCAGGTGAGAACTCTTTGTTTAGCTCTGTACCCCATTTTTAATAGGGTTACTTGCCTCTCTGGAGTTTAACTTCTTGAGTTCTTTGTATATATTGGATATTAGCCCTCTGTCTGATGTAGGGTTGGTAAAGATCATTTCCCAGTTAGTTGGTTGCTGCTTTGTCTTTTTGACAGTGTCTTTTGCCTTGCAAAAACTTTGTAATTTAATGAGGTCCCATTTGTCAATTCTTGATCTTAGAGCATAAGCTGTTGGAGTTCTATTCAGGAAATTCTCCCCTGTGCCCATATGTTCAAGGTTTTTCCCTAGTTTTCTTTCTATTAGTTTCAGTGTATCTGGTGTTATGTGGAGGTCCTTGATCCACTTGGAATTGAGCTTAGTGCAAGGAGATAAGAATGGGTCAATTTGCATTCTTCTGCATGTTGTCCTCCAGTTGAACCAGCACTATTTGTTGAAAAGGCTATCTTTTTTCCACTGGATGGTTTTAGCTCCTTTGTCAAAGATCAAGTGACCATAGGAGTGTGGATTCATTTCTGGGTTTTCAATTCTGTTCCATTGATCTACATGCCTGTCACTGTACCAATACCATGCAGTTTTTAACACTATTACTCTGTAGTACAGCTTGAGGTCTGGGATACTGATTCCCCCAGAGGTTCTTTGACTCTTGAAAATAGTTTTAGCTATCCTGGGTTTTCTGTTATTCCAGATGAATTTTTGAATTGCTCTTTCTAACTCTATGAAGAATTGAGTTGGGATTCTGATGGGGAATGCATTGAATCTGTATATTGCTTTTGGCAAAATGGTCATTTTTACTATATTAATCCTGCCAATCCATGAGCATGGGAGATTTTTCCATCTTCTGAGGTCTTCTTCAATTTCTTTCTTCAGAGACTTGAAGTTCTTGTCATACAGATCTTTCACTTGTTTGGTTAGAGTCACGCCAAGTTACTTTACGGCTACTGAGAAAATAAGCAAATATCTTGGTGTTTATTTTAGTTCCCTTGCTCAACTAAACTTTGTTTTACTAAGAAGATTGTAAAAACTGAGACAGATGTAATTTTAAATGTATATATTGTTGATCTTCTTCCACAGGAAATAATTATAAACTCATTATGAAATATTGATATATATATATATATAATTATATATAATGATACATATAGGATAGGCTCAATCAAAACCATGTAACCCTTTTCAAATATTCTTCTTTTATGTTTATATTCCCTTTTCTAACTATAGTAACTTATTAAAAAATCTTTAACCCGACACATGCTCTACTATGTTCATAGCAGCCATATTTATAATAGCCAGGAGCTGGAAAGAACCCAGAAGTCCCTCAACAGAGGAATGGATACAGAAAATGCAGTAGATTTACAAATGGATTACTACTCAGCTATTAAAAATAATGAGTTTATGAAACTTGCAGGCAAGTGGATGTAACTTGAAAATATTCTATGTGAGGTAACTCAGTCACTAAAGAACACACGTGGTATGTACTCAGTGATAAGTGCATATTAGCCCAAAAGTTTGGAATGTCCAAGTTTCAATTCACAGACCATATGAAGCCTAAGAAGAAGGAAGACCAACATGTGGTGTGTCTTAGAAGAAATGAGGAAATATAGAGACAAAGTGTGGAGCAGAGACAGAAGGAAAAGTCATCCAGAGACTGCCCCGCCTGGGAATCCATACCATATACAGTCACCAAACCTGGGCGCTGTTGTGGATGCTGGGAAGTGCTTGTTGATGGAAGCCTGATATGGCTGTCTCCTGAGAGGCTCTGCAAGAGCTTGACAAATACAGAGGCAGATGCTCACAGCCAACCATTGGACTGAGCGTGGGGATCCCTATGGAGGAGTTGGAGAAGGGAGTTAAGGAGCTGAAAGGGTTTGCAGACCCATGGAAGGAGCAACAGTGTTAAGAAGCCAGATTCTGCCAGAACTTCCGGAGACTGGACCACCAACAAAGAATACACATGGAGGAACCCATGGCACTGGCTGCATATATGGCAGATGATGGCCTTGTTGGAATTCTGTAGGAGGAGAGACCTTTGGGCCTGAGGGTGTTTGATGCCCCAGTGTAGGGGAATGCCAGGGCAGGAAGACAGGAGGGGCTGGGTAAGTAGGGGAATACCCTCAAAGAGGCAAGAGGAGAAGGAATGGAATAGAGAGTTTCAGAAGGGGAGACCTGGAAAGGGGAAAATGTTTGAAATGCAAATAAAGAAAATCTCCAATTTAAAAACAAAATCTTTTGACAGTGTCCTTTGCCTTACAGAAAGTTTGTAATTTTACGAGGTCCCATTTGTCAATTCTTGATCTTAGAGCATAAGCTATTGGAGTTCTGTTCAGGAGATTCTCCTCTGTGCCCATATATTCAAGGTACTTCCCTAGTTTCCTTTCTATTAGATTCAGTGTGTCTGGTTTTATGTGGAGATCCTTGATCCACTTGGAACTGAGCTTAGTGCAAGGAGATAAGAATGGGTCAATTTGCATTCTTCTGCATATTGACCTCCAGTTGAACCAGCACCACTTGTTGAAAAGGCTATCTTTTGATCTTTACCAGCCCTATATCCAACAGAGGGCTAATATCCAATATATACAAAGAACTCAAGAAGTTAGACTCCAGACAGCCAAATTACCCTATTAAAAATGGGGTACAGAGCTAAATAGTTCTCACCTGAAGAATATCTAATGGCTGAGAAGCACCTAAAGAAATGTTCAACATCCTTAGTCATTAGGGAAATGCAAATCAAAACAACCCTGAGATTCCACCTCATACCAGTCAGAATGGCTAAGATCAAAAACACAGGAGACAGAAGGTGTTGGTGAGGATGTGGAGAAAGAGGAACACTCCTCCACTGATGGTGGGATTGCAAGCTGGTGCAACCACTCTGGAAAGCAGTCTGGCAGTTCCTCAGAAAACTGGGCATGACACTCCCGGAGGATCAGGCTATACCACTCCTGGGCATATACCCAGAGGCTTTACCTGCATGAATAAGGACACATGCTCCACTATGTTCATAGCAGCCTTATTTATAATAGCCAGAAGCTGGAAAGAACCCAGATGTCCCTCAACGGAGGAATGGATTCAGAAGATGTGGTATATTTATACAATGGAATACTACTCTGCAATTAAAAACAATGAATTTACGAAAGTCTAGGCAAATGGTCAGAACTGGAAAATATCATCCTTAGTGAGGTAACCCAATCACAAAAGAACACACATGATATGCAGTCACTGATAAGGGGATATTAACCCAGAATCTCGGAATACCCAAGACACAATTCACATATCAATAAATGTCCAAGATGGAAGGAGAGACTCCTGGTCCGGGAAAGACTAGATGTAGGGGAATACCAGGACAGAGAAGCGAGAAGGGGTTGAATGGGGAACAGAGGGAGGAAAGGGGGCTTATGAGACTTTCAGGGAGGGAGAAAAAGGGAAAGGCGAAATCATTTGGAATGTAAATAAAAAATACTTAGAAAATAAAAAAAGGAAAATAAATAAAAAAACAAAATCAAATAAAAACAAAATCTTTAATCTATCTCATATTTACTATGAAGAAAATAGAATACAGTTTGGTTATACATGCCTTCCTATTTTCTTGTGGAAGTCACCGGATCATTCTTAGTGAAAATTTAGTAAGGCATCAGCAAAACAAATGAAGCATTAAATTGTCAAAGGGTAGGTCCATTACTGTGAGAACACTCTGGCCATGTGGATGAATTAACTGCATTAGCATGGACATTTTATGATGGACATATATCCATTCACCATCTTACAAGGTGAATGGGATTTGTTGGAAAACCTGGGACATATCTACTGTGTAGTAGGAATTTAATGACACATAAGCAGAGCATATGATAGGAAGCAAAAAAAAATGAGCTTTATGCACATTGAGAAGAATTTGCTGTTTCCTTTTAAATCAGCAAAATCATTCTATTATCTTTGTATGGAGACATGGCTAAGGTAGACATTTTTGTTCGGTTTTGTGTGTGTGTGTGTGTGTGTGTGTGTGTGTGTGTGTGTGTGTGTGTGCATGTGTATATGTAAGTATGAACACAAAACAAAATAGGGTATCTTTCTCTGGTGCTCTATACCTTACTTAGAGCATTAGACACATAACTGATAACATGTGGAGTTTTATTTTCTCCTCATCAGTTCTGTCTGTCTAGGTAGGAGACATTTGAGGTAGAGCTTCTCCAGTAAGATTCTTGAGGGCAAAAGCCACTAAATAGCACATCAAATTTGCTTTTAATGTTATTTATTTGAATGTGTTGACAGACTTAGCTGAGTCTGCACTTATCTGTTTGAATAAGCTCTCTGCCTCACGTGGAATGTATTCAGCAGCTGCTAATTGCTTATTGATCCTTTCAGATCATTTCTTTTTAAATACCTAGTGATTGGAAATTATTTTTCCAACTTGAGCACTTAAAGCAAAAACACCAATGGAATTTGTATTTTACTTAATAATTTTCAGAAAGTGAAAATAGAAATTTCCATTAAATCGAATGGCCCCATTATTTAGGCACACTGTAAAGGAGTAGTGAGCCTCTCATGAAATAAGATACACAAGTTATCATTTGTGCATTTAAAGTACATTATTTTTGAGATTCATTTTTTATTGGATATTTTCTTTATTTACATTTCAAATGTTTTCTCCTTTCCAGGTCTCCCCTTTGGAAACCTACTATCCAATCACCCCCTCTACCTGCCTCTATGAGAGTGCTCCCCCACTCACCCACTCCATCCTGTCTTCCCATCTTGGTATTCCACTACACTGGGGCATTGAACACCCTCAGGCCTAAGAGCCTTTCCTCCCACTGATGTCCAACAAGGCCATCCTCTGTCTCTAATTTCAAATCATGTAATTTATTTAGAACAATAACTTACATGACTTGTGGGAGAAAAAAGCTAATCATGTTTGCTATTCTTAAAGACCAAAGTATTCTCACACCAGTTAGTTGGTGGTTGCAACTAAAGATGTAAAATTTGACACATGCTTTGATCACAGTTCACTGTACTCAGTGAAGATGAGGCCAACACCATGATTTCTTCCATCTTGTGATTTATCTTTTATTTGATTTTCATGTTGCAGTTGAGTTTGCTTTTTAAGCTGAAGAGTAGACAAATACTAATATAAGTTTCTGTTAAAGTTTTATTTATTACTTCTATCTTTTTATTTATTATTTCTCCAAACAACCCATCTGATTACATCTTTCCCTCCCTCCACTCTTCCTTTACTCCCCCATATCCAATCTCCCCAAGATTCATTGCTCCTCCATTTTCCTACAGAAAGAGCATTCCTTCTATGGATATCAACTAAACAAGGCATAATGAGGTGCAATAATACAAGGAATATATTCTCACTCATATCAATTTTCTGGATAAGGCAAAACACTAGGAGAAAAAGAGTCCTAAGAGCCTGTTAAGAGTAAGAGATAGACGTTTATCTATGTGTATAGTGGAATATCATTAGGAATCACTGTCCATCTTCTATAACCAGACAGGGCATCACTGGCAGGACTGGAATACAAAGCCATTGGCCAAAGACCACGCTGCCTGAAAGATGTGCTGGGACAATGGTGGCTTAGAGCTTGCTAGAGTGGCCAACCAATGACTGGTCTAACTTGAGTACCATGCCACGAGGCATTGCCATTCCCACAACTGTGCTAAACACAACTGAAAAATAAGCAAATAAATAAAATAATACAATATAATATATTTATATTTCTTGTATATGGGTATTAGATTGCAAATACATTGAAATCAACATTTTTAATTATGTAAAATGCTGCCTAAAGAATTTAGCACCATAATCAGAAATAAAAGAAATTCCATGTTTTATACTGCAGACAAATATCTGGGCTTGGACAACCGAAATGGTATTTTAGCACTACAGAAATGAAAGTTGCTATTAGGAAGTCATTTAGAATTTGTTTGACAAATTATACTTACACAGTCAGCAGGAACTGAGAGAATTCAGATGTTATTTGGTGTAATTGTACTCAGAGGAGACCAGACGTCATGATTCCTTCCAACTTGTGACTTTGTTTTTTATTCTGTATGTTACAATTGAGTTTTGCTTTGAAGCTCAAGGGTGGACAAATAGTAGTATACATTTCTTTTTTATTATTTTATTATTTTTGACTTCTAGTATGCCTGTGAACATGTGTATATGTCTCATATGGAGGACAAATGGGTTAATTAAATTTCCCTGGAGCCATACTTATAGGTGGCTATGAACTGCCATGTGTGTTCTTTGACTTGATCGTGGTACTCTGGAAGAGCAGCCATTGCTATTAACCACTAAGTTTTATGTCTAGCACCTATTACAAGATTCTTAAGAGAGGAAGAGGAAGAAATGAGGTAAGAAATAGTGTTACACATATGGTAGTAAAATTCTTAAAACATGAACATAAATCAAATGTCTCTTCAGGTGTAAACATAATGACTTTATTATAGCTATTGATACCTATTTTGTTAAAGCTTCCCTCTCCACCTCAATGTGTTGTGTCTGTCATGCAAGTAACAACTGCCACTGTTTTATGAATAGGTATATTATATAAATATTTGATTAATATTATTTTAACAAATTTACTTGAGATCAGAGATTGCAAGTAATGTAATACCCTCTAAAGTTCTGAAAATCCAGAACATCTCATTTGTGTAGAGAACATCAAATAAATACTGATTACAAATTCAGTACATAAATTAGATGATGCATGTTTGAAATTAAAAATACTCATGCCAATAGAGCAATAATGTTAAATACTTTGGGAAGCATTTTACAGAATTAAAACACTTGATTATACCTATATTTGCAAGGTTGACTGACATTCACACAGGAGTAGGGAAGGAGGAATATTCAAGCGAAATTTCACAGTTAATAGTACATTTAGCAGTGTTACTGCTTAGATGAAGAATAGAATTCACGTGGATCACATTAATAAATTATTAGGCCATAAGTTTTATACAATGTGAACTCTATATTTAATTTTTGAAGTCAATTGGATGGTACCATTTTATACAATTGACTCATTTGTTTTAATAATGACTAAATCATGCCGGGCGGTGGTGGCGCACGCCTTTAATCCTAGCACTTGGGAGGCAGAGGCAGGCGGATTTCTGAGTTCGAGGCCAGCCTGGTCTACAAAACAGGTTCCAGGACAGCTAGGACTATGCAGAGAAACCCTGTCTCGAAAAACCAAAAAAAAAAAAATCTAAAAAAAAAAAAAAAGACTAAATCATCTTATTTAGGCTTAATCTTAAATGTATTCAAATTTATTTATTTATACAATAATTTATATTTTTGAACGGTGATCACTTGTGTGTGTGTGTGTGTGTGTGTGTGTGTGTGTGTGCAGTACAATTTTTTAAATAAAATATCAGGAATTCTGATATTTGTAAATAAAAATAATGTAGATTTTCAAGCAGGTGAGATAAATAGCTGACAGTCACATTGTAAAATACACACTGTCAAAATTCCATTAGGATAAATATGTAAAATAGTTACATGAATAAAGGTTTAACTGGGAAAGTTATTATACAGGCAAAAGCTTAATTTCTCCCCCAAAATACACTGGCTAAGTATTTAACATTTAGATTGAAACCAGTTTTCTTCATTACCGTTTGTATTAATGTATGAGTGGTTCAAAAGAAAAATATACTCTCAGAAGTTTTGTGAGTGATTATGACACTAGATCTTTTCCAAAGTCTTGTAAATTACAGCTAACACAACATCTAGGATTCAAAGATGACTTGAAAAAATTACGTAAATAAAAGTGACTAGAAATTTCCATTTAGAATATCTTGCTTCTTGGTTAATATTACAGTCCAGATGGATTTTTTTTAACTATATTGCATTTCTTTAAAGCTTCAACCACAATTTCTCAATTTTAGAATAAATTATATTAGAAAAACAATGAAAAAATATAAAGGGTGAATTCAACATTTTCTAGTACAGTTACTTTTTGCCATAAAATGTGTTTTACCTTTATCTGAATTTTAGTTTCTGTCTTAGTGAACTATTATAAAATATATATACTCTTTTATCTATTAAAGAGTCATCATATATCTCATCACAAAAAATAATTCACATATATTTATATTAATGCAGTGACATTCTTTTCTTCATTTGCCTTTTAAGACATCTGGTATTTTATTATATCTATTTTTCAGTTAAAATAATGTATTGTTCAACATTATAAGTGATATATGATTAGTAGAATTTTGCTTTATTAGGTGGTAAAAGATAAAACCAAACTGTATATCATATTGTCTTTCAAAACAGTTCTATACTGCAACTTTTAAACTGCTTGAGATTCTTATACTTTTCATTTTATACATAATCAAGCCCCTACCCCAGTCATATCATATATACTTATCTATATCTATCCATATCTATCTATATCAATCTATATCTATCTATATCTATTTCTATCTCTATCTCTATCTTTATCTAGACCTTCTTCTTCCTCATCTCACTATTCCATGCAAGTATTTGTTTTGAATTTTTTCCTTGAATATGCCCAGTTTTTGTTGACCAACTACTTTTGATCCTGTGCCCATCCTTAGAACATGGCCAACCTACCAGAAATTACATCACTAATAATAATAACTCTCCATCTCCCAGCAACTATAAAATGTCAGTGACTGCTTATCTACCAGCAAAATTTCCATACTCCTCCCTGCTCCATACTGAAATCTAAGTATTTTTCATGCAGTCACAATTGTTGTAATTGTTTATGTACAACTGTTGTGTTCCTTCTGCAAAACACCTATTTCCTTTGTTATTCTCCAACCCTGTCACTTTCAATCAGACACCACACTGTTCGACAAATCCCATTACATTTGATGGTGAGGTTGTGACTTGCATGTTCCATTTAGTACTGAGAACTCACTTTATAGCCTCATATTATTTGAATATTGATCAATTAGTTTCTCTGTTAACTATTACATATTTTATAAGAAGGCTTATCTGATGAAACTTGACTGGTGTTCTCTTCTATGAATTTAGCAATAAATCATAAGGAATTCATTTTAATTCTATATTGATCTGACAAAATAATAGTATAATGTTTTATATAATATCTAATATATATGGCATAGTTAACACTTCTGTCTCTTAGATTGGCATTTGATCTAATTAGAGATCATTATTATTACACAAGCATTATTACACAAGTTTGTATAGCTTATCAAACCAGTCATTATTATACCTTGAAGGATTCAAGTCTGTATAGTACCAGTATTACTTCTCTTCTTAATCATATTTCCTTTAAGCAGCATGAACACTATCCAGAAGAAATGAAATTTCTAATGGAGTGCCAAATTTATTTCTCCTTGTTCTATGAGTACTGTGAGTATGTATTATCTTTAGCCATAAGATTTTAATATCCAGTTCTGAAGGATAAAATACAGTATTAGCAATACCCTCCAGTGCTTGACAGGAGCAGGGATACTTAGGATCCTATTTTCTCCATGTCATATAAATATCCAAAGTAGAAATTTCAAAACAAGAATGAACACTTTGTATACATCTGCTAATTCAATAACATCAGTAATCAGGATGAAAGATTTAAAGAGTATTGATATATAATTGTTAAGATGGAAATTCTTCTAATACTTAATTTATAGTCTATTACCAAGATAATATTAGATAAATGCAACATATATGTATAGGTTGTGAATATTATAATAAATCTGTCACAGTTGATTCCTTTGCACAAAACAGAACATAGATGTCTTATACAGGGAATTCAAAGAAGATGTCTTGATATTTGACCTAAATGTGACCTAAGTAGGACACTACAGCATCAAAAATAGAGGAACAATATTTTGTATATGAAACATCCTCTCAATGACACAGATGTAACAACTACCATGTGCTACCCATTGCTTACTAGTTAATTGTAGCTGGTGCACAGTAAAGAAGAGAGAGAATTCAGGAGTGCCTCAGTATCTTACTTGGCTGTGGTTCTGAACGCTTCTTCTGAATGAAGAGCTGAATTTTCTCAATTCTTGGATTTTCAGTTGTACTGTTGACAAATGATGGTGATGCACTTCAAGTTCCATAGGTCAGGAACTATGCTCGCTGAAGGAACCATGTTGTTCTTCTTACCTTCTTTCTATGAGTTGTTTATATGACAATAGATTTGCTGTATATATGTAAGGAACTGTTAACCAATATCACTTGAAGCCAAAGCATATGTTTGTGCCCATGAATTTCCAAAGCTGTGGAGTCAGTAGATATTTCTTCCTTTACTGTAGTTTCCATAAAGGTAACAATTTAATAACACAATATTGAGCAATGAACATTGTTGAGCTCAAAGAAAGAATCACAAAGACAACTAAGGCTATTTTTGTTTCACATGTCTTCATAAAGTAAAAAGTCATTAAAGATCATTGCACCAACTCTGTGACTTGAGCAAATAAAAGTATTTTTCTGGTTAGTAATGGAAAAACACATTATGTAAAGAAAACTGACCAAATAAAGACATGCAGGTGGTAAATGTAATAACCCAGGTAGGACTGAACTATGAATCAACATTAAGTTAAAAAATGTGATTAAAACCTTAGATCTGCCTTGAGTAGAATATGGGAGGGGTTGGAGGAATATGTAAGAAAATAAATAAAGAGATGAAACAAATTACACTATAAAATATGTAACTATTTTTTGTCATTTATATACAAAAACAAAGATGCTTTTTTGTGGGAAGTGAAGATTGGGTTTAAGATTTTAGAACTATTAACATGTAATTATTAGAAATAATTCAAAATACATGTTAAGTAGCTAAATCAATATTTGTTAGTGAAATTAGTGGAAAATATTCACTTTAGAAAAATTAAACTGGTGTTACAAAAACATAAGTTGTATTGAAAACCACTCAAGTGGCAACTCAAGTGAGTTGAGTTGAGGAAGTTGACCTTTAACAAAATTCAATGTATTCGATTACTCAGAGTTTAACTTAAGAAACAAAAGTAGTCCATTATTAATATTCATTCCATAATATATTATTTAGATTATATTAGACATTCTTTGTGCATCTGATTTGGATTTGGGCATCATGTTCAATCTTTAGTCTGTCCATTTCAAAATTAACAAGCATTTTTGTAAACCAGGTTATCAAAAATCTACCAACACTTAATACATGATTAAGACCATAAATGGTTGAAGTTAGTAAATAATCTTTGTCCTTTTTTAAACAAAAATCTTGTTTATGCATAAAAATTTCCTGACTCTTTGTTTCTACACTCAGACATGTTCTATTCAATTTTGATTGTCATTCCCAGATAGGGCTTTGATGAAATTTGTGCTCAATGTGTTCTCTTTCTGTTCTACAATTATCATGAATAGAGCCTTCCTACTTATTTTAACAAAAATGAGAACATCATCTTTAATAGATTCATCGTTATGACCTGAAATGAACCAGTTCACAAAGTAGAAAAAAAAATTCTGAAAGACGATATCTTGAAATCTAGACGAGGAAAACATTAGAAAAGAGTGATTGACTCATGTTATATGGTGCTATTAAAGCAAGATTATGACCCAAACTCTCATCCTTATGAGGTCTCTGGTCATCTTGATTATAGTCTGCTGAATCAATGAATATTTCATCTAGAAAACAAGACAAAAGGTCCATGAAAGGAAGAAAACAGATATTTTTGACCAAAAAGATTTTATAAAATATTGGAGCAAACAACCTTGTTTATAGAGTAAAATATGTGCATGCATGAATATTTGCCTTAAGTTATAATTCAGTATTGCAGAATAGATTCATAATCCTGATACTGATTCTCAAAAGAGTGAATAAAATATTAATAGGAGACATGCTGATATAACTCTAAAGGAGCATCAGTAGGGTATAGGACTCCATGCACACAGGATATAAGTTTTATAAATGTATGGAAATATCATCTATTTTAATTGCAAGCTAGATAGAGGAATGTATATGCAACCTGAGAACTAGATTTCTGTGGAATGCGCATGCCTTGCGTACTGACTTGTAAGGAAATAACAAGGTCATAAGCTGAGATCTGAGGCATTTGAGATGATGAGTATTTCGTAAGTTCTATGTAGTCCTTTGTCAGGTTCCTTTGAAATTGTCTCTGAAACTAAAAGTAAGAAATAAAAACCATTTAGTTAGCCATTTCCACTGAAACTTTTACAACACATTTTAAACATTTAGAATTTCAATGACATGAGAAGTTGGAATATAACCAGTCTAGAAACAATTATCCTGGGTTTCATTAGCTTTCTTGATATTCTGCTCTGTAAATAACCTTAGTAACATCTGTACAACGCTTAAAAAAAATACTTTGGATTGCAGGAACAGTCTGATTCACAGTGTCTGACCAACCAAATGGCTAAAAGATGCTTTGAGATCATCTCTAAGAGCACAGTGCATGTTTTTCCCTGCTGCGCTGAAACCCATTATGCCAACGTCTCCATCGGTGTATTTGAAAATTGACATCATTTATGATATCTGTTACCACACTGAAACATGTAATTTGGAGCAACTTAAACATGTGTTCATAAGCCATGTTTACTCATATCAGTTGAGTTTCAGATTAATGCTATTACATCTGAAATATTTCTGATTTCTGAATTCTTTCTTTTTCTCCACCATAACTTTTCTAGAACACCCTGAATTTTGCTTTATCCAGAGCAATGCCATTTCACATTTTATTTATAGTATATACTATATGACCTCTGAAGTGGGTTAATATAGTCCCTATAGTTCAACTGAATTTCTTGAGTCCCTCAATTCCTCACTCTCGAATGTAGAAAGTCCTCAACTGGTTAACACTAAAAGAAAATTAGTAATTAAACACTGTAAAAGAGCCTATAGGGACTCTATAAGATGTCAGATAGACACGTGCTATATTGGCTCAAAAAATATGTTTGTTAAAATTGAATTGGGAAACCTAAAATTGAGTTATTTAGTTTTAAATTTTCACTGAAACTTAGTTTCAATACAGAGGGATCAACTTGGTCACTAGTGTTTATCTTAATACTCATTTAGAAAAAGAAAGCAAATATGGGAGAGAGATGTATTGGAGGAGGGTTCCTAAGGGAAACAAGAGGGAAGTTCTGTGGGTAGATAGGAACAGAGTATACTATATTCATGTACAAAATCTCCAATTAATACAAATTTTATTTAAATATAACTGGAAAAGAATGCTTGTGATTGTATTCAGTAATTTACCTGTTCCTGTTCTGTCTCACAAATAATTGACAAAGAATTATTAGCTTATAAACAAGCTGCAACCCTAGGCTGGCCAGGTTCTGATCTACCTCTCTGATCTATTCCCAGCCAAAGGCCCCATGAACTTGTCAATGTGTTTTTGTCCTGGCTTGCTCTGGTCCATGTGTATCTTGTCTACTCTGTCATCACAACGTCATGGCAAATACTCCTGGTCTCTCTCTCTTCTTTACTTGTAGTTCTTCTCTCTTACTTGTCACTTTACCTGACATCCCATGGCTGAAATCAGAAGTCCAGCCTTCCTATCTCCCCTGCTGAGAGCCACAGCCTGATCAACCCTTTATTAATCAATCTGAGATAATTGGGGAGCAATTTTTACACAACACTGATACAGGAGATGGTTCAATAATCATGCCAATGCTGACCTCTGCGTTGTAACCAGATTGCTGGGCACAGAAATCAGTGTATAAATACGTAATGTGCAAGACCAATCCCCAATATGTATAATAGAATGAAATGGAAAATACAAAGTGTTGGTTATAAAAGAGCAGTGTAATTAAGATGACAACGACTTCCCATAAACAAAGCATCGACCTGATGAGCCAGTTACATTTAAAGCAGACTTCCATTTAAGGCTTAGACCTGTAAGGCATTTATAAAAGAGGAATCCAAATGTAACTTGAGATTCACACACCATACTTTCTCAGTGCTGGAGGCTTTGAAGGAGGCTGTATTCTGAATGTTCATCCATTATTCATCATGACAAAAGATTCTATACCAGAAAACACTACCTTCCCTTTGATCTTCTCACCTCTGGCAGAGTTATCCCAGCAGTTTTCATGCTCTTGCATTAGGGTTCCTGGTTTTTAACTCAAAAGAATAATGGAGGAAAAAAGACACAGAGAAACACTTGCTTATATCATGTTGTGAGCGTGAAAGCCTGCAAAGCATTGAGAAATTCGCCTAACTTATTTTTTTTTTTTCAGAAATAGGTTGTGATTTCTTTGTGAGATTGAAAAGTATCAATTTTGGGGCTTCCTACCAATGAAGGTAGTAGTGTATATTGACCTCAGGTGCAGAATCAGGTTTAACATATGATCTTGTCACACTTGAGTAGAGGAGATACTTTGGAAAAATGTGAGAAGTGAATGTGAAGGTTTTAATAATTAATCATAGGTTGATAATAGCAGAAATCAACATTTCTCGTTAAACCTCCTATGTGCTAAGGGGTGGCCACTTTCCACATCTTTGTATGTTCAGGTCTAAATCGCCAATGACTCAGCATAGGATATTTTAAGAAATATTTCTCAAATGAATATAATTACATCATTTCCCCTTGTCTCCTCCCCAAAACTCTCACATTTGCCACCCCCTTCTCTCTCATTAAAATTCATGGAGCATTTTTCGGTAACTGGTGTGTTTGTCTTCGTGTGTGTTTATTCCTAAATATATCAATATAACTTGCTCAACCAGTATAATGAAACTTGCCTGCACATGTTTTCAGGACAAACCATTTGGTATTGGGTAACATAATATGATACTGACGTAGCTTCTTCCATTGTGAATTTATCAAGCCCAGCAGGCATTGACAAAGAGTCTTATTCTAGTATGGCAATATGGTTTTTACAAGGAGGAAATTTTTTTACATAGGTATTTTGGAAGATCATTTAAAAATCTAGATAGAAGAAACAACTTTCACATCCATAAGAATGGGCCTGGAGCAAGTCCTTCATCCAAAACCTTTCTAAGGAACCACACCTGCCTGTCTTGATTAAGAACTTTTGACTTTTGAGACAGTGACATTGTTTTGTTGTTTAAGCTGACCAGTGTGCAATGACTGAACAAAAGAAATATAACGGAAAGGAAAGGAAAGGAAAGGGATGTAATTGGTATGGTAGAGGAGAAATTTTATTATAGATATATGAGACAGCATAGCCAGAGGCAGAAACATCTTGAGAATTCAGGGAGATCATGAACCTGAACCATGTGGGGAGAGGGAGAGGTAAAAGGGAGAGAACCAAGAAGAGCAGCCAGCAGACCAAGGTATAAAAGAAGCAAGAGAGAGGCAGAGATAGTGAAGGTAACCAAAATATCTGGGCTAAAGAATTCAATGTAAAGAGCAAAGTATTCCAGCATACCTTGTTCAGGTAAGGTCAGAGGGATGTTGTACTTTGATAGGCTAAATAGGCTTCTCAGCCACTTGCTCTGGGTTTGAAACTTAACAGTCAACACTTTTTTAAGGCATCCCCAGAAAACAAGCAGTGCCCTGTTTATTTCTTATTTTTCAGTTGAGAAATACTTGTTTTATTCCTATCAAACTGTAATCAAATGCATTAGAGGAGCTGGTTTTCAAAGACTATGATAAAGAAATCAGTTAAACCAGATATGTGCTGGCGCAATGGGATAGAATTTTTATCTCCATACAGTTTTTCCAATGTGAATAAGACAACACTGACCAGCTTGGTTGAAGAGAAGGTTCAACACTTCCAAGCACTGGCTGATGTCTAAGACAAGCTAGGTTCGATTCCCAGCAGCCACATGAAGGATAATAAACTACTCTAACTCCAGTTCCAGGGAATTCAAACACTTCTGGCTTCCATGAACACCAATCTCACCCGTGGTGCACAGATATATAGTAAGTTAAACATTGATACACAAAAAGTAAAAATAAATATATATTAATATTTTTAAAAATGTTTTCGTCTAGGCTAGAGATATAGTGAAATTGCGAAAATTTGTGTCTAGCAGACATGAAGACCAAGGTCTTAGTCACTGAGCCACATGTATCAAGGAAGTATATATGCGAAATCTAAGAATGTGAAATAAAGAAGCAGCATATTCATAAGCTCAATGTTATCCTAATCTGCTAAATAATCATGTCTCAAGGCTATCTTTGAATGCAACAAATTCAAAATGAGAGAGGGAGCAAGGAGTAAAACAGGAAAGAGGGAAGAGGAAAGGGAATGCGACAAAGAAAAAGGAATAGAAAGAAAAGAAAGAAAGGAAAGAAGGAAAAGAGAAGAGGAAGAAAAAGAGGAAGAGGAAGAATAATTAATGAGAAAAACAAGAAGAAGAAGAACAAGTATCAAAGAAGCCAGAGACTTTGAACAGACCAGTGACTCATTGCAGTGACATTCCCATGGGATAAGGTGGGGATAGAGGGACATAGTATTGGACACACTGTCACACACTACAGTTTCCAAGATGAGACATTTTCTTTGTTTTCTTTGTTTATGTTTTATTTTGCATTATTTAATTTTTATTTTATTTTTGGCAGGAGTGGCAATGGCAGAAGGCAAATATGAGGGGACAGGGAGATGATTAAGACTAATGTGCATGATGTGAGTCTCAGAAGAATCACTAAAGGCTTTTGAAAAAAGAGAAAAGATCCTAGAGCATAAGCTATTGGAGTTCTGTTCAGGAAAATTTCCCCTGTGCCCATATGTTCAAGGTTCTGGAAAGACTGGATGTAGGGGAATACCAGGACAAAGAAGTGAGAGGGGGTTGAATGGGTAACAGAGGGAGGGAAGGGGGCTTATGGGACTTTCAGGGAGGGAGGAAATGGGAAAGGGGAAATCATTGGGAATGTAAATTAAAAAATACAGAAAATTAAAATAAAAAACAAAAAAAAAGAGGAAAGAAAAAGGAGAACCAGAATACAATGGAAAGCCTACCATATATCAAAACTACTCAAAGAAACCTACATAGACTGTCACAAACCTACTGTGCTCAAGGGAGATTGTTTCACCCAGAGAAAAGTCCACTAATTGAGTGTCCAATACCAAAGGATCAATCTTAACAACATACATACATATAATATAGACTGAATAGGTTGTACCTTTTAATTTATGTATAGGATTACCAATTTTATTTTTGTCCATACTTCCAAATTTGAATATATATATTTTGTGTGTATACAAAGAAAATAAACTTTTCCATATACATGTATAATATATGTTTTTGATATTTTATGTGTAAGAATGTTTGATGGGAAACCTCCTTGTAATATGAGCATAAAATTTTATATTTGAGTATGAGTAGATGTTTTTATATTTCTTATATTACTGGTTGAATTAGAAGATTCATGAATAATTATTATTTTAATATGTCAATAATACATCTTACAATATATTTCAGCTTATTGTACGTGGCAGTTTGTCGTCTAATGAATCAATCATGGTGCTATACTAGGCAATTTGTTCAAGGATGGCTTTTCTATAAATTTCCTACATAGAATAAATAATTATCACAAAAGTTCAGAACTTCCCCCCAAAAGAATTCACAAGACCCAAAGTACAGCAGAGCTACGCATAGTAACACCAAAACCAAAACCAAAAATATTTAGTCTGAGCATGTTGTCACAGGAAACTGAGAGAGCACTGAGAATTTGAACAAGAATGAGCTATATAATGAATCTTAGGTCAGTCTAGATGATATAATGATATGCTGAATGGGATAGAAAATAGGAAAATTTAAGAAATATTTTCTTGTAAACTTTTTCTTACTCTTTAGTGTCCTGCTCATCCTCTATGTGCTGACGAAAATGGAAGGACAATAAGTAAGATAAAAAGAACTTTAAAACTATTTACCAGCCAGACAATTAAATCAATGAATAAATAAGTGAAACAGAACAAAAGCAATATAATACTGAACAAAAATGAAATGAGATGCACTATAAACCTTCGCCTTCTGCATCCAACTTTCTAATTTGTCCATATACAGATATCTCATATAAAATGCTTTCACAAAGACAGTCCTACTGATGACATCATTTCCAAACTTAGTAACATCACGGATATTTCCCACAATATTCTTTTGGTTTTAGAATTCTTTAGTATGTCTTTGTATTCATTTTGGCTTGGAACTTCTGGTAGATTCCAAGTATATTCAATTGATTGATCTCTCCTGAATTTATTTTCTGTGTATAAAATGACCCAATCTCCACTACTTGATATCAATACACTAAAATGAAACCTTGCTAAAGGTTGCTGATTACTATCACTTGTTTACGAAAGTTAAATCATTGAAGAAGCCATAACCAAAAGGTTTTGGGTATTCCTATTATTTTTATAACCTTAAAATCACTGAAAATGAAACAAAAACATTCTCAAACATTTCATCTGTGTTAATTCGTAAATTCTAGGTTAATTTTTATTTACTTAAAAGTGAATAATCTTAACTAGACATGGTACCACAAACCCTTTATGACAGAATTTCAGAGACAGAGGCTGGTGTATATCTGTCTTCATGTCTATCTTGGTCTCCATAGGAAGATCCAGGATAGCAAGAGCTGCATAGTGAGAGCTGGGTGAAAAATAAACCAAACAAAACTGAACACAACAACAATCACACACCCCAGAAAATTAGTAATTTAATTTGGGTCCATGCTTCTAAAATTTTAGTTTATGATATTCAAAACATTAACACATCACACATTTTTTAGTTATGTAATTGGCTTTCAAAGAAAACAGAAATGGGCTTTGCACTACTTTTCTTGACTGACTGATCACTGAAGGAGAGCATAGAAAGAAAGCAGGACCCAAAGGGGTGGAGAAATACAGGCATGATGAGAAGGGAACAGAATTTTTCTGTAGAGCTGTCAGTTCCTAGGCTTTAACGGATGTGTATGTTAACTAATGTCAATAGCATTGTATTATTTGACCAGTAAAAACATTAACACGCTTAGAAATTTACACAACCAATACCATGCCTGGTGTTTTGATATTTTAAATAGCAGTTTTTAATAGTTTTTTGCTTTTACATTTCTTCTGCCACCTGTTCTTGCTCTACCTATTTCTACATTTGTATATACACAAACATTCTTAGTAACTAAGTTACCTACTTGGCTGGTTTCTATAGTAAAATATTTAGTTAATTTTATTATATTGGAATGAATCTCTATCACTGTATTTTGCAAGACTATAATTTATTCCTCCATACATTGTCTGTGATTGAAATGTTTTATTTCTATTATTTTCAAAGTCAGATACATTTCCGTTCATTCAGAAAATACAAAACCACTGTTTCTGAGATTTTAGTCTTTTTCTTTTCTTTTATTACCTAATAACATGCATATGTATATATGTAAAGTATTGATTTTGAATTTATTTTATGAACAATCAAGTCTGAAGTATGTTTCAATTGAAATTAGTTTTAAATGTATAATATTTAAGAGTTTTAACTATTGAAATTTTATTTTGGCATTGAAAGATCTGTGTTATGTAAGGGATAAGTATGACAATTTAAAAAGACACAATAAAGCACTTCATAATCTAACAAAGTAAACAATTAAAAGATACACAAATCAGAAAATTAATTTAGTGTCTTAATATGATTCTGTGTATTTTATGAGATAACATTTACATGACTTATAGTTAATTATTCCCTCACTCACAAAGAATACCCATTGTTCTGAGAAAACTCTTAGAGACACTGGGGCTCTAATTGTGCTGCTGAGAGTACAGTTTAACCTCAGACAATCATTATGGCAATAAAGTTAATGATCTCATTAAAAACACACCAACATATTTATAGAGCTGTTAACTGGCCATACTTATTCAAGGTCCATGAAAGGCAGAAGATTTTAATAGGTAGATAATAAAATAGTGGATATTTTCATCATTTATAAATAATTTAAATCAAAATTAATGATTAATTATAATGCAAAATAATGAAAAGTACATTGACGAGCTTTTGAAAATCACTTTTGATAAAATAATTTTAATTTAGCATGTAAAGCATTATTGAAATATGTTTATAGCTAATAAAAACCACCAAGCTTTCTAAAAAGAAACTACATCATTCAAAAGTATAAGCTTAAATTTTATTCATTTGAAAAAAAGCATTCTTACTTTTAATGAATACTTATATTTTTGCAATTATAGATACTAACATTGAATTTTCTAATGGGTGTTTGCAAGTTTGTACAGATAGATGAGTGAAACTAATTGAAGCTGGCTCACTGTTTCTCCCATTTGAGTCTTGCGGATCAAACATAACGGTCCTTGGAAGCAATTGATATTACCTGTTGTACTTGCAGGTTTTGTGTCAACTTGACACAAGCTAGAGTTATCACAGAGAATGAGATCCAGCTGTAAGGCAAGGGGGGGAGAGCCCCTTGTGGGTGGTGCCATCCCTAGGCTGGTAGTCTTGGGTTCTACAAGAAAGCAAGCTGAGCAAGCCAGGGGAAGCAAGCCAGTAAGAAACATCCCTCCATGGCCTCTGCATCAGCTACTGCTTCCTGACCTGCTTGAATTCCAGTTCAGACTTCCTTTAGTGATGAACAGCAATGTGGAAATGTAAGCAGAATAAACCCTTTCCGCCAGCTTACTTCTTGGTCATGATATTTGTGCAGAAATAGAAACCCTGACGAAGACACCTGTTAAACCAATGTAGTAGCAACAACATTTGACCTTCCATGGCTTATCACCATAGCAGAATTTAATATCTGCTCTTAAGACATATATAACATTAAACAGACTGATATAGCACTTCTTTGTTTTTTGAGGAATTTCTATATTGCTTTCTACAATGAGGAATTCTCACAGCTAAACAATTCCCCTTTTTAGAAACTTTAGATGGATTTACTATTTATTTTTTTGTTTTGATTTTGAAGATAGATTATTCTCTCACACAATACATCCTAAATCATGCTGAAACAGTCTTCCATTTCCCCCACTCTCCCCAGTTTTCCCCACCTAATATCTACTAGATATTACTTGGAATGATATATTTCTAAGTATATAAATATACTTACTCAACCTGTATAATATATAATGTTATATATATATATATATATAATAAATAATAAATAATAAATATATAATAAATAAATAATAAATAAATAAATATATTATATTTATATATATTTATATATTATATATATATATATTTATATATATATATGTATTTATATATATATATATATTTATATATATATATATATATATATTTATGATTTCAGGCTGATAAATGGTATTAGTTAATTACTTTGTGGTCTCTTTCTTGGGGAAGAATATTTCTGCCACTGTTATTTAGTAACCTGTCTTACTCTGTCTAGGACTGGGCCTCCACAAGCTATCCTCCTTCCATGCTAGCATGGTTATTTGTGTTGCCCTGGCTCAGGACCCATGTAAGTTGCCATGTTGATGAGATTCCATTGCTGCAGCTTTTCTTCTCTCACATTTATAGGACACAAAATTTAGCAGCCAACTTGTGGTTTTCCTGACTCTTACAATCTTTCTACCTCTGCTTCTGAAGGGATCCCTGAGCCTTTTTTTGTTTTGTTTTGTTTTGTTTTGTTTTTTCGAGAGAGGGTTTCTCTGTGTAGCCCTGGCTGCCCTGGAACTCACTTTGTAGACCAGGCTGGCCTCTAACTCAGAAATCCTCCTGCCTCTGCCTCCCAAGTGCTGGGATTAAAGGCGTGCGCCACCACCGCCCATATCCCTGAACCTTAGTTACAGGAGTTGTGTTCCAGATTTATCACTTACAACTTTACACTAGAAATCAATTGTACCCAAGATTTTTTTTTTAAATTATTTGTTCATTTTTGGTTGAAAAATTATATTTTCATATAATTTATTCTGATCATGTTTTCCTGTCCCACTATTCCTCCTCTCCACCTCAAGAACACCTCAACTCCATGCTCCTTTTCTTTCTTTCAAAGGCACATAAAAATATAAATAAAAAAATAAAAAACATAAGAAACATTCCCGCACCACACATCACAAACAGAAATCAAGATACACAAGCAAAAAATCAATAAGGTTGTTAGATCTCTAGAACAGTGTAACTGTCCTATCCAGTAAAATTCATCTTGTAGCAGTTGTCCAGATTTCAAGCTCTTTCAATATTTCTATTCCCTCTTCTACCAAATTCCCTGAGCCTTAGATATAGGGTTTGTGTTATATATGTCCCATTTCAATCTGTATCCCTACAACTTATTCTTTGCCTTTCAACCAGTTGTATATTTTCTGTAATGGTCCTCATCTACTGCAAAAATAACTTTTTGAACAATCAGTAGGAGCTACACTTACTTGTGGGTATATGGACAAATATTTAAAATGCAGATATAAGATTCTGGTTCATTTAGCCAGCATGATAAAACTGTGAAGACGATTGTGTAGGTAGGTCACTTAGCTGTTTCCAGCATATCAGAATAGTTGTCAGGACTCTCATCTCTTCTCAGGTACTTTTGCTGGACAATCTACTCAGAGTAAGTTTCCTAAGTGTTCCCTGGGACCATGAGAAGTTTTGGGATGACTCATGTCTGACTCACATTGCTAATTTGACTGAACTTAAAAGTTGCTTCCTGGCTGTTTCATAATAGGAGGTGGACAGGCTTGCTAAATTTGCATTCTAATGTAGATTTCTGGAGAAGGGTACCTTCTGGCTGGAATTTTCCTCTGTGACAATGCATAACTGAGCAAACGTAACTCTTCAGAATAGACTCAGGCAACACACACTTCAGTTCTTCATGACAAGTGGGGAGACAGTTGACCTCCCACTTGTTTCCACTGATCTCTTCCCTCTTGAGTCAAGGTTAGTCCTGAGGTACAGAAGTGTAGTACTGTATTGTCGTCTGTATAACATTCTCAGGTCTCCTTATGTTCTGCAGTATTCTCTATATGTGTTAGACCTCAGTCTCCACCTCCCCAGTGAATTGTTTTTTGCATCTTATTTGGTCTGAAGTCACAGAGAGAAACTAACCATGTACGCTCTAGTGATCCATCTTGTTCAAATCTATCATCAAATTTTTCTAAAGTAGAGAACAATTAGTTATATAGCAACAATTATTATAATGAAATTGTCAATAGTTGACTAGTGAGCCAAAATTTACAAAGTCTCTCTAGAAAGAATATTTTATTCTATGTATATACCACTGACTACTGTATTTCTCACAAATCTTTGTTAAAATCCCAACTTCCTATAGTTGTGAAGATAGACTTTAAAAACCAGTTTTGGTGATGCCAACATACTAAAAAGCATTAATTAGGCAGGATCTTACAATACATAATACAATAATACAAATACATAATACAAAGCATAATTAAAATGGTATTTTTTTGAGAAGATGAGGAGACACAGAAACAAGATGTTTATGTGATAAAAATGCAGAAATTGGACTAGTGACATTTGTAAGTCAAGGAGTTAAAATGGGCAACAAACCACCAGAATGTGAGTGGAGATGGGTAGAGATACTCTCTGCTAGGACCTAAAGGGACCATAGCCCTCCTTACAAATTGATTTTAGATTAATGATATTCAAAACTACATGAAAATAAATCCATTTACCCTAAGACATAAAATTTGAGGTTCCTGTCATAGTAGGCAAAACTAAATTAGGCAAGGGGCATCAGTGATACTTTTGCTGTCAATTTTAGTAGCACTTGCTTTAAAAGAAAAGCAAGATAACTCTGTGTGAATTATACTCCAACTTGGTGTCTTAAAAGAAATATCCTTGCCTGCAGTTTCTAATTGCTTTACTTTAATGATGGCCTCAGTATCTTTAGGAAATTAATGGTACTCATATCTCACCTTACTCTTGCTTTAAAAAGAGGAAGCCATGAACACATGTTATTTGTCTACTCAGAAGGCCCAGCAGAAGCTAACCATTCAGAGTCCCTGTACCTACAGAAACATGTGTCTTCAGTTAAAAGGAAATATGTCAGGCATTCACCTAAATTTTATATCAGATTTGTGTCTTGCATGAGCTAATCACTTTGTACAGTGCATTACATTCATGTAATTTATCTTTGTAATTTTCAAAATCTACAGAAACCATACTCAAATATTTTTTCCTAATTCTCATAGGACTACCCCATATATACTTGAAAGAATATATATATATATATATATATATATATATATATATATATATATTCTAAAACACAACATAATTCTGTCATCGATAACTTAGAATGGAGGCAGTCTAGTAAGTAAATATATAATCGGCAAAGCCAGAATTTAATAAGACCTAGAAAAATCTCAACAAACATTTCCTCCATTACTTTGTGAAAGAGTTTATCTGTGTTATCTTATAGAAACTGCTTAATTCTCAGAAGGTTGATAAGGCTAGGTTGTTATACATATGCATTCTTAAAAGGATTACATATTTATATTTATAATCTTTATTTTATAAGGCTTATTAATAATGAATATTTAGAATGTTTATGTTTTGAAATATTTTATGGAATCTGCTGTTTTCTAGTTTTTTCATTTATATATTAGTTATTGTACTTCTTTTGAAAAAATCTTTTACGGTGGGGCAGTTCTGTAAATCACAAACCAAACCTTTGTACGTTTCAAGCAAGTTAGGTTGATAGTTTAGAATCTGCTGTGATGTGTTTATAGAATATGAATTTACAAACAATGCTAAGCAACTGTTTGGTTCTACATACAGTTAGTATTGTACATTAACCATTAAGTGTTTCCACTATGTTATGCCAAACTTTGAAACTTCATTGATGGCTATTTACCACTTAAATCATTTTAATATGTCTTTTTTTAACTTGGCTTTCATAACTTCCAAAATTTTCTTTAATTGCAGATTTGGCTTTTTAAAATTTTGTTTAAAGACTGTCAAAACTATGAATCTTTGGGTTCAGTACCTTGGCTTGCAAACGCATTTATCCATTCATTGATTAAATATTATATAGTCTTACTCATTTCCAGCCTTATGTGCCTCAAAATATCATTGTAAAACACATAATTTATTTACTTGTATAATTTTCTTCAGTAAACAATATTTTAAATTAAATATATCACCGTATGATATTCCTATAGATGATTCTGAAACATTTGTTAAAACTGTTTGAGTATGAAATTTGTAACCATTGACTTTTAGAATTTCGGATTATGCACTTTTAGATTTCTAATCGTTTTGCAGGTAATAATGCTGATACATTTTTGAATATTTTTATATTCTTACTTGTTCTAGTACTAGAGATTAGAATTGTAACTTTGCTGTGGGATGTACCAGCTGCCCTCTATCTATTCTTGAAACCAGGTCTCATTAAATCTTCTTAATCAATTTTGAACTAATTTTCCAACCCAGATGTTCTTTGAACATGTAATCTTCTTACCTCAGCATCTGGAGTATTTGGATCATATGTCTGAACCACTAGATCCAGCCTTGAAATGTACTGGTGCACAAAGATTATCATTACAAAATGTATCTTCTTATATCTTCATCCATGAAGATTCTGTAATTTCATTCTTCACAGCAAATCTTAAGAAAGTTTCCTCTCCTGAGTTCAATTCCCAGCAACCACATGGTGGTTCACAACCACCTGTAGTAGGATCTGATGCTCTCTTCTGGTGTGTCTGAAAAACAGCTACAGTGTACTCATATAATAAATACATCTTTAAAAAAAAAAAAAAAAAAAAAGAAAGTTTCCTCTCCCCACTTGGACTGGTGTCATGTTGAAGCAAACCCACATCAACTTCAATGCAGAACAACTGTCATAGTTCATAAGTGGACTGCTTCTAATTTTGCAATCTACCAACTTTCTGACATGAAATACATACATGCCTTAAAAGCATGTGTAAGGTTGCTTAGTATTTCCAAACTTTCTTATATTTCACTTCTAATCTTCTAAGGTTGGAATAAGTGTACACTTATTTATATACTTTATTTTAGTTTTCATTTTTTTTCTTAAATCATCATTATTAATTTTATGAATTTAATGTCTAAATGTACTACTACTTATCAGTACTAGGGTATGAAGGTTTATTTCTCACAATTCATTTTGTAAAACCCTACCTCCAGGCCTGATGTGCTAGTCTCAGAAGGATAAGTACTTGTGAGGTGATTTGGTTGTGATTAAACTATGGCCATACTCTCAAACTGATTGCACCGATTAGAATATCGAGGACTTGGCTGTAGAATTTAGTAGGCAGGAAGAATTCCTGATATGGCCACTTGGTGTTGAATTTATAGCATCCAGAACTTGAGATCACTCTCTCACATTATTTCATTCTAAGAAGCCTAGGGCACCATTTGAGGTCTTTCTACAGAGAATTTCTTATCTCTTTTGTAGAAATCCCTGCAGTATTGGCTAACTATGAAGGACAGCTTTAAAAAGAACATATTTCTACAACAAAAGAACTAGGGTGCTTTTTATGAAGATTCATGAAATACTGTCTGTTTAGAATAGAAATCTTTTTTTAAATGAAAATTGAGCTAGAAAGCTAATTAAAGGGATTGATTTCTAGTAACTGAAATAAAAGAAAATTCAAAACCCTTTTGCTTCATGGACAATAAGTGTCAGTGAATAAATAGCAGACTTTTGGAAATGAGTTCCTGGAAAAGTACTTTTTTTATACTAAATATGTATTTAACATTTTCTAAATATTTGTACCACTATATAATTAACTTCTGTTCTATATATTTCTTATATATTTATATCAAAGTAAATATATTATTTTTCCAGTTAACACAGTAGCTATTCATTAAAACTCATTCATTAAAAACTCACTAACAATAATTTCAAATAAGTTGTCAATATACAAATTTTTGATTACCTAGAAATATATTTTTAACTAATTTATTATTCTCTGAATTTTCATAATGAATATAGTGTACCATACTCACTCCCTAATTGTCCTCTAATTTTCCAGCTCAATTCTCAAATGCCTGTGATTTTTTAAAGCTGACTGAATCAGATTTTGTTGACCATATGCACATGGATGTGTAGTCATCCACTAGGACATGGATATCCTACTACTAATCTCCGCAACCCCTAAACTCTTACTCCAACAGGAGCCATCAACTGTCAGTATCTCCTGAATCAGAAATGTGCCTCATCTCAAAGGAATTCTCCTTCATGTTGGAATTTTTTAATCTGCTTCTTTTGGTGTAGGCTTTGTTAAGGTAACTACTACTGTGAGTTCAACTATGTAAGAGTCACACCATGTCCAGAGTACAGAATTTTACAGTGTTCTCTTCATCTTCTGGCTCATATGCTCCTTCTGGTTCTTCTTCTTTGATATGTCCTTAGTCTTGGTGAGGGCATTAGTACAGGTGCCCCATATACTTTTGAGCACTTGTAACTCCTTGTTCTTATCACAATAAGTAGTTATAAGTCTTCGCATTAACCACTACCTGTAGGACCTTAATGAGACATGTGACCACGCCCCAGGTTCTAGCCTAACTCCGCCTAGGCAATCACCTGCCTGCAGCCACACTGTCCCCGCCTCCTGGCTACCTGACCACCCAACTCACTATAAATAACACCCCTCAGCGCATGCTCTCTCTCTCCCCCCCCCCCCGCCTGTTCTCTCCAAGCCCTCTTCTTTGTCTATCTCTCTGTCTTTTCCCCTTTCCACGAGGTCATGGCTTTTCTTATCTATTTTCTTCTCTTTCTTTGTCCTTTTATCTCTTTTCTCTTTCTATTTTCTTAATAATAAAACATCAAAGCTATGGGCCGCCTCTTATTAAAGTCGCCACACGGAGCTAGCTGGTACCCGCCATCTGAGACTCTGGGATTCAGCTAAGCAGACAGTCTGAGCACAGGTAACTCGCAGAGAGATCTGGGATCTCTCTGCACCCCCCGCGCGCCATGTGCGGGACCTGCTGGCGGTGTGGACACCCGCTCCCCATTAGGCCAAGGCAAGCGTGCATCTTGCCTGTTTCCTCAACACCCCCCCCCCCCCCCCCCCCCCCCCCCGCGGAACCGTGTCCGCCTGCATCCTTTGCATATGTACGCTGCCTTGGCCATAGAGCAAGGCCTGCACGCCGCCGGCCCAGCTTGGCGTGTGCCCCTGTGCCTGCCCGCGCCAGGCCCCGTGCCCCCCTTTCTTTTTTTTCCCACAACTACCCACTGTCAAAGAAGGTTCTTTGACAATGGTAGAAAAAAAGCACAAAAATATGGTTATAAATATAAATATTTAAAAGAGAGTTAAATAATATGACTATTTAAAAAATCTTCAACTCTGTATGTGACCCTATAGCTTAAAAAAATATATATATATCACAGATTAATGCTAACAAAGTGAGTATGGGTGATTTCAGTATCCAATTCTTGCCACTAGACATGTCATCTGGAATAATTCCTATACAGAATTGTAAAGGAAACAAAAACACCACAGGAAAATAAAATTTACAAAGAAGTTATATGAATTGGTCATGACTAAGCAAACTATTGATAAACTACTTAAAATGTAACATATTAGACAGTTATTGGTTAACCTTAAACCCCTAGTAGGAATGAATTTCCTCACTGGTTTTCCAATGTAGTGTGTTCATTATGAAAACTATTATATAGACACAAGCAACAAAAATGTACTCTGCAAATTGTATTACATGCACGCACGCACACACACACACACACACACACACACACACACACACACACACAGTAACTTAGAAATAATGAAAAAGAGGCTATCAACTTGAGAGTCTGGAATACTGGAAGAGGTTAGAGTGCGGAGAGCAGAAAGGAGCTGTGTAGGGAAGAGAAACTATGAAATAGCAAATCTGATATTTTTACATGAGTGAAAATTTCAGGGTAGTTTATTTAATCAAAGTTAAGCCTTTGTAAGGAAGGCCAAAGTATAACAACAGGTGTTCATTCATAAATATATATTCAGAACTCTGTTATATCTGTCACTATAGTTTTCAGTAAATAATTTGAATTGTTTTCTCAGGGAGAGAGTGATATTTTGCACCCTAATACATGATTGTAAGAATCTCTGTGCTTAGTTCCAGTCAAAGAATAGATGTGCCATTTCTCGTCCAGAATATTTTTCCATAATAATTTTACTTCTGAAACAAAATCCTTTCTCTATCAGAGAAAGAAAAGGCAGAAATTATAGTTCTCGATATTGGGACAACATGGAAAAGAATTTTAACAGAAACACTATCTGGTATATAATACAACCAAGGGAATAGATAAGGCTTTACATTGATAAGCCACTAAACCCATGATAACATTTGCTATCACATCAGGACTCGGGCTATCTTAACTGATGTAAGGATAACCAAGGGTAGTCCCCTGAAAAAAATGTAAGACTAATAAAAAAAACACCAGAGAATGAATTATATCAGGAGAATGAATGTTTCCTATTCTTTATAGTTTTAAACTCTCTTTTAAACCCTATGATATGTTGATATTATCAACCCTTTTGCACAAAAATTTTTCCTATGTGACAAATATTATATCTGTTTTCAGAAAGGTAGTATATTGAAAATTTGACTTATGTCTTATTTCTATAGTATCTAATTCATTGTGTTCTTTGTAAAAAGATTTAACTGATTTATTTTAATAACTAGGCAGATAATGATAAACAGAATTTAGTGTGCTTATTTTATTTGGATAGCATTACATTTTAATCTTTAAAATGACATATTCATTCACGTACCAGTTTACCCTGATCTCATTACATTTCCACAATATTTTCAATATTCCTTTAAGTACTGACACTGGTACCATGAACATAGTTGCTAATAACCTTGTTCTATGAATCTCAAAACATGTGGGTCAAGAAATCATAATAGAGTAATAAATGAACATGTAAAATAAGAACAAATTACTGATTTACCACTGAAGAAAGAATGAGCAATGAGTGTTTGAAAATAAGACTAGGATTTAAGATGCTAAATAAAACTGCTAGTGCATGCTCTCTCCTGTTTCTTTTTTGGAGTCACTCAGGGCTATGAATTTTCCTCTTAGCACTGCTTTCATTGTGTCCCATAAATTAGGGTATGTTGTGCCTTTATTTTCATTAAATTTTAAAAAGTCTTTGATTTCTTTCTTTATTTCTTCCTTGACCAAGGTATCATTGAGTAGAGCATTGTTCAACTTCCACGTGTATGTGGGCTTTCTGTTTTTGTTGCTATTGAAGACCACCCTTATTCTATAGTGATCTGATAGGAGGCACGGGATTAGTTCGGTCTTCTTATATCTGTTGAGGTCTGATTTGTGACCAATTATATGGTCGATTCTGAACATCTATGCTCCAAATGCAAGGGCACCCTCATTCGTAAAAGAAACTTTACTAAAGCTCAAAGCACACATAGCACCTCACACAATAATAGTGGGTGACTTCAACACCCCACTCTCTGAAATGGATTGTTCAGGAGAGCAGAAACTAAACTGGGACACAATGAAACTAATTGAAGCCTTGGACCAAATGGAACTAACACATATATATAGAACATTTTAGGACAATTAGGGAGTGAGTATGGTATACTATATTCATTATGAATTTTCTTTATTTACATTTCAAATGTTATCCCCTTTCCTGTTCCCACCCCCGAAAAGCCCATCACCCTCCCCACCCCCTCAACCCCACCCTGCCCTGCTCACTAACCCACCAACTTCCATTCCTGAATTTCCATCCTGGCCTTCCCCTATACTGGGGCATCAAGACTTCTCAGGGCCAAGGGCCTCTCCTCCCTATTATATTCAATGAAGGCTTCTTAACGGACATTAGAATGAAGGTGGAAGATGCCTTTAGGCCATGGTGATCTGTGATTTTGAGCCTTTAAGTGTTTGCCATGTAGGTATTTTAAATATAAATGTAAATCAGGAAGTTATGTGTGGCAAGGCCATGCTTAATATATAAATATATAAAGATGCAAACTTCAAAGGTCATTTTACCTGGGAGATTTAATAATAATAATAATAATAATAATAATAATAATAATAAAGTGTTTTTTTAAAGTTACCTTTCACTTTTTTATTTAATCTTTTATTTATTCTCTTATTTATTTATTTATTTATTTATTTATTTATTTATTTTACACTCCAGATTTTATTCACCTCCTGGTCCACCCTCCAACTGTTCCGCGTCGCATCCCATACCTCTTCCTTGCCCCCTTTCTCCATGAGGATGTCCCTACCATCCACCCCTTACCCTACCTGACCTCTAAACTCCCTGGGGCTTCCAGTCTCTTGAGGGTTAGTTGCCATCTTCTCTGACTGAACCCAGACCCAGCAGTTCTCTGCTGTATGTGTGTTGGGGGCCTCATATCAGTTGGTGTATGCTGCCTGGTTGGTGTTCCAGTGTTTGAGAGATCTCGGAGGTCCAGGTTAATTGAGACTGCTGGTCCTTTTATAGGTCGCCCTTCTCCTCAGCTTTTTCCAACTTTTCCCTAATTTAACCACAGGGGTCAGCAGCTTCTGTCCATTGGTTGGGTGCAAATATCTACCTCTGACTCTTTCAGCTGCATGTTGGGTCTTTCAGAGGGCAATCATGATAGGTCCCTTTTTGTGAGCACTCCATAGCCTCAGTAATAGTGTCAGGCCTTGGGACCTCCCCTTGAGCTGGATCCCACTTTGGACCTGACACTGGACCTTCTTTTCCTCAGACTCCTCTTCATTTCCATCCCTGCAGTTCTTTCAGACAGGAACAAAGAATCATAAAAATCTGAGTGAAGAGAGATCATGAGATACAGAAATAAACCATTAAATATCTTCTGGACCTAAGTGAGATAGTCATTAAGCATACTTAGACCATTCTATTTTCACAATGATATATTAGAATTTTCTTGCTTTAACTATAGTAGATTTATAGATATTTTACAATATATAGGATATCTCTAGTACAAATGATAAGCAAGGAATTGGCAATAAAATAAAATTACAAAAATGTTTGTATCACAAGCAGAAATGAATATTTGGGTAGGGAAGCTTTATATGGAATTCATCCTTTTACAAAAAATAAATTATGTTTGGGGGTGAGTATCACCCTAAAGAGGATACTCACACTTCTTTCCCTACAAAACAATTCAAGGCATAAGAATTCAAAGTATTAAAGATTTCATTGACACAAAAAAGTCTCAGTGTGTGTGTGTGTGTGTGTGTGTGTGTGTGTGTGTGTGTGTGTGTATTCCAGCAGTAGATGACCCTTACAAAATTAACTCAACAGTTTTCTCTCTTTTTTTTTTGTCTCATAATGCTTTCTACATGTTTTACAATACTGGACCTTTTATGTATTATGGTTTCTGCTTTTGTGCTTTTATTTGTTTTGTGAGAATTTCTATGTGTTCTATGTTTTATTAGTCTGTCTGTCTGCATATTTATGTGTTTCCTATATTCTTTTCTTCTCTTTCTTTTGTTTCATTTTCTTTTGTATGCCATTTGTTTTCAGAAAAGATGAGAAAAAGAAAGCAGAAGGCATAAAATTTTGGGGAACTTTTGGGGGAGTGGAACATATCTGAGAGGAAATGAGGATGTGGAGACAATCATCATGATATATTATATAAAAATATATTTTCTATTTACAATGCACCTCCTCCAAAATATTTCATTCACATTTATATGAAAGCGTATTACATTTATAATTAAGGATAATTTAGAACATTTTATTCTGATTTCTTATACTTTATTTTAATATTTTATTTAATAAGAATATTTTATACTTATTTCTTATCATACTTTAAGTTGTATTCCACTGTGAAATCCTACAATAACAGAAAATCAAACTATGTTTCAACACAAGCTAACAATGTATTTGATGTGTCTGTAGTTGACTAGAATTCTTTGATGCCTTTCATACATTTTTTCATTTTAAATCTTTCATTTTAAATTTATGTCTTATTTTAAATACATGAAGATTCTTAGATGAATAAAGACTCCTTTTGTGTACTAACACAATTGAAGTATGTTCAATTGATACCTCATAAAAAATACAATAAAATATTTACCTGTACATTACTTTAGATGTTAGTAATCAATAGAAACAAAATTCTATTCAAATATTCATAATATTTGAAGATACTAAAAGAAATATTCTGAAATAAGAAGGAATTATAGGTTTTTAGAATCCAGGATCACCTTCTTTTATTCTAATAAAAATTGGCCAAATACAATTTGGGATATTTTCCTTAAGGCTGTTTTATTCAATAATACCTCAAACTATAGAATCAAAATGAGAGAAAAATTTAATTTTATTGTGCAGGAAATTTAAGCGAACTAATAATTAATGACCTTGCCCTATCTGTTCATTATACAACTGCACAATTTATTCGATAATGGCATTTTGATCTTTGCTTATATTTAACTTCATATGTATTGAATGTCCTTTAGGGTTATCTTTTTATAATTATTTTTTCTCAACTGTGATGACATTTATTTTTCATGCACTGAGTGCTATTTTTATACTGAAAAATATAGAAGGACATACACAATATAAGTTTTAAACTTTTGATTTATTATTTTCCTTGTATTGAAATGACCAAGACTTGTGATGAGGATGGTCCTTACCATTCAACAACAGGCATAGTCTTGACCTTTTAATGGATGGCGAAGTCCATTCTTTGTCACTACCCCCACTGATTGCATATATTTGATCTTTCTCTCAGTCTTAGATTTACAAAATGAGAAGACATTAATCATCTGTCAGGCTTCTTACATGTTCGCTGGCAGCTTATATTGCTATGAGTTTGTCACTGAAGTTGACATGAGTCTTCTTTATGATTGTCTAAATCTCCATTTTTTTTGCTTCCTCTTTACCTGGCCAGAAACAAATGAGAGAATAATATAAAAAAGAGTTTTGGGGATTAACTAGATACAGCAAACTTCTTGTGGGGAGAAAAGAAAGTTTAATTCATATTTAATTGAATAGGCTACTCAGTTGAAATTAGGGCTTTCATTCAAAAAATCATGTTATCATCTACATATGATCAGCAATATAAAGATATGAGCATTGCTTTACATAGCACATGAAGTAGGGTGCACATTGACAAATATACTTACTATTCCCAGGTTAGTATCTACTATCAAATTATATATTAACCCAAATGTCAATAGATAAAACTTCATTTAGTTCATTAAGGATTATCAAATGGAAAGGACAGCCTCTGTATAAGGAGAAAAATCCATATATGTCTTAACATGGAGAATGCTGTGAAGCTCTTGGATGTAAACTGCGGCAACTTAGAATAGGAGTTAGGATTGCTATTCATTACATAGAATACATAGAGCTTACTTGAATGGACTCAGAGCACTTGTGCAGGATTTCTCCTAACAATGAGTTGGTGATAGCTTTCAAAGGGGCTTTAAAAAAGCAACAGCATTGTATTTGGAGCATAGATGTTCAGAATTGAGAGTTCTTCCTGGTAGATTTTTCCTTTGATGAGTATAAAGTGTTCTTCCATGTCTTTTTTGATGACTTTTGGTTGAAAGTCTATTTTATCAGATATTAGAATGGCTACTCCAGCTTGTTTCCTGGGACTGTTTGCTTGGAAAACTATTTTCCAGCCCTTTACTCTGAGGTAGTGTTTGTCTTTGACAATGAGATGCATTTTCTGTATGCAGCAAAATGTTGGTAAGCAGATATTAGCCCAGAAGCTTGGAATACCCAAGGAGCAATTCACATATCAAAGGATACCCAAGAAGAAGGAAGGAGAGGCACCTGGTCCTGGAAGGTCTTAATGTGGCAGTGTAGAGGAATACCAGGAAGGGGAGGAGGGAGTGGGTTGGTTGGGGAGCAGGGGGAGGGAAGAGGGCATATGGGACTTTTGGGGAGGGTGGGAACTAGTAAGAGGGAAATCATTTGAAATGTAAATAAAGAATATACCTAATTAAAAAAAATAAAAAAATAACCTAAAAAAAAAGCAACAGCATATAATATTATTAGTGGTAGGCTGCTCGACAATAGGCAAACCAAGTTAGATGTATGCAATGACATGCTAAGAGTTTAAAAGAAATGGTTATAAATAGTTGTCTTATTTGTTGAAATACACATCTGCAATTGTCCAAGCAATTGTAGGTAAGGTAGGTATTCAAAGCATAGTAGAATAGTTATAAAGATTTATAGTAGGAAGTTATAAAGATTTGATACAGAGAAATCCTAAAAAAGAAAAGTAAAGAAAAGAAAAGAACTAGCTTTAGTTTATAGCCAGGACAGCATGCTAATATGCTAAGTTACCAGGGAAACACTATCTAAAGAAAGCATTTTCTGTCCTTTACACTTTGTTTTCAATAGCCTTAAGCTCCTTACTAGCCATTGCTGGAGACAATAAGAGAAACTAGAACATCTGAAGGAGTGTTGTATATCAAAGATGTTAGTGGAGAGAGCTGAAACACTATCTGGGAAAGCATAGGTTGCTGAATTCAAAAGCACAGAAAATATGCCAACAAACCTGGGTCTGTTATCACTTGTTTATAAGGCCAGAATTCCAAGAGTAGCAGGATGGAGCTTATGTCTGAATCCCTGGAACAACCACTACTAGCTAGCATGGTTTACAAAGCAGTAAACACAAGACTTTTGGAATGTGAGAACTTAAACATGAGTTTGCACGCTGACTTCCACATATGTGCCCTGGTGCATGCACACCCATACTTAACAACATATGTGTACATACACATATATCATATACCTATTCCTTAAATTCCTCAGGCACACACATGTACACATTCACTCACACACACACAAACACACACAAAGAGACACATAATATTGTATATTATTATACAATAAGCAATGATATTTATGACTAAAATATAAGCTGTAATACCTCTTGTCTAATGCAGGTAGACATTTAAAGTTATAAATTTTACAAGGAGAAGGTAACAGTAATTTTACAGAACTGACATATTTGGACAATATGAGCAATGAACAAGGGACACAAATTTTATTTTGGTAGTATTGGTATATTGCTTATTCTTCACATTCATTGATCTAACTTAATTATTTTTATTGATCAAGAAATCATTTAATTTCATAATTTAATCATTTTTTCTTGATTTGAAATCTCATTTATCAAGAAAATTATGTTTTAAAATTATCTTTGTTTTTGGAGAAGTTTTGTATAATCACCCCTCACATTTCAGTCTTCAGTCACAGGGGAACTTTGAGACACTTCCTATCAGTTGACTCCAATTCATTCTTTGTTATATGCCAAAGGAATCTCATACATGTTTTGTGTCATAGAGGAAATAGGCTTTCTTGTTTATTAATTTAAAGACTAAGAAACATTTTATGAAATTAAAAGAACTGTGTTAATGCTGGGGCCTGCGTGACCTTAAGGGAATGAGCTGAGGTGGAACACAGTCTTGGGCCAAGGCCAAAAGACTGATGATCTGGTCTTGTATTTGTCTCTAACTTCATGGGATGCTATTAGCTGAATACTTCTGGGGACTTAACACTCTTTTTCTTATTCTGTGGCTGAAAACCACAGGTCTTGGCGATTAACACCTAGCGGCAAGGAATTAGGTAAAGGATTTATTGCTAGGGCTTCCTTCTCTGTCCCGGCAGTACTAAGCCTCTCAGCTGGCTAGACTGTTTAACTCTTTGTAAACCAGAGAGAAAGGAAGAAAAGAAATCAAATCCTTTACCCAGGTAAGCATGCAAGACATCCATACATTTTTGTCAAATCTTAGTCAATGGGCTACTCCGAGGAAGTCCACCCATCTGCCAGGCTTAACCTTTCCGAGATGGTTCCTGACATATTTATTAGAAGGTATAGCTTCTATGTATTAATATTGATTTTTCCAAAAAGAAAACAAGAATTGAGAGCATGATCTGTATATCATATAAGTAATTTTATTTGAAATACAATTTGTTCCTGTTGATATAAAAATGGATTGAAGTTTTCATCGATGTATTAGTGATGAAAAAATATAAGAAATCATGAATTACTCTTCAAAAAATAAAATAAATCTATTATTTCTTACAAAATTTTCATTACTCTGTGCAATGCTCAGATGGCATATTCATTTCTTTTATGACAGCTTAGACCCTCATAGGACAAGACATATGTTTAAGATTGTCACTTTTTACATTTGAAATTCTTTAACTACTGAAAGAAATATTTGATGACATTCGGAAGAGTTTAATCAACACTTAACCATTATCTTAAATATTCTTATAATAGAATTTGATATTGAGAATTCATTTCTGTTTACAATTCTTTATGTATGTCACTGAGTTCTGCAAGCAAAAGGAAATAAGGCTTTGGGGGATTGAAGGCTCTCCCATTTTATCCAAGTCATAACTTCTTTACAGCTGAAAGATTAAAAGCTATTCTTAAGCCAGGTTAACATTGTCTGAAGCTTTTCTAGAAAATAACTCAAAAAATCACAAGAGAGCCTCAACAACTTTGATCACTGCATTTTTAGGAAAAAAAAGTAGGCTGTCAGGTGTACTCTTTTATAGGACCTAGACCATCAAGAAGAATAAAG
>BTHU01000009.1:65824941-66277441 GCA_036184795.1 Tokudaia tokunoshimensis
AAGTATAGCTATAGAAGATCAGAGATGTTCCAGACATGTGCTTCCAATGTGGTACACAGAAATGTGCAGGTAAGGATTCTGACTGGCAGATAACAGACAACTTGAATTCATTTTAAAAAATATACAACAGTATGTTTAAACAGCAGGGTGATTGTGGATATGTAACAGTGAGAATATAAAAAGAATTGTATTGGAATGAAGGAGAAATGTGTAAGATCTGGATCCTGATTTAGAAAATGAGGAACAGTTTTCCATTCCCAATATATCACATATGAGTATCTTGAGTCTTCCTATTGCAGCCTCAATGGAGAAGAATTTGAAGATAGGTCTGCTAACATATATTACAGTGTTTATAAATTCTGGTATTTCATAATTACAAACAGAAATTATGATCATCTCAACTGGTATTGGAATAAAAGAGCACAGAACAATAAAAATATAATGAGAAATCAAATTGGATAACTCAAGATACTAGAGTGATATGTATATTTCATGGCCAGATGAAATTTCAGAAATTATAATAAAAATGCCCACTTGTTTTTTATAACTTGGATCCATCAGTCAAACATGGTATGGTTATTAAAATGCTATTTTAGACAGTGTTGGATGGAGAAAATGTTTTGTCCAGAGTAATTCTTTGGAGAGAGTGAAGCAACATTTTCAACTTAGAAAGGAAGTTGGTAATTGGCTTTCCCTCACTAGGTTTGATAAGTAGAGCTTTCTGCTGGCCCAGAACTAATAATAATATCCATTATATTTGTTTCTAGACAATGATGGGGGTTTTCTGAAACATTATCTGCCTAGTGGATAGGAAAGTTAAAATGTCCTGGGAAAGGAAAGAGAAGGGAAGGAATATATTCTATTAGGAAAATTAATTAGATGACAACAGAAAAGCAAAGAATATATCTACAGAAGGCAAATAAAGTTGAAATCATGGTACAATTTGCCAGAGAGATTTTCCTGAAATGATACCTGGGTGTGAGTGCACCACCGAGGTGTCTAGATGCTGAGGACAGTGTACTGTTAGCATGGAGGAAAAGTCATATTGTTAAGGCTGTGGGAGGGGACACTCTCAGGAGCCACCCATGCCAATATGAACAATCCACTATAGAGAATGCAAGCTGTACAATCGGTCCTGTGCTTTTGCTATCACACATGAGAGTAGAAATACTCTTGCCAAAAGCCTGGTAACAAAATGCTTGACAGAAAAAAGATTGCCAAGTTTTCCCAGTTTAATTTCCCACCTGCTGCTGTTCCTGGTTGGCTTGCAGACATGAAAAAATGGTTTAATTCTAATAAAGATTGTGTACTAATTAATAAGATGTAAAGGACGTTTCTAATTAATAAAAGTAGCGTGGGTATTAGAGATGATTACAAATAAGTTAGGGTCAGTTATGTTAGAGATGTTTTATTTCAGCATTGACTTTGTCCAAGGTAAAACAAAGCTTAGAATCCCGGACAAAACCCAGAAAGAGTGACAGGACACTAAAGGAATATGTGCTTCACTAGGTGTCTGCTAATATAAATAGGATCACTAACATGTTAGAATTTGAAGTGTTGGGGAGTTGAAATTAGGGTGTTGTATGTTTTCCTTTGAACTCTGTTCAAGCTCAGCAGCTGATGAAGTTGTAAAATTAATGAGGGAAAATGTGTTGAAATAACATTAATTTAGAATAGAATAATCCATTCTAATAGTTTAGAATAGAAGTCATTGAGAATTGATAACTAGTTACCTTTGTAACTCTACGTATTGTCAAGCCATATTGATAGTACATTTAATTTTATCAATCATATTATATAGCAAATATGAAGGTACCTCTCTGAAATTTTCCCTGCCAACCATTTCTTCCTTTCTGGAGAGTCATAATTATCTAAGTTTGACTTTGGTCAATTTACCATGGTATGGTAAATTACCAGGGCATGGCAAAATATGTAGGTTTCTGGATAATATGATATTGAAATGAAAGCCCTGAGGATTAGTTGTGAATCAAAGGCACATAAATGATTTCATAAATGCCACCAATGTGTATTTATGTATAACAATAAAGAAATCAGATAATTCTCCATAAATACATTATATTTTATTTTAGGTAAACTGACTTTTCATAACTCTCCCGACAACTTTTTAATTCCACATCCCCAGAGATGTTTCCTAGAGCTTGCTGTCATTTTTGCCTAAATAATTACAAAAAAAGAACATAACCAAAGCTATTTTATTTTTATATACAATTAGATATTAAGCCTCTGAGACAATGGAGGGATATCAATGGAGCACTGTCTAAATTCAGTCACTTAATTGAATGTTCATTAGCTGTGTATCATCTCATGTCATATTCAAATTTAATTATTTACTATGTTTTTGATATCAGAAATTATTTGCTTTTAATCGATCTTGAGTGAAACATCTTAAGTCTTCTAGTTTTGACAATATTCTAATATTTATCTTATCTTTATTTGTTTGAATATTGTTTAATTTTAATCAGTGGAGACCAAAAACAAAGCCTTTTCTGTGCTAGGCAAGCACTTCGCTTATTCCCAGAAATATAATTCTCCCTGTTAGCATCTTCCTGTGATTTATATTGTCTTGGAGGGATTCAAATCTTTGTTACAAAGATGGCTAAATTCTAAGTACAATTGAACTTTGAAATGCTATTTTTTTTTATAAACATGCTATGTTTTGGAAAGAATATGGTAATTATTCAATTACTCATTTTTCAAAAGTTATTAAGATATTTTATAATTCATCTGTTCAGTTTCTTCTAAAAGATTTATAAATCAAGCACCTATGCAATTACTAATATTATAATTTGATTTAATTATATTGGAATATGCTTCAACATATATCATTTTCTTCATTTATACCTGATAGTTAAAGATACCTTGAAGAAGATAATGAAAGAAAGCTTTAGTTTTGGGTGGCCATAGATTCTAACATCTCCCCTCCCATACAGAATCAGTTGTAATGATAAAAATATAACCAAACTATAATTTTTCAGGTAGCATAGTCACTGAAAGAATTTGAATTAACTTACAGCTAGCAGCTATGTTTATTGCAGTGGAAATAGCAGAGCATTGTCTGTAAGAAATTACAGAATCAATCACTGAAATTCTACATAATCTTTGTATAATTTTCCATTTCTCAGGGAAATGGTGATTTTGTTAATCATAATGTGTACAGCTGATAAAAATGTGCATATATATTTGATTGACTTAGAAAACCACCTCCTGACCCTGCTTTCATTTCTTAGCCTGTGTTGTACATAGTACCATTCAGATACTTCATACACATCAAAATAAGGTGACTTGGAATGATGACCGTGTAATTATGCTGTATATCATGCTGATCTAGCTTTGGCACAGTTGTACATTGCTTCAGAGTTTTAAATTAATCGAAATGACCTCAGCTTTATTGCTGTTGAGATTCTAGCAATGATAAAATGCCAAGTCATTGGAAATAAACGGAAGAAACCTAAACAGCTTGACATGACAAATGCACACTCTCACTGACTTCTCCTATGTTCAATAGACTTTATCGTCAGATGCAGTATATTTTTTTTGTAATACACTTGTCTTAATGAACGAAGATGCATCCTAACTCAATAAAAGTGTATGCCTGATATGCAAAGATCAGAAAAACCACTATCCTGGGCCTTTGTGTTTTATAGGCACTAAAAGCTCAGTGAAGGAACACGGAACGCACAATTCACTACTTTACTTCAATTATTTCTTAATTCTGGAGTGCACTACTGAGGGCATAGTATGAAGTCAATCATTGGTGAAAAGTGAAACTACTCCAATTCATCACAAATTTTCCACTGCCACAGATAATAATTGAATTTTGGACATAGCAATGTGAACAATCTTCAGAAAAAGCTCCTCTGACAACATAGCTTATATTGATAGAATGCTACAAAGAACAGCTGTCTTCACGTTTGCTGCTATTGGCCTCATAAGATGATCTTCTATAAAACAGGAAATTCGTATCTCAGCATATTGCCTTATAAAGACAGCCATTTCATCAACAGTTCGAATTTCCTGATGGCCTTTAGATTACCTTTCAAAATTTTATATGTCCACATCCCGCACACATTGAAATGTCTCAATTATGACAAACACCTTCGTTAACTATAATCCCTTACATATGACTTCAGACTGTCATTTTGTTGGATAGTTATTTAAAAAAAAAAAGAATGGTTTCAGCTTTTCTAATTTGAAGTTACTCCCCATGTGTGGATGGAAAAGTGTATGCAGTAATACTCCGTGGCCTTTGAATTATAGTCTCCTATTTTCTAAGTCTCATCAGGACATTGCCCTGCCCTCCAGCAGACACACGCCCCTGGTGCCCTTACTGTTACTCACTGTCTATAATGAAATCCAGTACATGCCACAGCTCCTCCACGTTGCTCTCAGATTGACTGTCAGCCATTCGCTTGGTGCATTTAGCAATAAATTTTCTATATCTGAACAGCAGAGGATTTATAGTGGGTTATTCAGCACAGACTTCCATTTCTTTGTCTTATCAGGAAATTCTCAAGAATGTTGCCAATATTACTGATGTGGTTGCAGTACATCTTCTTAGCCTTCAGTTCAAAGAATTTGGTGTACCTTTAGATTATTTATCTCAATTACAGTTACTCAGAGAGGCACATGATTTCAATCATGGACTAATTAATGTTCTTATTTGATATTAAAAATAAAAGGAAGAAAAAATTAACCCATACTCTGGGCCTTATATTTTGCTTTGTGTTTTGTCTCTGAGAAGTTTAGTATAGCTAAATATGTATGGTTTTATAGTTCTTGACACACTAATGGAAAATTCAAGTAACTTGTACTTGCTGATATCTCAAGCGTTTCTGAGTAGAACTTTGATGGAATGTTTGAGTTAAGAAAGATTTTTTTCACTTGAAATGTAAATGAAGATTATAAATAAAAAAAAATAGTAAGATTTTTTTTTCCCCATAGGGTCTCAAAGGAACCTCCAGGGCAATTGTCTGAGGTGCCTTTTTAACGTATCAACCAACTAGCCAGCTCTCCCAGCATTAGTAAAACCTGTGAATCTCTCAGTACTTCTCATCCTACCCCCTACACTAAATCTTTCCAACTCAGGAAATTGGTTTCCTTTCCCTTCCCCAGTGTCTGTTCCTATACAATCGTAGCCATGTTGGTGCTTTCTTAGCCTCTGGTTCATTTGGTTCTCTCTTGTTAGACTTACAACCGTATCACAACCAAGGTGCCCCTTTTCTTTCTAGCTACTTACCTCTTTTCTCATGGCTGGACTCAGTCTAGAACCTTCCAGATGTGTAAGATGAACCCTTGTCTTCAATCATACCTACTTACAGTTATATCTTCATTTTCTTTCAGAAAGTAGTTGACAAAACCTGGTAACCCTCCTTTCTACACTTTTGGCTACAGAAAGTTGACTGTATTGAATATCTGCTTCTATCCTGCAGGGACACATAGAGAACAATACAACTTGTCAATTGGCCTTTGATTGATTCTTTCATTTTACTTACTTGCCTTAATTTACAACTCCCTTAGAAATTCTGTGTGTGGGACTGGAGAGATGGTTCAGCAGTTAAGAGCAATGGTTGCTCTTCCAGAGTTCATGAATTCAATTCCCAACCACATGGTGGCTCACAAACATCTGTAATGGTATCCAATGCCCTATTCTGGTGTGTCTGAAGACAGCAACAGTGTATTCCAAGACATAAACATAAAGAAATCTTTAAAAAAAGAATAGTTCCGTGTAATTTGTGAGACAAATAATAATTGTTCCTCAGAGACATATTTTACAGTAGGAGGATGTTTAACCTTATAAAACCAAGTATGTATACTACTGTAGAAATGTCTACTGGGTACAACCATTTTAAAAGGCAAAGTGTAGTTATCCTGGGCCAGAAATTAGCAAGTTTTGAAGCTCAAAGAATTTGTATTTTGTACAAAAATAAGGAACTAAGAAGAGAAAGAGGAACTGAAATTTCCCAGTGTTCATTCCTAAAGTGTAATTTACAAAATGAATGCCATCATACAGTAAGCATGCTGATTATGTTCCTAGCATTGTGTATGCAATTAGAAACGCCATATGAAATCTGAAACGGTAACAGTTTCATTCATGGGAAAGATCTGTTTAAAGTCTATTAATGTCATTTGAAATTGGAATGTCAGTAACAAAATTAAGACTTTGACTTTTATGTTTCATTTTTTCCTTCAATTCTCATCCTTTTATTACTGTGACTTGAACAGAACAAAATCTAAAATACTAGTATGGGTTTAGAGGCAATGCACAGAGTTCCAGTAAAATTTGTGCTATGTTTGACTGGTGACACACTATTATTTGAAAATCCACAATTTCTAATTTGCAAAATATTAAATTTGTAATATGATTTTCATAGTCATACAACATTTTATAGGTTTTACAATATTTTGTTTCATTATCAATTTTACAGTAATATTAGTGCTCCACCTGGTGGTACAAACATTAATTTTCCTTCATAAATTTTTAATAGTAAAAGTAATAGGGTATTACATTTATATATTGATTTCAATAATATATAAGAGTATTTTTAGGATGTCAAGTCAATATATACTAAAATGCCTTCAAATCATATGTAGTATTCTATATTTAACTTGACTATGAATTAGAATATTGAGTGTTGTGATCATAAAAAGAGAAAGAGGTATAAGAGTATGTTCTATGGTGGTGTGAGGGAAGGGAGTGCCTCAGTGGGCCCATACTGAGGCATCCCTTCTTCCTGAGGGACCAGACACACACCAGCATAGTATAGAATAGGGTTTATTTAGGGCATGGAATGGGAGTTAAAGGGGTAGTAGAGGCAGAGAAAGGCAGAGAGAGGAAGAGTAGAGAGAGTAGAGAGTAGAGTAGAGAGAAGCAGAGGCTGGCCATGACCCTGTGGAGAAAGGGGGAAGGGAAGGAGAGCCCAAGAGGGGGCAATAGAGAGGGTGAGAGTGAGAGAAGGGAGGTAAGAGTGGTAAGAGTGGTTAAGAGGTGTAAGAGAGAGAGAGGGGCTGGGGCGGCCCTCTTTAGAGTAGGCCAGGCCTACCTGGCTGTTGCCAGGTAACTGTGGGGTGGGGCATACCAGGCTGTTGCCAGGTAATTGTGGGGTGGAGTTTAGACAGAATCCTAGCATTGAGCCTATACAGATCATTGTTAAATCTATTTTTGCTTGAGTATATTATTCTTGAAAAAATAAGCTTAACCCATTTTAAGTATCTAAATTTAAATATTTTAATGATTACTTCAGTTATCTATTTATTTATGTGTTGTTGATAGCCCTGGACTTGTATTTTGTAATTTTGCTCCTCAGAGGGGCTGCAGATGAGGAGTTGCCTTGTGAACCTTCTCCCCACCTTAACTTTTCAAATAAAGGCTTGAGCCAATGATTGGGCAGGAGGAAGGGGGAAGAGAAAAGGATCACCAGGAAGTGGGAGGAGCTACAAGGGATCGATGGAGAGGCTGCAGAGAGAATCTCAAGGCCTGGAGAAACCGCAAGTTATATGGGATAATATAGATGAGAACAGAGTAGTGTAGTGGGAGATCTGCCCAATCCAGGCTTATAGCTTGTATTGGTACTGATTGAGTTTAGATTTCTTTTACCAGGTTATTGGGTTGCAAACAAAGTAGCAACAAAAATCTATGCAGTTATGTATTTATGTTTTTTAAGTTTTGTATCCTATATTATTTTATTGGTATTGATTTCTCTTATATTGATTAGGAATGCTTGTAAAACAATATTTAATATTTAAATATAATTATCGTATGAATTTTTTTAAAGCAATTGTGATTTATCATGCTTGTAGCACGCCTTTTGCTCAGTTAAAATTCTACATTAGGATATTCTGAAGTAAATTGTGAGGCAATTCTATCTAATCATACTCAATAAACTGTCAATAAATTGCCTTTCACTTTGTATTACAAAGTTCTAAGTTTGATTTACCATTTATATCTATATTTTAAAGCAGGGTGGTCTTATTATATACTTCACTGATTCCTCTGCCTTTGCCAATTATGTATCTCTTATCAGGCATCTTCCATCTGAAAGTTCCCGAGTCTTCCCCTGTTGGCTCAGCTGTTGGAAGAATAAGAGCAGTAGATCCTGATTTTGGAAAAAATGCTGAAATTGAATACAACATTGTCCCAGGAGATGGGGGAAATTTGTTTGACATTGTCACAGATGAGGATACACAAGAAGGAATCATCAAATTGAAAAAGGTACATAGACTAATTTTTGGACAGTTGGCAAATTATAAAACACAAAAAGCAGACAGAGTGATAGCTATTTTTTTCTTCAAATAGCAATACTTTAACTATGAACTTACACAGTATAGTTCTATTTGCATACTGTACATCTTCAATACAACATTAAGAAGGTTTCATAGTTTGCCAAATGACATTTTGAATTTCTTCGTAATTTAAAGACTACATTTTAAATGAGGTGTAGAGATAATTGATTACACTAACATGGTTGAAAATCCTTAAATTTGTGATTACTCAGAAAATATAAACATGTAATTTACATTATAGGTAAGAGTTGATGTCATTTGGAAAGAATACCAGCTTGGACAGATAAGCTGTAACATAGTAAAGTCATTGAATGCTAGAAGCAGAGTTTAATTTGCTGTTTCTGTCAAAGCTTGATGGAGAATAATGCTGAAGATGTGTTAACCCTTAAGTCCTGACTTATGGGGTTTCACTGTCTGGAATTGGGCAAAGAGTGACTTGTGTCATATTTTGACCAGAAATATGACTTCATTCTGCCCATATTCAAAGAATTTGAATGAAGATGAATGTAAAGATAAGATTTAGTAGAAGTAATAAGAAAGTGATAAGGAGATCTATAAATAGGAATGTATAAAAAGTAGATGAGAGAAAGATAACTAGAGAAGAGGAGGTGTGGTAGTGATAGTGTACTTGACTGTGGATATTTTCTGACCAATTGCTTCAAGGGTCCTGTCTTGACTTGGTTTGCACAAACGAATGTAACCTGAAATTGTGAGCCAAGTAAACTTCTTAGTTAAGATGCTATCTGTCATGGCATTTCATCATAACCATGGAAACCTAATAAAACATAACTATGTTATAGAAGCATAATGTTTTTTGTTTTGTTTTGTTTTTCGAGACAGGGTTTCTCTGTGTAGCCCTGGCTGTCCTGGAACTTGCTCTGTAGACCAGGCTGGCCTCGAACTCAGAAATCTGCCTGCCTCTGCCTCCCAAGTGCTGGGATTAAAGTCGTGTGCCACCACTGCCTGGCTTTAGAAGCATAATTAAGAAAAGAAATTAGTACAAAATAGAATTTTGGTTATGGTAATTCAAAATATAAAGAGTTTAATATGTAAAAATTGTTTAGTGGGAAGATGCTGAACACTTTTGAAAATTAGCCTAAAGCAGCCATTGAGTGCTATAAGCAGGGGGTTTAAATTGCTGCTCTAGGCAAGCTTTAAAGAAGAATGCCTAGAGAATTCTGAGCAGTTTCAACATGGCTTATGAGCTTTCTGAAAGGAAAATGAGCTGTGTCTGGAATTGGGCAAGAGGTGATTTGTGAAATTTTGAGTAGGAATCTGGATTCGCTCTTCCTTGTTCTAAGAATTTGAATGAATATGAATATAAAGATTAAAGACTTTGGGTTTTGAGGATGAAAGGATGTGAAAACAAGCTTAAAGTTAGGGAAGGAGAGTGAAGGCAACAGAGTATTTGTAGAAGGAGATTAGCATCATTAAAGAGAAATCTGGTGTTCTGCACTGGGCAATAGTCATGTGCTTCACTCATGTCAGCACTCAGACGCTAAGGCAGCTACAGGGACTGGGATACATCCTGAGCTTACAAGAGGACTTGATAACATAATCCACCTGGTACTCATTTTGAGCACAAAGAAACAAGTTTAGGGAGTTATAGAGAGCACATGAGGCTAAGCACTGTGGCTAAATTGGATTCCCAAAAGAAAGGCACTGTTTTTTTTTTTGTTTGTTTGTTTGTTTGTTTGTTTTTGTTCTGTTTTGTTTTTTCTATTCTGGTGATGAACTACCATGATCAAAAACAAATTGGTGAGGAGTTTATTTTGCTGTCACTTCAGCATCACTGCTCATCATTGAAAGGAGTCAGGACAGGAACCTAAAGACAGAAGCTGATTCAGAAGCCACGTTATGTTACTGCTTACTCTCTGGCTCATCACCCCTTGGTTAGTCTGTTTTGTTATATAGCCTAAGATCTCCAGAGCCCAGGGATGGCACCACCTCCAATGGTCTTAGTCCTTCCACATTAATTAAGAAAATGTCCTACAGCTGGATCTTAGGACATCATTTTCACAGTTGAAGTTCCTTGTGTCAGATAACTCTAGTTTGTGTCAAGTTGACATGAACCTAGCTAGCAAAGGCACTAGAGAATTTACTGAAATGAACTGTAAAGATGAAGTCTAAACTGCAGTGGAAACAGAAGAGTAGGAAATGCCAGTACTCTAGGTGATCCAACAAGCAGAGTTGCAGGTATGGAGTGGAACAATTTGTTTGCGCTTCGGGTGTAAGAGTGGAGGTATAGATGGTACTGGCTAAGCATGGGACGCCTAGGAAATTACATTACAGGCTCCACTGTATGGACATGTAGATTCAAAGTTTCATGTTTTTCCCTCTGGGTTTTTATTTTACTTTGGGATGATTATTTATTACAATTGCCCAGTTCTTCCATTTTGAAATACAATGATCATTTTGTGCTATAATAAGTTGCAAGTATGTGATTGTTTTTATTTATTTTATAGCAGCTCATACTGATGAGATATTGAAACATCATACTAATTTTTTATTCAAAGTAAACTTAGTTGCATAAATCTATTTTGGTCATACCTTCCCTTCCTATCTCCTCCCAAATTTCTTCCAAGTCCACATATTCTTAATCTTTTTAGAAAAGATGCAAATAAAAAGGACACATAAAAAAGGATAACAAAATGAACATATGAGGAAATAATAAAACAGGAACAAATAAAGAGCAGGATAAATGCATGCATGTACACAGAGAAACATGCACATGCATACACAGAAACATACACCCCCATTCACATACACACTCCCAACACAGAAACCCCCACCACACACATACACACAAAAAACCCTAAAATGCAAAAGTGGAAACCATATTATATGTGCAAAAAACCAGCAAGGTTAAATAAATATGTATGCCCAAACTAAACATGATGAGTGTGTTAGACCTATTATTTCTGTAAGACACTGTTTCTTCAGACACATTCATTCCCTCTAGCTCTTATAATCTATTTCCTTCACTTCCACATCATTTCCAGATCCATGAACAGAGGGATTTGATAAATATATCCCATTTAATACCAAGTAATACTAAATCTCTAACTCTGTACATTCTCTGATTGTGGGTATGTGAATTAGTTCCTACCTACTTCGGAAGGAAGCTTCTCTGTTAGTAGCTGAGTGAGATACTGATCTAAAGGGTATAGCAGATTGTTGCTTAGAGTCATTTTATTGTTATATACCTTTAAAACCATAGGATATCTAGTCTCATGTTCTTGGAAAATGGAGCAGTGTCATGTACAGGTTTCATCTCATGGAGTATGAATTAATTCCTAACAGGGAGTTATTGTATATCCCATAGTATTTGTGCCATTATTGAAATAGCATATCATGTAGGCAGGTTGGCATTGCAGATTGAAGGGCATTTATCTTTCTTGTTTAGTCATATGTAAAATACATTTTAGGGCTGTGAGTACTAGTCAGTAGGGGTGAAGGATCTAGTTAGGGACCAGCTACACACTTCTGCATATATATATATATATATATATATATATATATATATATATATATGCTGGTTTTGACTCTACCATCAGTTTGTACAGAGCAACTAATAACTTTTGTAATAGTCTGAATTGTTTGACTGTTTCCAAAAGGGTCCATTTCATCAACAACAACTATATTTAATGTAACCCATTTTCAGCAGTAGATGTTTCATATGGCCAAAAGAGAGTCCTAGTTGGGGCTTTCTCTCCCTCAGTATTTGATGATTCCATTTAGATTTTTTTCATATATGTAAATATTTTAAGATGTTTCTACTCTATCAGGATTTTGAAGTGTGATAATTTTTTGTGATCATTGTACTTTTAACGTTTTGCTGTATCTTATTTATGGTATAATAAGAGTAAGAAAGGTATGGCTTAAAGCATAGCCTTGATTAACTTACCAAAGCTAGTATTTATTACCTTGACACATTCTATGATCACTTGGTATTCTCAATAAAGATTTGTCTAGATTAGATTAGTTTCTGGATAATTTTATAGAGAATTTTCATCATTAATGTATTGAGTCAAGTTAGGGAAGCTGGAGAACTCTGGGAGGCACTATTTTCTAGACAGATATTGTGGATGGATACCTGTATACTATGGATGGATGAGTCAAAAACTGAGCTTAGGATTGGCATACATGTATTTATTTATTGTTCTCTATCCTTGATTGAGGATGGATATGCCTATTTGCTTAAAGTTCATTCTAGTTGGGCGTTACAATATGAATAAGCCTGAATGCATAAGTCAAATGATTCCTTCATGTTTTAGTATTTATTTGTTTCATAGTACTTTACTATAGTAATGGAAACAAAACTAAGATAAGAAGACAAATATTCATATATTTACCCAAAGAGTATTTTATTATTTATTTTAGTTTTTGAGATTATACTATTATAATAATTTAATTTCTCTTTTCCTGTTTGGTATTCAAACCTTTCTTCATAGCCCACTTTTCCAAATTCATAGACTCTTTTTGATTTATTAGTTATTGTTACATAAATACAGACACACATATACAGATACACATATGCGTATACTTGTGTGTATGTGCTTATATGTATGTTCCTAAATATTTAAGTACAACCTGACCATATTCTATTGCTACGAAGAGTCACTCTGACCATAGTAACTCTTATAAAAGAACGCATTCATTTAGAGGTTACTTATACCTTCTGAGGTTCAGTCCATTGTCATAATGACAAAAAGCCTAGCAGCATGAATGCAGACATAGTGTTGGAGATGTAGCTTAGAGTTCTACATCAGATCCACAGGAAGCAGGAAGAGCAGGCACTGGGTCTGGTGTGGGCTTTTAAAACCTCAAAGCCCATCCTCAGTGACACACTCCAACAAGCCAACACCTACTCCAGCAAGCCAACACCTCCTAATCCTGTCAAATGGTACCACTCCCTTGGACCAAGCATTCAAATACATGAGTCTATGAAGGCCATGTGTTTTTCACTAAGGTTCATGCAATTTTTCACCTATTAGGCTTTCCCAACCCTCCTTTCCAAATAAACCTTAGCATAGCCATTCTTTATTTGTTCTTGGATGTTTATTCAGTCATGTTTATGAGGCTCTATGACTGTAGCTATGACATTACTAGAGTAAACAGTATCGCAGCAAAATATTTTTTTTCCAGTCTGTGCCTCTCTTTTCTTTAATGAGCACTGGTGTTTTGCATTCATCCATGTTTGGGTGAGGATGTCAAATCCCCTGGAACTGGAACTATAAACAGTTGTAAACTCTGCTATGTGGGTGCTGGGAATTGAACCAGGGTCCTTAAGAAGTATGGCCAGTGCTCTTAACCACTTAGCTATCTCTCCAGCTATGCCTCTGTTCTAAAAGTTGTACCTGAGCCTCAGATATACATATTGTATTGTAGCTGTATCCATTAAGACTGGGCTCTACAATACTGCATTTTGATTATCTATGGTTTTCTGTAAGGTGTCTTTCTGCTACAAGAAGGATTTTCCTTGGTGAGAGATGAGAAATACACTTATCTGTGAGTATAAAACAAACTGAATATAGTTAGGGTTTAGCAAAGTGGCACTTGTGAAACCTTTGCAAGAACTATGGCTTATCTAGTAGTTGGCTAGCTTTCCAGTGCCAGACATGCTTTCTTTATTGTTTAGTGGGTCTTAAGTCCAGTTAAAGAGTTGATGGTTACCTGAACATTGTATGTGCCACTATTGAACCTTTTAGATTATCAGGTCGTGCTGATCATAGTTGTAATCCATCTGTAATCTGAAGGACTCTTGGTTGCTTCCCTTCTAGATTTTTTGCTTTGTTTAAGTTTTGTTTCTTCCTATAATAGAATATTATTCATTATACAGGCATCAAAATCACAATCTATATATAATTCATGCTGTACATCATTCAGTAGACATTTGCTGAGCAAATATTGAGTACAATACATACTTAAGACTTAGAAGGTCAAGTTGAAATAGGAAGACATTTTCCTTGTACTTAAAGAAACTATAGTTATTATAGAAAGAGGGAAGAGTTGATAGTAATAAAGTAAAACTGGAAAGACATACACCACTGTAAAGAGTCAGTAAGTGTAGGGAGGGCAGGGTCTTTTAGAGAATTGAGCAGGAAAGTCTTCCAGCTGAAGGAAGAGAGATTGACACTAAGGTGTCTGAATGATTTGTGTTACCAGAAATCCTGAGCAGGCATATTTCCAAAATCTCTGAGGATGGAGAACACTGGCAAGGAGGCAGAAGTAGCTTCAGGGCCGTAAGAATGAGATGATGGGAGTAGACAAGACCCAAGACTGGGAAAAGTCCACTGGCAGGGTATGTCTGTGACTTTGATCATGATAGAGGGTCTACTTTGAGTTTAGACTAAATCATATTCATAGGTCCAGAAATGGGTCACTCAGAATACGTTGGCAGTAATTGAGAAAGGTAGAGATATCCCCGTGAAGATGTCATAGACATTCTATGGAGTTTCAGTGACCTTGGAACAGGATGGATGGTTACAAAAATGGAGACTGTGAGAAATGATGATGACCTTGATGAATTTTAAAGATTAAGGAGAATTTTAAAAAGTACTCTGATTACATGGTAAATTATACTTAAAGCATTTGTATAACTTTGATCTATGATGCCACTGATTTTGTAAGAAAGCTTAAATTATAAACAGTCTCTCCTGACTTATGTTGCATGGTGTGGAGAAGGATTTTCTATACAAACACACTCATAGATATATATTCCTTGATTATAATTATTTGTACAGTTTCTTAAAAGAACAATCATTAAAATATACAAGTGAAAAATTCTTATGAAACTTTCAACATTAACATTAACAAGATTAGTTTTGGATGCTGCAGATCCTGGGTTGGGCCTGGTGGGTGGTGAGGGAGGCTTCGATACTGCTCAAATAGTATGAATGCCTATGTCTATTGGCATACCAGATGACGCAAGATACAGGGTGCTAGAAAACTAGTGAGTCTCAGATTAGAGCCAGAAGAGGGCAGTGGCTGTGTCCCCCTCTGTACCAAAATACCCTCGGGTGCTGGTATCCTGGGAGCTCCCATAAGGACAGTGGGGTGGTTGGGTAATTCAGAGCTCCTGTCAATTGCCCGATGGTCCAAAGTCTGTTTGAAAAAACGCTGCTGCTTTCTCCATGCTTGTCTTCAAAGTCTGCTTCCCTGGTTTTTAACTCCTCCTCCTTTGTCTCCTCCTGGATTACGGATATTATATATATAAAATGTGTATATATTTATTTTATATGTGTGTGTGTGTTTCTGTGTGTGTGTGTGTGTGTGTGTGTGTGTGTGTGTGTGTGTAGGTACTTTGAAGTCATGGTTAGAAGTGGTTAACTGAAAATACAGAGCAAAATAAGTATCTATATAAACAGCAGCAGTTTTTGAATTGCATCATATCCTAAAATTGGCTAGAACGTTTCTCCTTAGAAATCTCTGAATGGAAATGCAATGTAAGGTTTTCAGTGAAAAATGAAATTCATAGAAAAGTCACATTTTACATACCTTTAATCTATGTAGAAGGTCAAAACTCTGTTTGAGAAATGAAAATGTAGCGCTTTTTAAAGAATTGCTTTAAAAATTGGTCTGAAAGATTTCTAGATGCAGGTTAAGGAAGGAAGCATAAGGTTTTTCAATATTTACTTTTCTTCTTTTTCAAAATCTCTGTTTCAGGTGTAGAATGTTCCATGCTGTGAAGTGCATAGTGTCATTATAGCTATATCTTTTTACCTTGTCCTTGCTTCCTACTTAAACTACTTTCATTTCCTTCTTATCCTCTGAGGAGCAAGGATGTAAGTGGATGAACATGATGCTCTGATTTATATGAACTGAGAAGAATGAAAACAGGCATTTTTATTTATTTTATTGTTAAATTCGACTCTGACCATGTTATGAAGCCTCAGATGGAATGTCATTTCTCTGTCACTTTAAATTCAGAATAACATCATGAAAGTTTACAAATCTCTCCAAAGCACAAGATATTTTGAGGAAAAATCAAACAAAATAAGAAAGATACTGACTTGGCTTATATCGTAATGTACTGGGCTAAGAATATCAAAACCTCCTTATACATTTTTGAGTAATATAGCAATAGAAGAAAATGAAACAAGAATAAAAAAGGCATAAAAATTTATTGTCATGGAAAATTTGAGCTCATATATAATGATAATATATATATGTTTAAAGCTGCATGAATTATACCTTAATAATTAACTAGTGGATAAAGGAAAATAAGGTGTATATTTATGTAATATTAATACAAATAGGAACAAATCAGTTAAATCTTTTCAGGGCTGAATAAAAAGCTTATTCATAGATATATTTTTGTTTGTTTTCTTTTGTTTGTGGAATTATAATAATAGAATGTATATGAAGACTGCAATAGTCTGATGTAATATCATATATAATTTTACCAATATTTCTTTACTATTTTAATAATATATCTTTTACCACTAACAAGCAATAATGCGTCAGTGTTAGAGAATTTAAAAATTATTTATTAGTATAAAATAAGTGACTCTACAAGATAGAAAAAAATCCTATAATCATCATGTTAACTGGTTATTATTTCTTTTAATTTTACATAACTATAGCATTAAATGCAAAGTAGAATGATTATCAGCATAGGATATCAAATTCATTATTTACTGATTGTGGGGAAAGGAAGCAGGTGTTAATAGGTTCTTTGGGGCCCTCATATTATACATTTGCTCACTATTCAGTAACTTTCCAAATTTACTTTCTGATAAACAGTATTGAATACCTCCGATTTCATGTAAATTGGTAATATAGCACCACCATGTGCCAATTTCGGGAAACACTCAAGATGTGAAGCATTTTGTACAAACCCCTGCCATTTCTCTAATCACATTTTTTATTAAGAAAAAAAGTTAATAATTTTTGTGTCTGTAAATATTATGTTTCTGTTTTAAATTTTTTCGCCTTTGCCTTTGCTTAAGAAACAAACATTTTAATTGGAATTGGGAAAATAGCTAGCTCAGTGGTTAAGAGTGTTTTCTGCTCTTCCAAAGGGCCCAGAAACTACATAGCAATTCACAACTGTCAGTAACTCCAAAAACACAGGATCCAATGGACTATTCAGGCCTCTACAAGCACTAGATGTATGTGGTAATTAGAAATGTATTTCTGTAAACCATATTATATACATATATATTTACACACACACACACACACACACATATGACTTCTAAATATTCTAAACTCCATATTATCAACAACTTGAGCCACACAATGTAGAAATATCTGTCATCTTTGAGTTAAACTTTTAATTTTAATTACAAAAATTGCAGCAAAAGATTTCATCTCTCTTCTCTATAGAAATGTTTATGGCTGGACTTTGGGATATTAGTCATTACATAGAGAGCTTGGCATTTAATAATGAGGACCTGGGTTCAAATCTGTGCTGGGCATGTAATTGAGTTTATAATGTCAATGCTGTGGCAGAGGTTTCAGGATGATCCCTTGTGCTCCATTGCCAGCCAAGTCTAGTTAAATTGATGCAGTTCAGGTTTAGGAGAGAGTCAACCTTAAAACAATGGAAATCAATAAGGAAACCCATCTCCAATGGACCTTTGTCTTCCATGGTCATGTGTAAGCACATGTACCTACACCTTCACACAGATATGCCCACATATAGTAAAGTGCATTTGTAAATACATACAGAATAGATATATTCCTATTTATACTTTCCCTTTGACTCTTTCTAAACTACGAATCTAGCAAATCTGTTAGTCTGCTTTCCATCTTCTGGACAGGACTTTGCCACCAGGTCATTGATCTTGTCCGGTGTTTCTTCTGGGTCCGGGAGGGTTACACGTACTATACAGTCAATGATTTGACATAAACCCACTTTGTTCTTCATTTCCACTTTTGCATTGTCTCTTTTCCCAGCCTTCTCAACTACTTACACTCACTATCCTTTAGTCCAAAAGTGTGTGCGTGCGTGTGTGTGTGTGTGTGTGTGTGTGTGTGTGTGTGTGTGTGTAAAGCTCAATCTCGTCATCCTAAATAAATACTCTTTTGGATTTCAACACCAGCAAGGTACAGAGGAGGAAGTACCTTCTCTGTTGCATTTTTTGGCATATTCAATAGACAGAGAAATAAGATTTCAGTACACTAGACTGATTACAATTTTATAGTTGATTCATTGTACATAGAAATCATTGCAGGAAAAATGTCTTCATTAATCTTTTTCCTTAACTCTTAATTTGTTCCCCAAATGCAAACATTTCATCCTAACCTCCTAGAATGCATGTTGTACATATATGTTTAAAATATTTGATATCATTATATTTCCTGTCCCTCGAATTTCACAACATCTGTAGTATTACTCAATAAACAAAAAATATATCTGAAGTACATAGAATGTTTTACATTTCCATTGGCTAAAGAAGTATTTTTTGTTTGTTAACTGTTACTTATTTTGGTACATTTATTTTTATTTTTAATCACGTGCACTATAAAGTTAATTATATTTTACAAATTATAAAAAATAAAGTGTTGATTTCACAAATGGAAAACATGCGAATGAAGAAAGCTATAGCTTGCTATAAGTTTAAAAAGCATAGACCGTCTACCATGTGATGAACTGTATTAGGTAATGATTTTTACTGCATGTGGATGATACACACACACACACACACACACACACACATATACTCAAAACCCAATATTTGAATAAATCTTCTCTTATTTTTAGAATTTTTTTATTGAAATTTGTGCATAGAAGCACTGAGGCTTTCACAGTTCTGCACTTGATGTGATTTGCATTGTGTCAGCTACTGGAATTATATTAAAGTTATTGTCACTAATTGGAATCATTTGAATATTGCCCTTTAAAATAATTTTAAGTTAATTTGTTAAAACTACCAATATATGTCACTATTATAATAAATATGGAACTTGTATTATTTTCATTGGAACAATTAATAAATTTCTAATAAGTAGTTTTGACTTAATATTTTTTGGAACAAACTAAGTGGAATGTGTATTTCTTAAATTATATAATTTACATAGAAAGCAGTGTGCATGAAAATTCTGTTTTTATTTTACATATGTGCACATATACACAACTTACAATGATTAAATACATCAAATATTTGTTAAAAGAAAGAATATCTTTCAAATGCCCAAGTCATTCTATTTTCCCCTGCGAGGACATTCTCACCTCATACTGTGACACCTCTGGTTTATCCACTGCTTGGGCATATTTTATTGAAATATTGATTTGAGTCCTTTCATAGTGATTATGAAATAAGCATAGTCTCCTTTGCCTCCTTCCAAACTAGAATTGAGATTATTGATCATAGAATTCCGTCATGAAAAATGTGATTTCTTCTTAAAACAAACCTCAGACTGAGTGCTTTATCTTTATTGTCCAGACTAGTGAGCTTACATTACAAAAGTGTGTTCTCTATGTCTTTTCATCTTGTTTTAGTATGATATAAATCGGTTTCCAACTCTTTGTCCAAAACATTCTGTTCCTTTACAGGTGATGACAGCTTCTCATCATTTGTTCATTGAAAGTGTGCCTTTCTAATGATGATTAAGACTTCATAGATTCTGCATGGCAGAATCTTGTTAATGCAGGATACAGTTTGTGAGAGTAATCACTTATTTGTGTTGATGAAAAGATACATGTTCTTTATAAATCTGAAGGAGGAGAATAATGGGACCTAAAGTTTGGCCAAGGGCAATTACTACTGGTGAGAATATGAGTGACTGTCCCCTTATTCAGCACAACTCAACAAGAATTATGGTATGAATTGATGTTACGATCAGACCTGAAACTAAGGGACCATTTCTATGCTTAGCTACTAAGACCAAAATGCATTTGCCAATGAGTTAGTTGTTGAGATTTGTTCTTTGGTCAGCCTTTGTTTGCGATCCTACTTAATTCCTAGTGTTTCTGTCATTTATTATATGAGTACCCATGTCCTCATAAGTAACCTCTTAGAAGTCAGCCAACAAGCTGCCTTCATCACTTTTTTAAAATAAAAAAAAAAAACCTCACCTACTAGGTCAGAGGTTCAATTATATGTCAAATTGGAAAGGACCATACTTATATTTGTATATTTGTTTTTCTTTAAAACTCAGTGCCTTTTTTGTTGACATGCTATCAAATTTGCATGCCATGTCTATTCTCAGTGCTGGACTACTTAACAGAGCTGTTGGGGGGGTGGGGCTTTGGGGAACACTTAGTGATAATAATAATAATAATAATAATAATAGTAATAATAATAATAAAATAAAGTGGAAGCACTTCTGCATTCTGTCCTCCAGAGATATTGATTTCAAACTCATGAAAATATCAATAACTGGAGCTCTCATCGATTTCTACAAAACATTATCTAGAAGCAGGAACTCCGGGAGACCATGGAGAGTGAGTCACTCAAATGTTTACTTGTAATACATCCAACGAAGTGAGAGAAAATATCTGCACATTCTTCTCTTCATTGTTGTGGCTGTTCTGCCCCTTAGGCAAAAGGGAATGTAAAAGGAAAGAATCACTATAATATCATAGTTTGCCTAATTCTTCTTTATAAATTTAGGGTAATATTAAATGTACATATTTTATTTCATTAAAATTTTGAACTCTTACTGCATAGCACCCTATAATGTTATGTTTTCCATTAAAAATCTGACTTAAGTGACTTATTTCTAGCCAAGGATAAGGCATTCCTCAATGAAACTCTGTTTTAACGATCATTTTCTTACCCTTCTACAATTATTTGTGTGTTTGAATGGACTGTGAGTGAGGTCAGGAGGTTTTCTGTCTATTGTGTAAGAATTAAATCCAGTCAACTTCGCAGAAATATTCAATTTTCAAAGATATGAAGCAAATCATTTTCATCTGTACTTCTTTTAAAAGCTAGAATTACATTGTGATAATTAGCAAGTGAACTTCATTATCCCCAAATTAAGATAGCACTAAGGCTAGTGAGTTGTTACATCCAAATAAAGTGTCAACAGCAGATTCTATGAGGTTTTACTGAGATGCATCATTTTCTAAGGAGAGATCGCTTAAGGGTCATCAAGAAGGGACTCCAGCTTGGATATTATTGTGCTGTTTCTCCTAAAATTTTTCTCCAGGGCTTTGATCATTGTGGAATGTAAGTTTGCGTTTGCAAAACAAATCTATAGGTTCCAATAGGTTCTCCACAACCCACACCCATCTCTTAAACTTGACCACTTAATTTTTGCCAGCTGTGTTAGGTGATGAGTTCATAAAAGCCATAGACCAGCCTGTCTTCAAAAATAATGTATAATAAAAAGGGAAAGGAATTTAAAATTCCCTTCTTAGGCCATTACCTTGAAACTGACATACCAGTGGGGAGCCAAATTCAATCAAAAAAAAAACCTGCAAAGTAAAAGAAACAATTTTAATTGCATATCTGGAAGGAATTTTTATAATCGCTCAAATGTAGACATTTCAATATGTAGGACAAAGCAAGAGAGAGTTGAGGGGGAGGTGGTACTCAGGATTGCATCCTAAGACACAACATCTGATTCTGAAAGCAATAATGGAGCAAACCCATGTGATGAACATGCAGGTTGCTTTCTGGAAACATGTACAATTAAGCTAATAAAAATTAGTGTTTGTGATATAGAAATTAGCAATTATTAATATCAGCAATATATTGTCTAATATACTCAGAAATTTGAGCATTAATAAAAACTGAAACTTTTATGTTCTTTAATTTAAATTAACATATACTCCTTTTCATCTTAGTGTATGTATGTGTATATACATATACACATATGCATATGCATACACATATACATATACAATTTCTCTTTCAGACTCATGGCATACAGAGATAAGTTTGGTACTTCTTAGAATACATAAATTATACAATGCAGCTTTTTCTAGAATATGTTGAAAGTAAAGAGACGTGATGCACCCAATATTGTAAATTTCCTCCTTCTAAATGTAATTGTTACTCCAATAATTTTGTTCCTTATGAGGACCCTTCAGATATTTGCAAATGTATGTCTACCTTGCCTTGTACTTACTTATCTAAGCTAAACCTTATCATAATTTTCTTTTTCCTTCAATACAAGCAATATTTGTCAACATCTTCAGGCAAATGGTTGCCCTTTGATGCACTTGGATTATGCTATGTAGCCCATGCTGCTCTTAAAGTCTAGATCATCAAGCTTCAGCCTTCCAAACTCTGGGATGGTTACTGCGTAACCACGCCTGACTTAAACAAAACAGCTTTCCACACAAAGCTGAATGTGATCTATCCCACCTGCAGGATCACAGCAATAGGGAGCTGAGATAGATGGATTGTCAGTTCAGGGCCAGCCTAAGCCATATAATGCAAGTCTATGCCAACTCTCTTCCTTACAAAAAAAAAATATCTTTGATACTGTTATTCTAGTGTTGAGATATGGAAATGAAATAACTGATATTTAGAAGTAGGAAAAAATCTATAAACTGAGCATCAGTGTATATGTACAAAACAACATCCATTGTTACTTCCAATGTCTTCTGTAATTTAGCAATAGGTTTGAGGTCATAATTCTTTCTGCTGTTTTCTGACAATGCACTGCAACACACACTAATTTTAGGTATTATTCTTGGAATGCAAACAACTGTAATTACCAATCTACTGACTTTTACTCACTCTTTCCAGGTAAAATACCTGGACATTCAAGACTTTTAACAAAAAAAATGGTAATAGGTGAAAAATAAGAAAAGGAAATGTCTAACATTGTATGTGATCCTGGGATCTAAATAATCAAACAATTAATTTCTTGGTTGCTCTAGTCTTTCAATCTTTACTTTTGTCCAGTAGATGTCAGTATTGGATAAAAACAAAATAATGTCTCACTCACCTTTTGCACACTGCCTAATAGGACATGAGTAGCCCTGTCTCCTTTGATGTGGAGATGTAGATTTTACCGATTCTGTGTATTAAGATAATTAACATTACAGGTTTCTTCTACATCCCATTTATCTTTAATGTTCTTAAATATTAGCTTTTACTTTCTCTATTCTGTATTCATAGAAGAGAAGCTGAAACGTGTGTAATTAATTGGAAGCAGCTGGCAGATTGCTTAGGAGCAATGTTCACCCTTTTCTGCACAGATCTATATAAATATAATTTCTCCCTTTGTCCTTACTACAGCCTTTAGATTTTGAAACAAAGAAGGCATATACGTTTAAGGTAGAGGCCTCCAACCTTCACCTTGACCACCGCTTTCACTCTGCTGGGCCATTTAAGGATACCGCTACAGTCAAAATCAGTGTGCTGGACGTGGACGAGCCGCCAGTGTTCAGCAAGCCACTTTACACCATGGAGGTTTATGAAGACACTCCTGTGGGGACCATCATCGGAGCTGTCACAGCACAAGACCTTGATGTGGGCAGTAGTGCTGTTAGGTATGAATAACATTTTTTTTTAATACTCATTAGAAAAACTAAGCAAGATCAACAGGAAAGAACAAAGTCATTTATTAAAGGAGCTGCAAGGAATAATAGTAGATCATGCACCACAAAATTTAATGACTTGTTATTAGTGTGATGGTAGAAGTATTGCCACAGAAATTCAATGCAAACAACCAATGTAAATCCTTACTATACTGTTTACAATGCTTCAGTGCTAGACATGTCGCTCAAACTAATGAGTCATTTTTTTTTCATTTATAAAAGGGACTGAGCAAAATAACTTTAAAGGATGAAACCAAAGAGTAGTGAGATCAAGGTACTTCCACAATACATAAAGTAATTTGACATAGTTTGCACTTTCTTTAAAACCTTTGTCCTGCTATCCCATGTTGGTTTTGAAAGTGAGGTAGTTGTAATATTCACATATTGGAACCTATTGATCCACTGTAATATCATAATGTACTGTTTGATGTAGTTTGAATGGTTGCATAATAGTAAGCATGAATGACTCATTTAAGAATACAATGAGTTTATTTTTTTCTTCCTTGCAATGTTGAGAATTGAAACTAGGCCCTTGTATTCAATAAACAAGTAATTTAATACTGAAATAAACCTCTGCATCTAAAGGGGAAGTTCTAAAGCAAAGTCACTGTGCTAACAGAGAAGAAAATAGACATATTTTCTTCTTCTAAGATTGTTTTTCATATGAAAACCAATTTAATGATAGTCCTTGCCCAATGATTGCATATGATTTCAGAAATGGGACCAAGAGTCTGTATGTCTTTCTTCTTATGGTCATCTGAACCCATCCCCCAGTTGCATGTTTAGTTTTAGCTTGCTCTGAAAATATACCCACTGGTGACTTAGTACCTTTATTTCTCAAAGTGCCGGCTATTGCAAGTTTAAGATCCAAGTGCTCCTAGAGCTTGTATCTGATAAAAAAAAATCCTTTATTCTTATGCAAAATTTTATTTTTCTGCTGGAATCTATACAAGAAAGGAAATTAGAGTTCTTCATGGTTAATTTTGTACAGATATAAATCATATTATGAGGGAGACTTTATCATCAAATAATAGCTCTCAGAAGGTGCAAATCTTCATTTGGATTGGGGAATTTCCATTCACGATTCTAACCAAAGTAGACACAAAATCCTACACTTAACGTTATATTCTAGATCACTGACCTTCTTAACCCTTTCACATATCAAATATATTTATCTCAATCAAATATCCCTCAAAAGCTTAAATGATTCCATTGCTAACGTAAGAGCTTAATATTTAGTATCTCCCCTAAATAGCCTCTACCAAAGACACAGGAATTTCCTTACCAGAGCCATTGCAACAAGTTCTCTTGCAGTCATGATTCTTTGAAACTAAATTAGTTATGTGATTTTAAAATATGTGGCATGTAGGTGATAGATCAAATGTTAACTTTCCATATAAAAAAGGAGAGACTGAAATAACAGCGATATCTGTATAATTCTAAGTGATAGCAGAAGGAACTCCACTGAAGATGAAGCTTTATTAAACATGACTGTTCTCTAGATCAGGGCTTCAGCTTACAGATCCACTGAGTGTGGAGTCTTCTAGATCCATTGGGATGTTACATAATTCGTATAACTGCAAAACCACTGTCCAGTCTGTGGATTTCTTAGTGAGCCCCACCTATGTATATAGGTAAAAACTGCAGAATATTGACCACCTCTAGCTCCTTGTATTAGCTTGATTTTTTGGCATACACTGCCGCTATATCACAAGCAAACATGCTTCTCATCTCTTATGATGTTGACCCATAACTGAGTTCCTTCTTTAAGAAAGGCATGTGGATTTGAGTAATTAGTTCAGTGATCCGGCCCTTTTTAAGAAGTCTAAAATCGTTCCTGCAATTTTCTCATCTCTCTGTTTTCTTTAATCCTATCACCCAGTGGTTCTTCTGTAACATTTCTTTTGCTGTCTCCAATTGTCATGATGGGTGAAATCCTTTGTTCATTCTCGAACAAAATTCTTTAATGTATATTCAAAAGAATAACCCTAATATATTTTCTGAACCTTCATTTTGTAATATTTCTTCCATTTTGTGATACACAAAGACTAAAGTACTTCAAATTTTAGTATTCTGATATCCTTTTGCTTAACAATCCTATCTTCAATTAATCTATGTCTTTTAACTTCTTTCTGTGAATTTAGAATACCAATCTAATTCATAAAGGTTGTTCTTATTAAATATCACATAATATATAAATATAGTTTTGTCTTTCCAAAGTTATATGTTTTTGTAGAAGAACATTATGACCTGAAATCTACCCTCTTTACCCTACTTCCTCTCCCCTTTTCTTTCTTCCTCCTCCCTCTTCTCCTCCACCTTCTCCTCTTCTTCATCTTCTGTCACCCATGGGTTAGTATTTGAAAGCATTTTCTCTAATAGAAGAAATATACTCTGGATTATTTTATTGAAATTATACCTTAGTTAAGTTTGTCAGTTCCCTCTGTTCCTGCAAATCTTCAATGTGCTTCTCCCCACCCTCCTTCACATCCATGTCCTTGTCAATAATATGATTCTCATTTCTGTCTAATATCTCATCAGATTGGCTTTATTATTTTTATTCATCCAAGATTCTAATCAAGATAATTGGAACTCTCAAAGAACTTTTCTAAAGTTACTCAGTTTCCCTCTTATACTTGATCATTTAACAGAATCTCCCTAAATGACTATATCTTATAAAATTCAAAATCCTTCCAGTTGATGGACGTATGTTAGTTTGGTATTAGTTACAAAGATATCTGCTACTTGGTACCAGTTACCATCCTGGCCATTTCTGTTTGATATGACAGAGCCCCAAAGCATTTGGAGACAAAAATATTTCCATGCCTCAGTCAAGAAACTTTTATTCTATGACTAAATTGATAGTAGATGTGGTGTCTTAGTAACATCCTCTTCTTTCAAGTTTCAGTGACATCCGCATCTTCCTTGGCCAGATGATCTTTTTATCTTCATACAAGGAAGAAAGGACAACTCTCCCAAGCTCCTTTCAAAAGGTCAATTATCAGAGATGGCACAGTAGTCCAGAGCATAGACTTCTCTATCAAAGAACAGTGAGTGTGTTCCCAGCAAAAACTGGTAGCTCACAACTACCTGTAACTCTAGCTCTAGAGGTTTCAGGACCCTCTGTGACCTTCACAGACACTGTATAATCATGGTGTGCAAAAAATGAACTCAAGTATATACACACATACACATTAAATAAGTATTTTAGGACAATGAGCTCTTTCCTTAAGGATGCCACCCAGATTCTTTAATTTACCCCCCACTCCAAAGCCTTATTTCCTAATATCATGTTTAGTTAATATTTTGGCATATGGATGTCTCTCTGTGTGTGTGAATGTGTGAGAGTGCATGTACAAATGTGAGATGAAGGTTTGTTTTGTGTGTGTGAATTCATGTATGTACAAAGATGTCTGTAAATATGGAGATGCAAGAGAATACTGCCCAGTTATCTATCTATCTATTACTATCTACCTTATTTTCTTTAGATGTAGCTTTTTGATGAAACTCAGTATAGTCTGGAGGACAACGTGTTCAAGTGATTGTTCTTTCACTTAACTCTCCATATGCTTGTGTAATGGTCCTGAATGTATCATACCTGTCTTCATTGTTCTTTTTACATTTTTTAATATGAATGTTGAGGTCTCAACTTAGGCTCTCCTGCTCATGAAATAAGCAAAACTGAGCCACCTCTCCAGCTCCTTCTATGAATTTTAAAAAGTTACACACACCCAATTGCAATCTTTCACTCTTTAAGTCTGTTTCAAGTTAAAGAGTGGATTTTAAAGATGCACATCTGACTTCTCTAAAGGAATAGAAACAGACACTAGGCACTCAACATCTCATTACAACTGCTGTCCAGGTTCTTCATTGGGAGCAAATAATTTTATACTTGTTATCTTGAAAAAAAATCAATTAACCTTTAGAAAACTATCAATAGACACACAGTAATTGGCGAGAAGTTGACAATACTATTATGTATTGATGGCTGTTGTATATTCATGTGTTGTCATTTGTCATTCATGTCCCTGAAACCCTTATTATTACTGCTCATGCTATTCACTGCAAATAACATCTGATGAAGAGATTTATAGCAACCTCCTGACATATATCTAGTTTAGTAGAACTAAATGGTCATTGAATAAATGTTAAATCTTTGCAACAAACATGAGAAGATAACCACATATGGGTAGAAACAGTGGACTGTTCAGTAAATGAACATTTCTGTCCATCCAGGATAACTAGAGTACACACAAAAATGGTTTAATACATTGCTTGGAAACTGTGTTTACAGTGTCAAGGCATGAAGAGAGGTGCACATTAACAACAATAGAATGATAATCAGTACTTCAGAACTAAGAAATCTTGAAAGTCTATAAGTAAATGTTAGAGTGAGGTAATGGGACACGATTTAAATAAAAAATAAATGAATCAAACACCAAATCATGACTACATTAGTGAACAAAACAAAACCATAATTTAGAGAAACATTCTTGCCTCTCCTCTGTCTTTAGTTTTATCAAAGACACTACCATCTGATGGTCCTACTGCAAGTTAATTGAAGAGGCATCCTCTGGTTTACTTCTCATGAGAAGCACTTATTTCTATCAAACAACAGACACAGATGGAGCTTAATTGATCCCTGTGAGGAGTTGTCAAAAACAGACTTATTCTTGAATGACAAGAAACCTGTCTTACATCCATTTCTTTGGGATAAATAAGGAACTTGAATTATGTCAGTTAAGAAACATAAGCCCTGATTCATCATTCTTTGCCATAAAATTATGCTTACTCAATTCTAAATAATAATGAAAAATATGTTCTTGAAACATTAAAATATAAAATTATATCATGTCGACCAATGCTCTTTTTAATGTGTTTTAGTGTCCTGTCTTTTCATGGGATTTAGTGAAAATTCAAGGCTATTCTGACTTTCATCTCAGGGTTATATTGCAATTTTTTTTTCACCATTGCCTTCATTATCATTACCGGTCAGAACAATATCCCAAAATGGAACAACTTTTTCAAGACCTGAACTAGCTCCATAGAAAGGTTCACTTAGGTTTAATATTCAGCATTTAGAAGACATGTGTCCTCTCTCCCTACCAGAATGCCCTTATGCCTCCTTTCTCTTTGTTAGCCTTTGTCTTTGTGTATAGTATTACTAGCATCCCATCACTGTGACTACATGTCTCAGCATATCAAATTCAGAGAAGGAATTTCAGAGCAAGTTTAGTGGGTTCAACCGTTGTTTCATTGCTGGAACAACTTTATGTTAAAGAGTCTTTAGAGAGGGAGAGCTGCCCCACCCCATGGCATCAGGGAAACAGAAAAAAAAAGAGACAGGAAAGGACCATGAACAAAGAATACAAACCAAAGGTATACACCCTCTCTTTTCTTTAGTTCTTCCCTAAGTTCTAGTCCTTCAACTATCTATGAATTATAAAGTGGGTGATTCCATTGATGGCTCTTTAATCTCTGTGATACAGTTATCGCTCACCAGCCAACCTGATAGCAAGTAAGTGTATAGAATTCAGAGAAAAATTTTAGATTCAAACCTTAAGAAAACCCAATTTCCCACCTCTGGTATGTAGTTCTGGATGTTTACCTTGTTATTTAGAATAATAAAAGGATACCTTGTGAGTCACATAGACTTAATAAGTATATCTACTATTTTTGAATACCCTATGCAATAAACTAGACATTTTAGCACAAATGTAAAAATCTAAGCTCAGGAGACACACAGCAGGATTTTGGAATAGAAAGAGAAACCTAGCTTACAAAATGTCTTATTAAAGTTTGTTATGTAATTAATAATTGTCCAATTCAATTGGAAAAAATACTAGTAAATTGATAGCTTTTCACATACTAATGTTTGATTTTTGTGAAGATGAGAGAAAAAAGCTGATATAGAATTTTGTATAGCACATATATATATATATTGCAATTTCTAAGATCTATGTATATTACTCATTCGTTGTTTCTTTTTCTATCAGTGTATATGCTATTCAAAGGGAGATATGTCTATATATTGCTTCTGGTGGCATACACACACCTCAAGTATGATAACACTTCATGAGGAGTCAAAAGACATCATTAAATGAATGTGGCAGTTTGTGTTAGTAATTTCACCTAACTAGTAAAATAGCATATTTGTTTTGTCTACATGAAGAAAATTGAAGATTTGTTTAGTTTTTGTTTATTATTTAAATCATATTTTTTTATGTATTTGAGTATTTTGATACAATTATGCATGTTCACAATGTGGGTGCCTGTACCCGTCAAGTCCAGAATCAGGCATTTGATCCTGGAATGAAAGTTATGAATGGCTGTGATCACCATGTACCTGTTGAGACTGTCTCAGTGTCCTCTATGCCTCTGTGTTGGCAACAAATGCACTCAACCACTGAGTCTTCTCTCTAGCTAATAGTGGTTTCACATAGATAGAAAAGTATGTAGGAAACTACCAAGATTTCAATATTTCAACTCTTGCTTTCCTGTAAATAATAAGATCATCCCTAGAAATTACTCCAAGAAAAGCCACCATGGTAATTTAGACAAATAGTTTGTGCATAATCAATATATATATATATATATATATAAATACACACATATTTCTTTGTTTTTCTTTCTTTACACAGTCTCATCCAACATAGTATTGAATATTCTTGAGTTCATCATGTAGACTAGGCTGATTCTGAATTCAAAGAGATTCTCTTTCCTCTGCCTTACATATGCTGCTGCTTGCTCTCATATACATTTAATTTTGTATTTATTTTGAAGATAATAATATAATTACAACATTTCTCCATTCCCTTTCCTAATTTGAAACCTTCTCCTCATATACTTCTACCTGCTTTCTTTTTAAATTAATGGCCTCATTTTGTAGTCACTGTTTTCATACACACACACACACACACACACACACACACACACACACACACACACACTCCTAAATATATGAATATAAATGATTCAGTCTGTATAGTGTTGCTCATATTTATGCTTTCAGAGCTGGCAATTTAGTATTAAATAACAATTGATTTGTTCTTCCCTAGAGAACTTCTGCTCTTGGCATTTCTTGGTTGCCTGTTGTCCTTTTCATAGAATGAGTAGAATGTTGGTTTTAAGATGTATTCATCACATAGTTTTCATATTATAAACACTATAAGAAAGAAATAATGTAAATAGTGTTTGAAAAGTATACTATATATTCTTAAAATATTTCAATTTGTCTTATAACTTTTTTCTATTATATTCTTGAATCATCACTATTTCAATGCAGCAGGCAAATGATTATTTTCTGTCTCTTAAATAATCAAACATAGTATATGAAAAACTTCATAGAACAGAAAACAGAAAACTGGACTCTGTAAGGATGAATTTTTTATGCTTACACTAAGAGAGGTATATCTTGTTTTCTGTGACAGAAACTATTATTCCTGGATTATTTCATTAATTATGAATAAAGATGACCACTTGCATTTAAGAGTAGCTTAAACTGAATCCACTAAAATATATATTATGTATTATTAAGTTATTTGGAAGTGTGCTGAAAATAAACTCAAATATACTATCCAAAAACGTTAAAGGGAAAATAGAATTAGTGTGGATACCTTGGTGATAAATGTGAAAAGAAGGAGGTAGAGTTGGGTATGAAGGTTCAAAGGCACTCAAGGGAAAGTAAATCATTAAGACAACTTGTTGTATAGAAACTGCAGCACTGGCTGAATCTGCTAATCCCTGGGGTAGTCTGCTCACTTTGACTTGTCACTGGATACTATTCTTAGTGTTTAAGACCCCCAAGGGAATTATTGTCCTGAGTCAGTTTTTTTGCATGAAGTCTTCTTGCAAATGTGCTGTGTGCATTTACTCTCCATCCTCCATCCGCTACACATATGGCAACTACGAAGCAGAGAGATTCCTTTCCTAAAATAAAGGAGTACTAGAAGAAAATATAAAAGCATTTAATAAATAGTGACCCAATGACATTGCTTAGATAATGTAGCGTAAACCGTACAAATATCAAACCATTCATGTGGCTAATGGGAATGAGGTTCTAGGCAGCCTAGCTTGAGTGGAAGTGTGCTTCATTTTCTTCGTGCTCAAGTGTCATCAATTTCAGATGAGCATGAGGAGTAGGTAGGTCTTTTGATATTTGCGTACTCAATGCTGTTGCTAAAACTGGAGCAACAGGGGTGAATTTAAGTCAGAGATAAAATGAGAGCATGTGAATGAGACTGGTAATCATATTTACTTTGGATAGTAGGCAAACTGTCCCTATCAGATCTTTTCCTTGGGGTAAGAGTATGTGTGGGAGACCAGTATTTTGTGCATTCTGCTAACTACAATTTCATATTATCCGATTAGTGGATTTAAGGACTTCGTGCCTAGGTGTTGTATTTTGAGGTTATTCTGCTAAGATTCATGCCAAACCACTCAGACATCCAGATAAAAGCTGGACCAGGTGATGATATACCAAATCTTTGATATAACATGATTGTATTTACAGTTTACCTTTTCAGGACTGAAGTTATTGACTTTACCTTGAGGAGATGAGGAAGTACATATATTTTATTATTATCCCACAGTTCCTCATCCCATTTCTCCTTCCCCTTGCCTCTGATAGGGTGCTACCACCAGTCCACCAACCTCCCCTTTCTCTGGAGCCTCAAGTCTCTCGAGGATTAGGTGTATCTTCTTCCACTGGGGCCAGACCAGGTAGACCTCTGCAACATATGTACCAGAGGACATGGGCCAGCCCCTGTATGCTCTTGGTTGGTGGTTTAGTTTCTGGGATCTCAGTGGGTCTGGGTTAGTAGGGACTGCTCTTCTTCCTATGGGATTGTTCTGCCTTTCAGCTTCCTCAATTATTCAACTAATTCAAACATAGGAGTCCTTGAATTCAGTCCAATGGTTCGGTGTAAGTATCTGCCCCTGTCTCAGTCATCTGCTGGCAAGGACTCTCTGAGGACAGCCATACCAGGCTCCCATCTGTAAACACATGGTAGCATAGAAGTGTCAGGCCTCAGTGGGCCCCCACCCCCTTTAAAAGGATCCCAAGTTGGGCCGATCATTCAACCTCCTTGCCTTCAGTCTCTTCTCCATATTTGTCCCTGCAGTTTAGACAGGAATAATTCTGGGTCAGGAATTTTGTCTGTGGATTAGTAGCCCCATCTCTCCTCTTGAGGCCCTGTCTATCTGCTGAAGGTGGACTCTTCGAGTTCACTTTCTCCAATGTTGGGCATTTGGGCTAAGGTCACCCACAATGAGTCCTGAAAGTGTCTCATCTCCTAGGTCTCTGATACTTTCTAAAGGGACCTGCTACCACCGACTCTCCAAGGCTGTTTATTTCCATTCATTCTCTTGGCCCTCTGGGCTTCTAACCTGTCCCCATCTACCCATGTCTGATTCTGTTCCCCTTTTCTTCTCCACCTTCCATCTCCCACCCAGGTTCCTCCTTCCCTCTGCCTCCCTTGATTATTCCCCTTGTTCTTCTAAGTGGGATTAAAGAATCATCACTTGAGCATTTCTATTTGTTACACTTCTTACTGTTTGTAGATTGTATCCTAGGTATTCTGTACTTTTTGGCTAATATCCATTTATCAGTGAGTATATACCAGGCATGTCCTTTTGGGTCTCAGTTACCTCACTCAGGATGACGTATTCTAATTCCATCCATTTCCCTGCAAAATTTATGATGCCCTCATTTTAATAGCTAATTAGTATTCTGTTGTGTATAATTATAATGCTAGAATAGCTCATTTTTTATAGCTGTGACTAAATACACAAAAGAAACTACTCAAGGGGGTCAATATTTATTCTGTTTCATAGTATTAGGCTATGTCAATGTTTGTTTGGTTCCATGAACTTGGAATGGTGATGAAAACAAAATCATAACATGGCAGAACATTGTAACCTGACTCTACAGAAAGCAAAGAGCACATAGGAAGAAGCAAGAGCAAGACATACCCCTAAGGCAAACTTCCAGTAACCTTGTTTCAGAAATGTCTGTCACTATCATTATTCAATGAAGCCCACATAGGAAAAAATCTAGTAGGTGATTAACCCACTTACTAAATGAGAGTCCTTTTGTTCAAGTTATATCTCACTACTCTTCATTTATCTTGTTTTACTTCCTGCAATCATATAGAAAATTAGAATTAACAGTGACACTACAATAATTCATATATGTTATATATAGAATAAATATATACAAGATTTATGATATTGTGTACCATTATAATAATCAGTTATAAGTAAAAAACTAAAGCAATAATCACATAAGCTCCATACCATGAAAAAGAGTTAGAAAATAGAAGTAATTTTAAGTCTGTAAATTTACTAATGAGTAAAACAATTCCATGTGCAAAGAAAATATTGTAGGAGCTGACAAATTATTCCTGATACTAGTCAGTTCCTAGTGAAACTCTTTCTCATCGTATGCACCTATATTAGAAGCCTTTGTTCTTTTTATCTGAAACATGCATGAAAACAGATTTAATTCTTCATTCTTATCACCTGTGCACTTCAATATAGTGAGTCATTAGATCACTTACTGTGTCTTCTCCAAATCCTAATCACCTAGTGATTTCTTTCTTCTTTTATTTTTCCTTTGGACAGCATGCCCTTTCTTATGTTAAACACTCCTCAAAGCTCACTGAATCAAACCCAGGCTACTTTCTCTTTTGGAAGATTCTAGAAGGCAGGAAATTCTTCCTTAGCAGTGCTGTCTTGTTTGGATGCAACTATCCTAGGTCCTTCAAAGTGACCAATGTTAATCAGTGCTGTAGCAACCCTCTCAATAGTGGACCACTTACTCAACTCCTTACTATAATATGCAAAGAAACTCAAAAACTAAATCACATCTTCTTTTGTGATAATAATTCAGTATTCCTTCTGTGATAATAACTAACAGCATAACTTTTCTATAGCTCTTCGCTAGGGTTTCTGCTGTTAACACAGCTTCCTGAAATAGGTTCTATCTCTCTTGTCTCTGATTGCCAGTCTTTCCTTGGATCATTTCTATACAGCTTTCTAGGGCCATCCAATCATCAGGGGCAGGAAATTTTTCTTCTTCAGTCACTAGATTTTATACAAGCTATTTTTCATCGGCACTACTGCAAGGCCTTTTCTGATCATCTATCAGACGTTGAGATCATCTAAGGATAAAAGTCTCTTCAAATCACCAGTGGTGAACATTACATTCCATTTTATACACTTCTCTCTAGCAGGGTGTTGAGTTTGCAGTAGGCACTCATCTATTATGCAGTGAACACAGTTCACATCGGAAGTGCCTCATAAAAAATAGCTAATGAAGCTAATAATTTGCAATTTTCCTTTTGAATTAGGTATGTTTATTTGAAGAGATGGGTTAATAGAAGGAATATTATGATAAAAATAAACAGTTATCTGTTCAGAAAAGGGCTTGCAATAGGAAGAATAAAGAATAAAGACATTTCAATGCTCCTTAATTTTTCAATGCACCATAACCACATTTGTATTTAGGGAATTTTTCCTATAGGAAAAGCTATTACATTGAAATTCTAAGACTTCAATGCTGTCTTACATGATTGGTCATATGCTAAGATATCCAACACAGATGAACATCACAGTTCATAACTTGCTCCAATCATGACAACTTTTGGTTGGGAGATCAGTTACTAACTGATATTAATATATTAACTTCATAAATCTCATTCATAAAGGAAAATTGGATTTAATCTCTCAGAACAATGACAGGAAACACTAGAGTTTTATAAATGTTTCTTAAAATAATAAATTGATGTAGAGATGCACATATACATTCCTAAGTTTTGATTAATAAAAATTATTAGTTTGTGGTAAGGTAATGGCAAAACTACAACTGCAAGGATATCATTTACTTTGACTCCTATTTTAAATAACTTTTTTGGATGTCATAGAGTACAAAAGACTACTTGTAAGTATACTGCACTTTGTGCCTCCCTAGGAGCACAGCCACTTTCCTACACACCATTCTACTTCAAGTTGTAAATATAAAATAATGATAATTTTGTGACAAATATTATTAAACTGGTTGATAAATCCAGACATATTTCATATTCTAAGCTTTGATTTATGCAGTATATAGAGATTAATAGTGCTCAATTGGACAGTTATGAAGATAAATGAGTTAATGTTTATAATCATGGGAAAAATATTAGCTCTTAACCTTTTCTAATTCTTGCTCTCTCTCGCTCTCTCTCTCTCTCTTTCTCTCTGTGTGTGTGTGTGTGCGTGCATGCATGTGTTGTGTGTATGTGTAGCTCATTGTAAGATGATTTCTATAGCATCTTCAGTACTCTAGAATATGAACCCAACAGTAAAAATATTTCAATTTGATAATGTGACCAAATATCTCTATCATCCCTCATATATATCATTACCTGAATATTTAAGGAAATTTAATTTCTGTTCTATTATTCATATTCTGGGATTTTCCTAATAAGTCATGCAAAGAAGTTGATATTATCTGGCCAAAGTGTCAGATAATGTAAAAAATACAAAGACTTGATGAGTCAAGGGAAACTCATTTTGTTTGAATGGGGAAAAGAGGGAGGGAAGGGGGCTTATGGGACTTTCGGGGAGGGAGGAAATGGGAAAGGGGAAATGATTTGGAATGTAAATAAAAAAACTTAGAAAATAAAATTTAAAAAAAAAATCCCCAAATACGAGTTCATTTTTATTTGCTTCCCATCTTTCCTCTTTTCAAGGAAACATGAAGACTGCATGTCTGTTCTGCCTTAGTCATTTGCAGATGTCTCTCCACATCCCTCATCTTTCCCATTGCTATCATTGAGGAATTCTTTTACTACTTGAGAAAGTTTTAATATTCAGCAGGTTAAGGAAACCCATGGTCAGCTTTAGAATTGTAGTCTCTGCTGAGCTTTCAAGGTGTCAAGACCCTAAAATAATATGAACAGCCAGCGTACTAAATCTTTCATTATTTCCAGTTTCCCCTTGAGCATACTGACTTTGCAATAAAGAAGCTGTCATTTACACTCTTCTTTATTGCAAGGTGGGTAATAGCTACAGGGTGAAAAATAAGGAACTGTGTCAAGTTACCCTCACTGCCATGATGATTCATGTGTAATCATTGCACATTTGCATCTCCTCTTTTCACACGCAGGTACTTCATAGATTGGAAGAGTGATGGGGAGAGCTACTTTACAATAGATGGAACGGAAGGAACCATTGCCACTAATGAATTACTAGACAGAGAGAACACGGCACAGTATAATTTCTCCATAATTGCAAGTAAAGTTAGTAAGTATGGCATGGGCAGAATCATCGTTGTACTGAAATTCTGTGGATTTAACACTCTTCAATGAGTCCCTACTGGAGTGTTTTTTATTTTTGGAATGACAGTTGAGTAGTCTCCCGGGGAAACACAGAAACCTGTTCCTTTTCCTAACAGCGTAAGTCCAGAGCAATTGTGACAGCTGCCAGAGTGTCCCGTTTGCAGGATTGTATGAAACCCTAAAGGCAAGTTTCAGTGTGTGACCTCACCCTACTCTACTCAATACTCAAATTTATGGAAGTGTCAATTTCTCTTCCACAAATATTCCTTGTATCTATATCATTGGGAGTAACATGAGTTAGAAAGTAAGAGAAATAAGTAGATGAAATCATTTATTATAAAGTATTTTCTGAATTTTGTGGAAGCATTTTCAAAACTGTCATTTTTTTCCGTTCCCTCCTATTTCATGAGAAGATGCATAATTGTAGAAGAAAAATTGAAGAGGATAGTTTTAAGTGTTCTTTTTGGGTGCATCACTTAGAATATATAGATTGTTTGAAATTCCTTGTGCTTACTTGTAGTGTAGAAGATAATTATCTAGGCTTACAGTGAAAATAGAATGTATTTGTTTGATAAGGCACTAAGAAGTTACACATATATTCCAATTTTAGTGCAAGAATGTTTAATACTTAGCTATTGGCATGAGAGTGTTCATGAGAGCCATGAGGTCCCTATTCTTCTGCTATGGTCCTTTGAGAATTTAGCAAAGTCCATTTGGAATATTTTTGAATTTTGTTTTTCTTTGATTACTTCTAGCACCAGTAAAAGATTTATAATACTTTTTATACCTTTTAAATAAATGAAGAACTATAAACATGTATTTTGTTCAGGGGAGAGCTACTTTACAATAGATGGAATAGAAAGAACCATTGCCACTCATGAATTACTAGACAGAGAGAACATGGCACAGTATAATTTCTCCATAATTGTCAACTCAGTGTGGGTGCAACTATGGAAGACATGTGTTGATGATTTTAAATGTTTGACCATATGTGTAGAAGTGTGTACACATTTATGTGTACAGGTGTGTGGCAGATATGTATATGTTATGTATGGATATGTTGATATGTTCAATTTCCTCAGGAAATGAGGTCAGTCTCAGATATCACAATCTGGAGGATATCCACAGGGCTATTTAAAGAACATAGCTCATAGAAAGCTGAATCATACTAATTAGACTTCGTTAACTTGAGATCAATCCCCAGAAACACCTGATTCCATATCCTTCTTAGTATATGTGTGCTTAAGATCAAATTCAAGTCCTTGTTTTGTCCAAAAAGAATGCATTTAGCAAATTCTTCCATATCCCTCAGTTTTGTTTACCTTTAAATTTTTCTAAAAAAATTTGAGTCAAAATAATTCTCCATATCACAAATATATCACCAACCAATTTTCTTATTACAAGTCACCTCTTTCTTGAATGTAAATTGTGATGTTTAATATTGATTGACAGTTAAATAGCATTCATTATCACCTAACAGGTAAAGCTCAAGTCATGCCTTTAAAGGATTATGTAAAGTATGTTAGGTTCTTTAAATATTTGAGTCTGTGATGGATTTTCTAAATTATCTAGCTGGTTGATTCTGGAAGAGGCACTTTGGAAGAACAGCAGCATCCCATGGAGATGAATGCTATCTTAAAAGGAGAAACCCAGCAGAACATCAACATGCTTTGATCTCAGCTATCTGAATGTTAATACAATATGGACAGCTGCCTCAAGCCCCCGCCGTCATGACTTCTATGCCATGATTGTCTGTATTCTAGAACTGTGAGCCAAAACAAGCCTTCTCTCCTCACATTGCTTTTGCTAGAGTGTAGCCATCCAGACATTTACGGTCCAGCAGGGATCACCTGAAAGGAGGTCTGGAAATGAAAAGGATGGGGGACGAGAGAAGATAAAGTCAAGACAAGGCTCTGATCAAGGCTCAAAGTTTATTTCTGCAACTCCGGTTTGTAAGCACTACAGCAAACAAAGTTCTTGAGAAAGTTTCTCTACAGACTATAAACATAGAGAAGAGTTCCTCTTGGCTGTACACACTACTCTCTGACCTTGGCTACACAGACTGCTGTCTTGACCTTGGCTATACACACTGATCTCATGGTGGTCTTCTCGCTCTTCACATTATTTTATTAAAGGTATAGAAAAATAAAAGAACTGGGAAATTGATATCTAGAAGTGGAACCATTGCTGAAATAAACCTGAACATATGGTTGTTAGGTCTTTGGACCTCATTTGCAGGAAGACTGATGAAGTGTTTGGACTGAGGACAAAAGGGTTTTAATGCTTTAATGGGCAAATATGATAGGATCTGAAAACAAATGCAAAAGAAACACAAATAATGACTCAGCTCACAAGGTTTAGGTTGGAACAAGGGATATATCAAAGTAGGCTAGAGTATATTCATGTGACATTCTGGCACATAATCCAGTTGTATTCTGCATAGTACTGAGAACTTGTGAAGTCAAGACTGACTTCATAAAAGAATTCATAAAAGATTCATAGAAGGCCTCATTTAGTGAATGTGCAAATTTAAGTGAAAGGAGAAAGAGGAGTGTGCCCCAGAGCACATTCTGTGCTCAAACAACTGTTTGGGTAATTTTCCTGATCAAACTACTACGTTCTAGAGAAGCCACTCTAGGTTTGGTCAATGAGGCAACTTCTCAAATCATGTGAGAATCATAGCTTTTGTCTATGAGTTATCCAATGGATGGAAACTATTCATTCTCTAACAAGTAAAATATTACTGAAACACCTCAACAAATGCTGTTTGTGACATTTTTACATGTAAGCATAAAGTTATGCTTTAACATTTGATGTAAACAATTTTAATATTTCTAGAGATAGTTCATATTATGTTAAGGACTGTTTTAGTTTCATATGATAAGGTCATCTATTCCCCAAAATCAAATTGCAAATTTTAAATCTGTAATTCAAATTCAACATGAAATAAAGTTAGAGTTTATAAACTGTAAAGAGGCCATGTTTAGAAAACTGGTCTTTTTGGTTGTTGATTATAAGAAAAGTAACAACAATATGTAGTCAAGGACATTTTAAATCAGGGATAGATATATATGATCTTAAGTAAAGATTTAGTAAACTAACCCATGAATATTTGCTAAACTTGGATGGTTCAGATTTAGTTGAACAATGGAGAAATGTATAAAGTTTAGCACTGATGACAGATGCTGAATTATAAAGTATTAAAACAATAAGAAATTATTCTGATAGAATTTTTTGAAATATATATTTCTAAATGTATATATCTAAAATACAATATTCACACTATAGAAGAAAAATCAACCTATATTATAATATTAAGAAACATGGACTGCTTACTGAAAATATTCCAATTACCACATAAGTCATGATTCCCTATAAATCCTTGTATGGTTTTGCCTGTGATGTTGAAGTCAGGAAATAGATCCTCTGATATAGTGTGCTCTGGCTTTAGAGAGAAGAATAGAAGGGCCTGCCAGGAAAATTGATGCTGGTTAGATGGAGCTAAGAAATTAGTGGTGATTAATAGGAGACCAGCATCACTGAGGAAAAGTCTTCTGGAAAGGATTTGCTGAGAGCACAAAGAAGTTGTGTTCCAGAGACAGCCAGAATTGTGCTTCAGCTGGACTTTGTAAAGTTTAAGAATCACCCAATTGGTACTGGCTTTGAAAATATTGAGAGCAGCTTGGCATTGGGAGAGGTCAGGGTGGGACATTGGTGAAGGTGAGGCCTCTGTTGCAGTTGATGTCCTAGAGGTCATACCTAGAAATTGATGCTTGGTACCATGAAGAGAACCTATAAGAAGTGGTTGGTGAAGCCTAGTTGCAGCAGAATTGGAGATGCCAGTACCATGGGATGACCACCAAGAACAGAAGCAGCAGTGGAGTGAAACCAACCAGAGCTTAGATTACTACGGAGAGTAGAACTGGAAAAGTAAATCAAGCCCTTTGGAGGAACCCAGAAGATCATGTATGAATCTCAGATATTGCAACAAGAAGCTATAAGATTGAAGTTGCTTAGGATACCTCAAGGTGCTAGAGATGATAACTGTAATACTCTCTAATAATCTCAAATGAGATAACTCTAATAATATATATAATTTTATTTAACAGATAAAGATAAGTATCCATATGTAATATTTAAAAGTTGAATGCAAATAATTTAAAAAATAATTAATTAAAATTAATTTTTATTTAAACGCACTTACTCAAATTTGAATGAAGATATTTTCCCAGTTAGTTTTACTGTCAACGTAACAAAACCCTTAATCATTTGGGAAGAGAAAATGTTAACTGAGTAATTACAGAGAGTTATGGAATGCCTGCTGAGGAAAACTGTTCACAGGGAATAGAACCAGCACAGGAGAAAGAAGTGTGTTGTAATCTTCAAATCTGAAAGGAGTTCAATATTAGGCACGGAAAAGCAGAGTCTGAAGATTGCTCAGCTGGCTTTCATCCTTCCCTTTGTCCAGTATTTCCTCAGTATGATGTTACAAAATGACAATGTATATCCTATAATGGTGGAGGTATGCAGCTTTTAAATTTTAATTTATAGGGCGGTGGTGGCGCACGCCTTTAATCCCAGCACTTGGGAGGCAGAGGCAGGAGGATTTCTGAGTTCGAGGCCAGCCTGGTCTACAAAGTGAGTTCCAGGACAGCCAGGGCTACACAGAGAAACCCTGTCTCGAAAAAAAAAATTAATTTATAGATACTTATTGTTAAATGATTTAATAAGTCTCAGAAGACATTGCATTATGATATGGCTAGGTATGGCTCCCATAGACGTATGTGTTTCAACAAGAAAATTGGTGCCAGAGAGTTGAATGTAGTGGTTTGACTGTGTTTGGCCCAGGGTCTGAGTGGCAGTTTTAGGAGGTTTGGCCTTGTTGGAGTTTGTGGCCTTGTTCGAGGAAGTGGATCATGGGTGTGGGCTTAGAGACCCTTCTCCTAGCTGTCTAAAGTCTAACAGTCTCCTTCTACTTCTTTTGGAAGAAGATGTAGAAGATGTAGAGCTTTTAGCTTCTTCTCCAGTAACATTCCTGTCTGCACACTACCAATTTTCCTGCCATGACTATAATGGACGGTATCTCTGAAATGATAAGCCTACCCCAATTAAATGTTTGCCTTTATAAGAGTCATATTGGTCATGGTGTCTCTTCAAAGCAATAGAAACCCTAATTAAGACATCAAGAAAACAGAACGTTAAAGGTAATGTCTCATTCACACATTTTCACTTTTAGCCAATTTAAATTTTCACTTAATTTCTGTTCTTTTCTTATTTTAATATTTCTGTTTTCATTCTCATTGAGGTCAATAGAGAGAGCATACAAAATAAGAAAGAGAAATCAGTAGGAACTACTTATGTTTTGAGGGGAAACCTTGATGTACTATTGCACATTAAGTGAATGTAGAGAATGAAAGTAGACTGAATATTTTTAAAAAGTAAATTTTGAATATTTTAATTATCTTGGAGGAACTGTAGAGAGACTAAACTTGACCAAAACATACTGTACAGAAATACTAAGAACTAATTTAAAAAATTGAAAGATATAGGTGTGTTTGACATATGTAATATTGAAAACATTCACAAATATCTAAATAATATATATACTCTAATAATATATAGAATTTTATTTGACAGATAAAGATATGCCTACATATCTAATATTTAAAAGATGAATGCTAATAATTGAAAAAACAATTATTCAAAACTTTTATTTTAACCCATTTACTCAAATATGAGTGAAGACATTTTCCCAGTTAGTTTTACTCTCAACATGGCAAAATCTTTAATCATTTGAGAAGAGAAAATGTTAACTGAGTAATTACAGAAATCACATTGTCATGTGTATGGCATACTGTTTGTTAATTGATGCAGGAGGACCTAGACCACTATTGGTAGTACCATCCCTTAGCAGTTTGGCCTGGACTGTGTAAGAAAGAGAATTCAACAAAGCAGGCAAGCAAGACAGTAAGCAGCATTTTTCCTTGGTCTCCTCTCCAGTTCCTCCTTCAGGTTCCTGCCCTGACTTCTCACAGTGACTGACTGCTGCCAGGGCATCTGATAAAATCTTCTCCCCCTTCATGTTGCTGTAGGCCATGATGCTGATCACGGCAACTAAAGCAAAGTAGAACACCTCATATAACTGTTTTGGTTAGCGTATTTTATCATAGCAATAAAAATTAAACTAGAGTGTGAATAATTGAGCATAAGAAGAAAAAGTTCAAACTCCAAATATCCACTAGTAAAATGCTGTAAGTCATTATTAATAGCTTTCAGTTCTACATGATTTTTCTCTTTATTATAATTAAAAATACTTTGAAGCAAGAATTCTAATTTGTACATGAAATTAATCATTCTCTCCAGCCCATAAAAATGATACACAATTCAGATATTTTGATTACAATCTGTAAGCCTAGATTGGGCAGGTTTGGAGCTATTCTAACTTATTTCCCAATCATAATTCACCTTGTTACTTGTTTTTATTTATTTGCCATGTGCTCCTGGCTGCCTCCTCCAACTCTTTGTCCTTGTTTCTCCTTCTCTCCCAACTCTTCCTGCAACCTCCTCACCCTCTCCCAAAGCTCCACTTTTCTCCCTCTATTGTCCAATCACAGGCTCTAGTCTTTTATTGACCAGTTAAATTGAAAAGAAAAGTTTCCATAGCATTACTTGGTGTACAAGAGGATCTGCTCCTACCAGGCAACCAGACCTTAAGAAGTAGTGATTTGAATTAAATACAAACAGCAGCAGACCAATCCACTACAAGAAATGACCAAACCATTACAAAATTCAGTAAATCATTAATTGCTTATGCATTTATACAACTTTCTCCTTATCATCAAAATTCATAGATCCAAAATTCCTTATTGCATAAACTTATTCATATGATGTATATGAGAAAACAATCCCATATACCTGGGAAAAATAATGGTGATTTCCAGAATCTGGGCAAGAGGTCCAGAAGAGAAAGAGTTAGGTAAACGTTTATTAATGTAGAAGTTGACCTGCATAACGAAATTTATAACTAAGCTGTATTTTCATCTCTGAATTTCTTCCACATACTGCTATCTTTATTTACCTATTTTGAATAGTTTATAACACATAAATGTATTCTTTATATGTTCTACCTATTAGCACTGTTTTATTATATTTACCTCTACTCAGTCTTTTATCTAGAACTATATCAGATGCTTTATTTTTCACGTTTTTAATGTAATTTTATTTTTTTAGTTATTTACTTTACATCCCACTCACTGTCCCAACCCAAGTCACTCCCTCCTATAGTCCTCCCTGCATTACCCTTCCCCTTCTCCTCTAAGCAGATAGGGGCCCTCCTGGAGTTTCCCAACCCTAGCATTTAAAGTCTCTGCAAGGCTAGGCACTTTGCCCCCCCTGAAATTATACAAGGCAGTCAAGAGAGAAGAACATAACCGACATGCAGGCAACAGCTTTTGGGATAGCCCCCATTCTAGTTGTTTTGGACCCACATGAAGACTAAGCTATACATGTTACATGTGTGCATGAGGGAGGCCTAGGTCCAGCCCCAATCAGTGTACATCCTTTGGTTGGTGGTTCAGACTTGAGAGCTCCAACAGTCCAGGTTGACTCTGTTGGTCTTCCTGTGAAGGTCTTACCTCCTTCATAGCTGGGAATCCTTCCAATTATTCTTCCATAAATTCCCCATGCACCATCCACTCTTTGTCTTGGTTTTTAATAGCGGAATAGTATTCCATTGTGTAGATATACCACATTTTCTTTATCCATTCTTCAGAGGAGGGACGTCTATGTCATTTCTAGTTTATGAGTATTATGAATGAAGCTGCTATGAACATAGCCGAGCAAGTGTCCTTTGAGATGCTGGAGCATCTTTAGGGTGTAGACCCAGGAGGGGCATAGATGAATTTTGAGGTAGAATTATTCTCAGTTTTCTGAGGAAATACCAAATCAATTCTCTCTCTCTCTCTCTCTCTCTCTCTCTCTCTCTCTCTCTCTCTCTCTCTCTCTCTCTCTCTCTCTCTCTCTTTCTCCCTCTCTCTCATTTTCTCATTTGAGACAGGGTTTTTCTGTATAGCCCTGGCTGTCCTGGAACTCACGCTTGTAGACCCAGGGCTGACCTCGAACTCTAGATCTTCTGCCTCCTTCAGCAAATCCTACTAGCCTGTGCCACCAACACCCCAAATTGATTTTTATGGTGGTTGTACATATGTGGACTTCCACAAGCATTGGAGGAGTGTTAAACTTGCTCCACATTCTTGCTAGCATATGCTATGTCTTGAGTTTTTGATCTTAGACTTATTTTATGTTTTGATTTTCATTTCACTGATGTCTAAGGATTTTGAACATTTCTTTAAGTGCTTCAAGGCCCTTGGAGATTCCTTTGTTGAGAATTCTCGGTTTAGTTCTGTACTTCATTTTTTAATTGTGATATTTAAGTTGTTGGTGTCCAACTTCTTGAGTTCTTTGTAAGTTTGGAATATTAGCCTTCTGTCAGATGTAGGGTTGGTAAAGATAGTTTCCCAATCTCTGGCCTGCTGATTTGTCCTATTGAGAGTATCCTTTGCCTTATAAAAGCTTTGCAGTTCCATAAGGTACCATTTATTTATTGTTGATCTTGGAGCCTGAGGCATTGGTGTTCTGTTCAGGAACTTGTGTTCGGCACCAATTCAAGGGTATTCCCCACATTCTCTTCTACGAAATTTAGTGTATCCAGTTTTGTTTTGATTTTTGTTTTTGTTCTTGTTTTTTGAGATCCTTAATTCCCTTGGATTTGAGTTTTGTGCAAGGTGGTAAGTATGGATTTATTTTCATTCTTATACATATAGATATCCAGTTAGTCCCACACCATATGTTGAAGATGCTTTCAATTTTCCATCGTATGTTTTTTGGCTTCTTCATCAAATATCAGTTGTCCATAGCTGTGTGCATTGATTTCTGGGTCTTCAAATAGATTCCATTGATTAACCTGTCTATTTCTGTACCCATACCATGTAATTTTTTTATCACTATTGCTCTTTATTACAGCTTGAGGTCAGGGATGGTAGTTGTTGCCAAAGTTCTTTTATTGTTCACAATTGTTTGGCTATCCTGTGTTTTTTGTTTATCTATATGAAGTTGAATATTGATCTATCAAAGTCTATAAAAATTGTGTTGAAATTTTGAAGGAGATTGTACTGAAACTGTAGATTGCTCTGAGTAAGATGACCATTTTCATATGTTTATCCTACCTATCCATGAGCATGGAAGATCTTTCCATCTTCTGATATCTTCCTCAATTTCATTTTTCAGAAACTTGAAACTCTTGTTATCCAGATCTTTCAGTTACTTGATTAGATTTCCACCAGGATATTTTATATTATTTGTGGCTACTGTAAAGGGTGTTGTTTCCCTAATTTTTTTGTCCATTTATCATTTGTATAAATGAGGGCCACTAATTTCTTGGAGTTAATCTTGTATCCAGCCACTTTGCTGAAGATTTTACAGGCTATAGTAGTTCTCTGGTAGAATTTTGGGGTCACCTATGTATATTTTCATATTATCCAAAACTAGTGATACTTTGTCTACTTTCTTTCCAAATTGTATCTCCTTGATCTCCCTTTGTTGTCTTGTTGCTCTAGCTAGAACTGCAATACTATATTGAATAGATAGGGAGAGAGTGGGCAGCCTTGTCTTGTCCTTGATTTTAGTAGAAATTCTTCAAGTTTCTCTCCATTTAGTCTAATGTTGGCTATTGGATTGCTCTATATTGCTTTGATTATGTTTAGGTGTGTGCCCTGTATCCCTGATTTCCCTAATACATGTAGCATGAATGGGTGTTAAGAGTTTTTTCATTGGTTAATTTATTTATTTACATTTCAAATGTTATTCCCCTTTCCAGTTTCCCTTCTGCAAACCCTCTATCCTATCCCCCTCCCCTAGAATCTAATTAGATTATCATGTATTTTTTTTTTAAATATCAGTTTGTTTATATGTTGGATTACATTGAAGGATTTTCATACACTGACCCTCCCTGCATTGGTGGAATGAAGCCTACTTGATCTTGATGTTAAATGTCTTGATGTGCTCCTGGATTCAGTTTTCAAGTATTGTATTGACTATTTTTGAATCAAAGGTCCATAGGAGAGATTTATCTGAAGTTCTCTTTCTTTCTTGAATATTTGTGTGGTTTGGGTATAAGGTGACTGCATCCTCAAAGAATGAGTTTGGCAGTGTTTCTTCCATTTCTATTTTGTGGAATATTTTGAGGAATATTGGTATTATGTCTTCTTTGAATGACTGGTAAAAGTTTGCACTAAAACTATTCAGCATTGTGATTTTTTTTTGATATGGAGACTTTACTGACTGCTTCTATTTCTTTAGGAGTTATGGAGCTGTTTATACTATTTACCTGATCTTGATTTAACTTTGGTATGGGTATCTATCTAGAAAATCATCCAATGCATTAGATTTCATTAAGGTTTTCCAATTTTAATAGCTGAGTAGTACTCCATTGTGTAAATGTACCATATTTTCTGCATCCATTCCTCTGTTGAGGGATATCTGGGTTCTTTCCAGTTTCTGACTATTATAAATAAGGATGCTTTGAACATAGTGGTGCATGTGTCCTTATTACATGTTTGAACATCTTCTGTGTATATGCCCAGGAGTGGTGTAGCTGGGTCTTCAGGTTTTCTGAGGAACTGCCAAACTGATTTCCAGAGTGGTTGTACCAGCTTGCAATCCCACCAGCAGTGGAGGAGTGTTCCTCTTTCTCCACATCCTCGCCAACATCTGCTGTCCCCTGTGTTTTTGATCTTAACCATTCTGACTGGTGTGAGGTGGAATCTTAGGTTGTTTTTATTTGCATTTCCTTGATGATTAAGGATGTTGAACATTTCTTTAGGTATTTCTCAGGCATCTGGTATTCCTCAGTTGCGAACTCGTTGTTTAGCTCTGTGCCCCATTTTTTTTTATTTTATTTTTTTTAATTTACATTCCAAATCACTTCCCATTTCCCGTTTCCTCCCTCCCCGAAAGTCCCATAAGCCCCCTTCCCTCCCTCTTTTCTCCATTCAACCTCCTCTCGTTACTCTGTCCTGGCGTTCCCCTACATCCAGTCTTTCCAGGACCAGGGGTCTCTCCTTCCATCTTTTTAGAAATCTATTGATATGCAGATTGTGTCTAGAGTATTCCGAGATTCTGGGTTAATATCCCCTTATCAGTGACTGCATACCATGTGTGTTCTTTTGTGATTGGGTTACCTCACTAAGGATGATATTTTCAAGATCTGACCATTTGCTTAGGAATTTCGTGAATTCATTGTTTTTAATTGCAGAGTAGTATTCCATTGTGTAGATATACCACATCTTCTGAATCCATTCCTCCGTTGAGGGACATCTGGGTTCTTTCCAGCTTCTGGCTATTATAAATAAGGCTGCTATGAACATAGTGGAGCATGTGTCCTTATTGCATGCAGGTAAAGTCTCTGGGTATATGCCCAGGAGTGGTATAGCCGGATCCTCCGGGAGTGTCATGCCCAGTTTTCTGAGGAACCGCCAGACTGCTTTCCAGAGTGGTTGTACCAGCCTGCAATTCCACCAGCAGTGGAGGAGTGTTCCTCTTTCTCCACATCCTCGCCAACAACTGCTGTCTCCTGTGTTTTTGATCTTAGTCATCCTGACTGGTGTGAGATGGAATCTCAGGGTTGTTTTGATTTGCATTTCCCTAATGACTAAGGATGATGAACATCTCTTTAGGTGCTTCTCAGCCATTAGATATTCTTCAGGTGAGAACTCTTTGTGTAGCTCTGTACCCCATTTTTTAATAGGGTTACTTGCCTCTCTGGAGTTTAACTTCTTGAGTTCTTTGTATATCTTGGATATTAGCCCTCTGTCGGGCTGACCCCAAGTCAGAAGCCTTCCTATACTCAAAGGATAAGCAGGCTGAGAAAGAAGTAAGAGAAATAATACCCTTCACGATAGCCACAAACCATATTAAGTATCTTGGCGTGACTCTAACCAAACAAGTGAAAGATCTGTATGACAAGAACTTCAAGTCTCTGAAGAAAGAAATTGAAGAAGACCTCAGAAGATGGAAAAATCTGCCATGCTCATGGATTGGCAGGATTAATATAGTAAAAATGAGCATCTTACCAAAAGTAATACACAGATTCAATGCAATCCCCATCAAAATCCCAACTCAATTCTTCATAGAGTTAGAAAGAGCAATTCAAAAATTCATCTGGAATAACAGAAAACCCAGAATAGCTAAAACTATTCTCAAGAGTAAAAGAACCTCTGGGGGAATCAGTATCCCGGACCTCAAGCTGTACTACAGAGCAATAGTGTTAAAAACTGCATGGTATTGGTACAGTAACAGACATGTAGATCAATGGAACAGAATTGAAGACCCAGAAATGAATCCACACTCCTATGATCACTTGATCTTTGACAAAGGAGCTAAAACCATCCAGTGGAAAAAAGATAGCCTTTTCAACAAATGGTGCTGGCTCAGCTGGAGGTCAACATGCAGAAGAATGCAAATTGACCCATCCTTATCTCCTTGCACTAAGCTCAATTCTAAGTGGATCAAAGATCTCCACATAAAACCAGACACACTGAATCTAATAGAAGGGAAACTAGGGAAGAACCTTGAACATATGGGCACAGGGGAGAATTTCCTGAACAGAACTCCAATAGCTTATGCTCTAAGATCAAGAATAGACAAATGGGACCTCATTAAATTACAAAGTTTTGCAAGGCAAAAGACACTGTTAAAAAGACAAAGCGGCAACCAACTAACTGGGAAATGATCTTTACCAACCTGTGCCCCATTTTTAATAGGGCTATTTGGTTCTCTGTATTCTAACTTCTTGAGTTTTTGTATATATTGGATATTAGCCCTCTGTCTGATGTAGGATTGGTAAAGATTTTTTCCCAATCTCTTGGTTGCCTTTTGTCCTATTGACAGTGTTCCATAAATTTGGGTGTGTCGTGCCATTATTTTCCTTGAGTTCCAGAAAGTCTTTTCTTTATTTCTTCCTTGACCCAGTGATCATTGAGTAGAGAGTTGCTCAATTTCCGTAAGTGTATAGAATTTCCAATATTTTTGTTGTTGAAGTCCAGCTTTAATCTATGGTGGTCTGATTAGATACAAGGTATTATTCCCATTTTCTTCTATGTGTTGAGGCTTGCTTTGTGATTTTGAGTATGTAGTGAATTTTGCAGAAGGATCTATAAGGTGCTGAGTGGAAGGTATATTCTTTTGTGTTTGGGTAAAATATTCCATAGATGTCTGTTAGGTGCATTTGATTCATAGTGATATCAGCTTCATTGTTTCTCTGTTTATTTTTTTGTCAGTATATCAGTGAGAGTGGTCTCCTACTGTTATTGTGTGGGCTGGATTTGCCATCTTAGCTTTAGTGATGTTTCTTTTACAAATGTGGGCGCCTGAGTATTTGAGGCATATATGTTCAGAATTGAGATGTCAATAGATGGTTCCTTTGATGAGCATGAAGTGCCCTCTCTGTCTCTTTTGATTAAATTGGTTGAAAATCCATTTTATTAGATATTAGGATGGTTATTCCAGCTTGCTTCTTTCGTCCATTTGCTTTGAAAAAAAATTTCCAGCCCTTTACACTGTGGCAATGTCTAACTTTTTGGCTGAGGTGTTTCTTGCGTACAGGAGAACTATGGATCCTGATTTTGCATCCATTAGGTTAGTCTGTATCTTTTTATGGGGGAATTGTGACCATTGATTTTGAGAGATATAATGAAAAGCTATTGCTATTTCCTGTTATTTGATGTTGGTGGGGTTAGTATGTGTGTTTGTGTGTGTGTGTGTGTGTGTGTGTGTGTGAGAGAGAGAGAGAGAGAGAGAGAGAGAGAGAGAGAGAGAGAGAGAGAGAGAGAGAGAGACAGAGAGAGAGAGAGAGAGAGAGAGAGAGATTGTGTGTGATTTCCTTGTATTCTCTGGTATGGAATTACTTATTTCCTGTGTTTTCTTGGATGTAGTTATCTTCTTTCATTGGAGTTTTTCTTCTAGTATTTTCTGTATAGTTGGACTTGTAGATAGATATTGTTTGAATGTATATTTGTCTTTACTTATCTTTATTTTTCCATCTATGCTGATTAGGAGTTTTACTGGCTATAGTAGTCTGGTTTAGTACCTGTGGCCTTTTTGATAATGCAACATTATTGTCCAGGACTTCTAGCTTTTAGAGTCTCTGTTGAGACTTTGCATACAACTCTGATAAATCTCACTTTCTGTTACCTGTTTATTTTTTCCCTTCCTACTTTTAATATTCATTCTTTTTCTGTAGAATTTCTGTGTTGATTATTATGTGGAAGGAGAATATTCTTTTCTGGTCCAGTCTAACTGGTGTTCTATAGGCTTCTTGTATGTTTATAGGTATCTCTTTCTTTAGGTTGGGAAACTTTTCTATGATTTTGTTGAGAGTATATTTCTGGGCCTTGGAGCTAAGGCTCTTCACTTTCTCCTATTCCTTTTATACTTAGGATAGGTCTTTACATGGTATCCCAGATTTCTTAGATGTTTTGTGTCAGTAAATGTTTAGATTTAAGATGTTGTTTGACTGATATATCAATTTTTTCTATTGAATCATCTATGCCTGAGATTTTCTCTTCTTTCTCCTGTATTCTGTTGGTGATGACTGCATCTGTTGTTCCTGTTCTCTTCCCTAGGTTTTCCATCTCTAGGATTTCCTCACTTTATGCTTTCTTTATTGCTTATTTCCACTTCCAGATCTTTTACAGTTTTATTTATTTCCTTTACTTGTGTATTTAAAATTTCCTGTATGCTTTTAAGAGATTTACACTTTCCTCTTTAAAGGCCTCTATCATCCTTATAAGACTGCATTTAAGGTCAATTTCTTGTGTTTCAGTTATGTTAGGATATGCAGGGCTTGCTGTAGTGGGATAGTTGTACTTTGGAGGTTTTATATTGCCATGCCACTTGTTGATTGTGTTTGTTTGTGTGCCTTTAGCCATCTGGATGGTTTTGGTCCCCGGACATTCGGGAGAAGGACGAACCTCAATGGTCTTGGGGTGGCAGGCTGCTGATGGGTATTCTTGGGCTGTATGGTTCTGGACCTAGAGGTCTCTAAAGTTCAGGAGCATCAGGTATGATGAAGGTGGGCAGATAATTGGCAGCAGAGTGGAGGTCCCCTGGGGCGCAGTCTGCTAAGGGTAGGTTTGCTTGGCCCAGAGACCTCAGGAAGCAGTGATGATGGAGGAAGGGAAGCATTCCTGTATGGTTCAGAAGTCTTATGGAGGTATAGAGGTGGCCAGGGAGTGTAGGTCTCCCTTGGATAACAGGCTGCTCAGGCATTTTGACTTGACCCAGAGAGCTCAGAGAGGAGGGAATTTGGGTGAGGCAAGGGAAGCTAACCTGAATGGTTCAGGAAAATGATGGAGGTGGCTGGGGGGGGGAGGGGAAGAGGCAGTAAGAGAATGGAGTTCTCCCTGGGATACCAAGGTGCTCAAGGCAGCTTGACTTGGCCCAGAAGGCTTAGCCAGCAGGGAAGATGGTTGGGAGAAGGGGAGGTTTCCTGTATAGTTCAGGAGTCTGATGGAGATGGAGGAGAGTCAGCAGAAGAATCTAAAGTCATCCTGAGCCAATGATACCAATAATAATAACAAACAAGCAATGAGTGAACAAAGATCCCAGCGACTATCGTGGACTCTGTATCTTAGTAGTCACAGACAGGTGTTATGTGTAATTTTAAAATCATGGTACTCGCTTTCTCAGGACTGCTACTCTGGAGCTGCTGGTCCTGCTCTATCCCTTCCCAGTTCCCTTTTGTTCCCCTTGGCTTAGCATCACCAGACTGCTTTACTGATCAGGTTTCTCTTTTCTACCTGCCTTGGATCCTGGAAGAGTCGCCTTACCAGCCCCACTTGAGACCTTTGAATCCTAGGATAAAAAGCACACACTCAGCTTTATTACTTTAGAACTTGCCAGCTAGCACAATTGCTGAGCACTGAGTCTCCTGCCCAAAAGTATTAGTTAGCCTGTATCAGCTAGACTCTACAGACCTCCTTGGCTGTCCTGGGGGTGGAGGTTACTGGATCTAGCTTCCCCGGAATCTTTCATGATTGTTTTGTGCTCCTCTTTAAAAAGCCTGGCTGGAAAACAAAATAAAACAAAAACAACCAAACAAATAAAAAACAGAAAAAAAAACAAACAAAAAACCTTTCTCTTTTCCCGCATCTCCTTTTCCTCCTGGGACCAGGAAGTCCTACCCGTTCCTTCTGCCCAGTGATTGGCTGCCTTGCCTCCTTCATTGACCAAAATCAAGAAGCAATTAGGGAACCAGACTTTACTATCAGCACCGCCCTATACAGAAAGTTGATGTCTTCTTGTCCTCATGCAACTCATTATGGAAGCTTGATTTACTTAAGACTATATTTCTGAATTTTAAAATGTATCATATATATATATATATATATATATATATATATATTCAAATGGATGTTTTAGACAAGGTTCATATCACAACACTGTATATGATATAGCTACTATAATTTATGTGTAACCTACCTTGTAGTATAAATATGGATATTTCTAGAAATAAAAGCCAAATAAAGCCCACATTATTCAGTTATAACTCATTCAGTTTGCATAAGAGTAATTCAATTTTGTAGCATGAAAGACTGTGAATTCATTCTTAATTTTACTCTAGTTTCATTTCAGGACAGAGCAAAAATTGAATATTAGCTTCCATAGTTATTCAAAAGCAGTTATCGCTGTTTAATAAAAATCCCAGCAGCTCCCGTGTATGCTAATATGGGAAGCTTTGTCTTTGTTGGAAATGCATAGTTTTCAAAATATTTCAATTATACTTTGTGTCCTGGAAATACTCTCACATATGGTCAGCTAGGTAAAGGAAATAGATAGTTACTTTCAGTAAACTGTATATACATATAAAAGAATGGTGTATTTCTATTATAAATTATATAATTTTCAGATGCCTGCTCTAGGATTCCTCACAATGTGATCCCTACTTCTGCTGTAAGTTTAAGTCACTGAAACCATTGAGCACCATGTACTTTAACATAGAATTGGCTTAATAGGTATTTCAGGATAGTGAGATACACACTGAATTAATTTAAATTATTTTAAAAAGTTTTAAACTTTTTGTTTGGTTATTTGGTTGTTAGTATTTTGGCTGTGTGTATTTGTTTGCACCATCTGTGTGTCTGGTGCAGGAAGAGGCCAGAAAATGTCTTCATTCAAATTGGAGTAATAGACCACTGAGAGTTGCCATATGGGTACTTGGACTCTGGGGGAGCTTGCAGCGCTATTTGCCACTATGCAGACTCTCCAGTGGGTGGTGATGGCACAGATCTTTAATCCCGGTACTTGGAAGGCTGAAACAGGTTGATCTCTGTGGGTTTGAGAAACGCAAGTTCTATATAGAGAGTGAGTTCTGGGACAGGAGAGCTTCATAGAGAAATCCTGTCTCAAAAGAAACATAAACAAACAAACGAATGAATGAGCATGTAAACACAAAAAAAATCCAAATGAACACATATTAAGAAAATAAATAAATAAACAAACAAACAAATAATATGACTTATGTTTGGTCTCTGAAAATCGTCTGTAATATAATAATAGAACATTCCTCTCATTTATAGATTTTAGAGCTAGCATACAATCAAGAAACTTCGTCTCATGAACTGTAATAAGTTTCTACATAAGGAGAAGTGTGGATTAAGCTAATTTCTTTTCTTTTCAATATCTATAATGTCGTTTTTCAATTAGAAGAATAGCATGAAAACTGTATCTTTAAATGAATTATAAATTATCTCTTACATTAAAATGTGGTTTCACTACCAAATGTCTCCATTGATATATTCATGTCAAATTAGATATAAAGAAATTTTGTCATGGTTGTCCCAGATACTGATATGATGACTCAGGAAATAGGTCCTTATATTCCTAGCACAATTGAATAAATTTCATATCTAAATGTAAGAAATCTATATTAGTCTAATGAAACAAATACTCTGGCAAAATATTTAATATTTATTTTATTTTAGAGCAGTGGTCTTTAAACAGTGATCTTACTGCCTTGGTACTTGGTACTTAAGAATAAAAAATGATATTTGTATATTATAATGGATTAAACATATACAATAGAAGAGTAGATATTAAAATAAAGTCATTGGATCAATTACAATATACAACTCTACAAAATTGTTGTTGTTATTTTCTTTTTCCTTGAACATTTGTTTTCCTGGCATCATCAGTGATACTTTGTGTGACATTTAATTTTGGAAAATCATAATATCCTACAGGGCACAAGATAATTTCATACAACAAAGATTTATCTTAGTTAAAATGTGAAAAATAAAAATATCTTTTGGAGAAATACTAATAATAACAAGATAAGAGTTATGCTATTTTCAACAATTTCCTTATAAATATGAATCTTAAACTACATTGTAAGGGATAAAACAGAATTAATTTACCAAAAGTGGCCTTGTTTATTTAAATAACTTTTTTTTGTTTTTTTTTAATTTAATTTTATTTTTTTTTAATTTACATTCCAAATCATTTCCCCTTTCCCGTTTCCTCCCTCCCCGAAAGTTCCATGAGCCCCCTTCCCTCCCTCTTTTCTCCATTCAACCCCCTCTCGTTTCTCTGTCCTGGCGTTCCCCTACATCCAGTCTTTCCAGGACCAGGGGTCTCTCCTTCCATCTTCTTAGAAATCTATTGATATGCGAATTGTGTCTAGGGTATTCCGAGATTCTGGGTTAATATCCCCTTATCAGTGACTGCATACCATGTGTGTTCTTTTGTGATTGGGTTACCTCACTAAGGATGATATTTTCAAGTTCTGACCATTTGCAAGGGCACCCTCATTCGTAAAAGAAACTTTACTAAAACTCAAAGCACACATTGCACCGCACACAATAATAGTGGGTGACTTCAACACCCCGCTCTCTGAAATGGATCGTTCAGGAAAGCAGAAACTAAACAGGGACACAGTGAATCTAATTGAAGCCTTGGACCAAATGGAACTAACAGATATATATAGAACATTTCATCCTAGAGCTAAAGAATGCACCTTCTTCTCAGCACCTCATGGTACCTTCTCCAAAATTGACCATATAATTGGTCACAAATCAGACCTCAACAGATATAAGAAGATAGAACTAATCCCATGCCTCCTATCAGATCACTATGGAATAAGGGTGGTCTTCAATGGCAACAAAAACAAAAGAAAACCCACGTACACATGGAGGCTGAACAATGCTCTACTCAATGATAACTTGGTCAAGGTGGAAATAAAGAAAGAAATCAAAGACTTTTTGAAAGTTAATGAAAATGAAGGCACAACATACCCTAATTTATGGGACACAATGAAAGCAGTGCTAAGAGGAAAATTCATAGCCCTGAGTGCCGCCAAAAAGAAACGGGAGACAGCATACACTAGCAGCTTAATGGCACACCTGAAAGCCCTGGAACAAAAAGAAGCAAATACACCAAAGAGGAGTAGAAGGCAGGAAATCATCAAACTCAGGGCTGAAATCAATCAAGTAGAAACAAATAAAACCATACAAAGAATCAACAAAACGAGGAGTTGGTTCTTTGAGAAAATCAACAAGATAGATAAGCCCTTAGCCAGACTAACCAGATGGCACAGAGATAGTATCCAAATTAATAAAATCAGAAACGAAAAGGGAGAGATAACAACAGAAACTGAGGAAATTCAAAAAATCATCAGATCCTACTACAAAAACCTGTATTCAACACAACTAGAAAATCTTGAGGAAATGGACAATTTCCTTGACAGATACCAAATACCAAAATTAAATCAGGATCAAATAGACCATCTAAACAGTCCTATAACCCCTGAAGAAATAGAAGCTGTCATTGGAAGTCTTCCAACCAAAAAAAGCACAGGTCCAGATGGTTTTAAATAACTTTTTTAATAGATTAAAAAAGTTAAGTGAGAAAATATGTTGCCTAAAGAAGGCAATTTATCTTCAAATACGCTTAATCAAATAGGTAAAGTGTGAATCTTGTGTTTTGAACGTGAGATTCACTTATAATATAGGAAGAGTCAGCCTCACATCGTCTTATTGAAGAACAAAACTGGTATGTTACTTTCCTTGAATTTTATTGGTCTTTGATTTTATAGGTTAGTTCACTAAGTAGTTGAACATATGGGCACAGGGGAGAATTTCCTGAATAGAACTCCAATAGCTTATGCTCTAAGATCAAGAATTGACAAATGGGACCTCATTAAATTACAAAGTTTTTGCAAGGCAAAAGACACTGTCAAAAAGACAAAGCGGCAACCAACTAACTGGGAAATGATCTTTACCAACCCTACATCCGACAGAGGGCTAATATCCAATATATACAAAGAACTCAAGAAGTTAAACTCCAGAGAGGTAAGTAACCCTGTTAAAAAATGGGGTACAGAGCTAAACAAAGAGTTCTCACCTGAAGAATATCTAATGGCTGAGAAGCACCTAAAGAGACGTTCATCATCCTTAGTCATTAGGGAAATGCAAATCAAAACAACCCTGAGATTCCATCTCATACCAGTCAGAATGGCTAAGATCAAAAACACAGGAGACAGCAGTTGTTGGAGAGGATGTAGATAAAGAGGAGCACTCCTCCACTGCTGGTGGGATTGCAAGCTGGTACAACCACTCTGGAAAGCAGTCTGGCGGTTCCTCAGAAAACTGGGCATGACACTCCCAGAGGATTAGGCTATACCACTCCTGGGCAAAATAGTTTTCACATGTCTATAATAACTCAAAACGTACAGGAAATTTTGGTTCAAATCTTAGCCTTTTTGCTTTCTGATTATGAGTTTTAGATAGTTTTCCACCATCAATATTCTGAGCTTTATATACGAACAGAAACTCATGTTTCTCAACAACTGTGCAATGTGTTTTAGGTGTTCTAGACCATCAGTACATACTGAACATTACAATGTAAAAGGGCCCTATTTCATAATTATTGTTGCTCCCTAGTATTTTTAGAAAATTAAACTCAGTTTTACTTATTTACTAAGTGCTATATGACTCTGTGCTATACAAAAAACAAGTACTGAGAAAACAAGTACATTTAATGATGTTATTTTATAATGTCAAAAATCATATTAATGATAATTTACAATGTCCATAATTATAAATTTATTATAATAAATGTATCATAATGTTTGCATTTAAGAAGAAAACATACAAAGGGGAAAAATGTAATTCAATCTGTTCATAGGAAAAATCTGATTTCAGTATTGGGCTAATAAGGATAAAATTGATTGTCAAAATTCAATTGAAAAATTTCAATTAAACAATACACTTTGATATATATATATATATAGTCTATGCTTCTATATTTCTGAATAATTCTTTAATATTTTCAATATACCTCCCCTAATTGAAACCAATCCTATGAACTATACCTGTCATCTTCATGTTTAGCTATTTGTGCCTGCTTATAGATTCAATTCTAATATGTAAATTTGGTAAAATATCATACGTTTCTGTATAGAGTGTTTTAGTTTATGATGTAATTAATTTTGATACTAAGATGTTTGGACTTGTCAGACTCAATCAGCAATAAAGACTTTGAGTGCATTTTTCAAAAGACTACACCTAGTATTATGATCATCATGACATAGAAAATTGTAATTTGTTAACCAATGGATAGAGAAAATTTGGTGTGATGTAATTGTTTTAGTCATTTTACATACTGGATTTGTTTTTAACTCTCGCCTCTTTTAGCTCTGTATTCTGGATAGAACCATCAAATATTTGAGGCAGTATATTTATTTGTAAAATCATTTGAGATGACGTTTTTTAAAAGTACCTTTAAATATATTTCATGTATTATGTTTGCATACTTTAATAAATTATTTCCAGTCTTCCAGTCTTTTTCTTTAACTAATAATAGGAATGCAAATAATAAGTTCATTGACTGGGGTTAAAATAGGTGATGTGCATTAGAAAGTGATTTCTTACTCCAAATGTACTGGGGTAATATGTAGTGAAGGAATAAGTGAGTCTTTATCAAATGTTTACTTATTATTTGTTCCAGAAATAATTAAAGTATGAGTTTTGGCCTTCTGTAATACACCCACCAAATTTATTTTACTTAAATATATCCCCTGTGTTTTGAAAGCAAGACAAATTTGAGATATTTACTTATATATATTAAATATTCCATACATTCAATCCTCAGACTATATTAGTGCAACACACAAAACCATATTTTTACAACAAAATACCTATCAATATTGGCTAAAGGAAGGACAATGCATTATCCTGAAAGATGGTTAAATCACATTAGGTTCAAAACCCTGCCCAAGCAGTAACACATCAGTTAAATAGTTACTCCTACCTGATCACATTTTCTTTTCCTGGAATGATAGCTAGGCAAACATGCCTCTTGTTTATCCTTGGGGTTTTGCAGCTTATATCCTATAATTTCCTATAATAGGGGATGATTTTCAACTTTGTCTCACAAGTAATTGAAATCAATTATGACTTCAGGGTAGCAACAGCCATATCTTGTAATCATTGTTTATCTTTTTTATGTTTTGAACAGGTAACCCATTATTAACTAGCAAAGTTAACATACTAATTAATGTCCTCGATGTCAATGAATTTCCTCCAGAAATATCTGTGCCATATGAGACGGCCGTGTGTGAAAATGCCAAAACAGGACAGGTATGTTGTCAATATTGCTAATCAAGTGTGTATAATGGCACCTCTATGTTATGGTTTAGTTTTAAGTCCAGATATGAGTACATATGCACATAGATCTTTTCTTGCTTAATATATCTTCCAAAAATTAAATATAAATGATGATAGTCTCATGTACCCTACTCCAAACTCTGTAAAAAAAAAAAATACATGTTCAGGACATCATGAATACGCAACTGGCCTTGAACTTGCTGTGTAGCTCAGAATGACTTTGAGGTTCTAATGCTTCTGCTTCCACCTCTGTATTATTGCATGTATAGTCATATGTCATCATGCTCAATTTGTGAGGTGATGAAAATCAAGTTTGGGGCTTCATGCATACTAAGCAAGCACTCTTACATGTAATCTGCATCTATAGATTTTAAATAGATTTGTTTTAAATGATGTTGATTAGCATTAATTTGAATAAAAAGCACACCTCAAAAGCTAACAACTCTATAGTATGTCAAATAACTCAGAACATTTAAGGGTAACATAGGGTGATGTAAGAACATTGCTATAAGTCTAGGTATAGTAAATGTTATGTTTTAGAGAGCGAATATATTAGGCTTCTCAAGAAGAATAGAAGAGACAGACAAAAGGAATATATTTGTATATAAAGTTTAACAGAATAGCTTCTGGGTTGTGGTTCACAGAGTCAAACAATGGTTGCCTAAAAATGGAACGTTCACAAGATAGTAATTATTCAGTCCACAGGGCTGAGTGTCTCAGCTAAACCTCATTCTATATAGAAATCCTGAAGAACTAGGCTCTACTCCCAGTGCTTTAATTAACTTGCAAATGAGAGCAAGGACAAGTAGGCAGAGATCAATTGCTTCCTCATCTACTCAAGGTAAAGTCAGTAACCCAAGGTCATCTGACATTCAGGTCAGATCAAAGATTTGGACTACCTAGGTTGCTTCCAGTTTCTAGCTATTAAATATAAGCCTACTATGAACATAGTGGAGCATGTGAACTTGTAGTTTTGTGGAGAATCTTTCGGGTATAAGCCCTGGTGTGGTAGAGCTGGGTCTTCTTTGAACTATTTCCATTTATCTTTTTTTGAGGATGCCCGAAGATTGAATAGCCAGATTAAAGGTGGATCTTTCCTCCTCAAAAGATGCAGAGTTAGGTTGGGATTCCCCTTCTCAAATAATCCAGTCAAGAAAATTCCCCTACAGATGTACCTGGTTAGTATGTTTTTCGTAATACCTATATAATCAAGTTGACAATCAAGAAGAGCAATCATAGTTGTTAGGGTGATACTTATTCAACTTTTACATTCCATGATGTAGCTCCTTTACATGTTATGTTACAGAAATGTAACCACTAATTATTGTATGAGACAAACTCTGTGGTACAAATTACTGAGGAAATAGACTGAAACTCTTAATAAAAATTATTTTTTAAACTTTTCATGGCACTAATATTGGTATTTAACACCCCAGCACTAACATCTATCTATCTATCTATCTATCTATCTATCTATCTATCTATCTATCTATCTATCTATCTATCAGCAATCTATCCAGTATTTACATATGTGAACGCTACTCTATCTTTCATATGTGTCTATGTGATTGTATATATGTAGAGTAAGGTAGACACTATCATGGGGTTGGACTATAACCAGGAATCACATAACAAAATGTAGTATTTGAATCATAATTCTTTTCTTAATAATTTATTTTTATTGAAATTGAATACTTCATATTACAGTAAAGTTGATTTAAAATGAAGAGAAGAATTAATTTTCAAAAAATACACTTAATGTGAAATCAAATAAGCTAGCAAAATCAGGCATAAACCAAGAAATTCTGTGGGGTACTTTGCTTTTAGGCATGTAAATACCACCTATTTACCACTCTATAATGTGAGAAGTCACTGATCATGTCACGAAAAGAATCCACAACCAGTGGACTGGGCCTGACTTTCCTTCAGGGGACACTACCCTAGCACAAGCCCACACGCAACACTGGCCCACTGTGTTCTGTTTCATGGTGTCTGTAAGGCACCCTGTGCACATTAATACTTCTTATAGGTCGGATGGGTGAAAAATATTTTCCTCCTCAAAGTCTACTTACACATATTTTATACCCCAAGCCCAGAGCTTGTGTGGAATTTCTAAGCTGTTACTGCAGTCAATCGTATTGAATTCATATGCTTGGCCCATTTCTACATTTTTGGCTGTTCCCCCACATACTTCTTAACATATTTTCTAGCATAGTCTTAGATATCCTATCTATTATGCCTTTTGGTTTGCTGGTCTCTGAAGTCAAATGCAAGTTTTTACAGTAAAGACCTCCAACATTACTTTTAGTTTAAATTTGAAGGGCAAAATGCTGAAATATTTAGATTTAACAATGATATACAACTTCTCAGCACAATATTGGAGACATTTTGAAATAGAGATGTATTTTCCTGTCCACATAGTATTGAAACACATATTATATCATTCTAAATACCAGGGATAGAGGTATCAACACAAGTAAATATATACTACTGTCTTCGTTTTTATTATTTTAATATGTCTATTCTCACAAATGTACTTGCTCTTTAATTTTGCTTTTGCAAGAACACATAGATAATCAAATGTCCTGCTTCTAGTAAGCATTTCATATTTAATTTACAAAGCATTTATTTCACTTAATGTAACATGCAAGCAAGTTACTTTTAATTTTATTTTGCTTGGTAAGTAGAATTTTCAAATCTGGTAAGCTTTTTGGTTATACAGATATTGATTTCGAATTAACCTACGTCCTCAAATTGTAGCTGCCATTATTACTTGTAAATGCTTAGAGAATTGCTTACAAAAGATATGTGTAAATAATTGGGTCACTGCTATTTATTCAAAATTGTCTTTTCTGTTTATTTGCATTCGTTATTAAAAAAAAAAACTTACTAGCCTGTTGTATAACATTCCCTGTGAAACTGATGATTGACTTCAAGTTTAATCTGAACTTTTTTTCAGATAATTCAGCTAGTCAGTGCTGTAGACCGAGATCTCTCACCTGCTGGGCAGCAATTCTCCTTTCGATTAGCACCAGAGGCTGTCATCAAACCAAATTTTACAGTTCATGACTTCAGAAGTAAGTATACCCACTTACAGATTTACCTTTTATGTAGTTTTGTCAAAGGACACAGGGAGAGGAATCAATGCTTTTCCTAAAAGTAGTTCCACATAACATAGAAATCCATATATAAGGAATACAAAAATTTCAAAGAGTAGAAAGTTAATTACTACATGATGATTATCAGGTAAGACAGTTTACTTTCCTTTAAAGAGGCCAGGTTTTCAAAGAGTCAAGATATAAAACTCTTTCTAGAAATTGAGTGCCTCCTTGTTTTGAATATAGCAGCATAATGGTAAACACATTTTTATACATGCTAGTTAATTTTATATTAATTTTTTTATTTTAACAACAAGCAGTGCACGTTTATGCATTGGGAAGTTCAAGTAGAATAAACAGGATTTTATTCCCATTTCACTATCCCGATGGCTACAGCTGACACAATTGTCCTAAGTAATGACAGTCTCAGAGCATCTGTATTGAGATCATATGCAAAGCCTGTATTCAATGTCTAAAGTGTTTCTGTAAAGATAATTTATCTACAATTGCTGCCAATCTGTCTATCATGTGACTTCCACAGTAATAATCTGCCATCTATACTAATGTGCCTAATATTACTATATCTGCTAATATTATGAGCCAGCTCAGAAACACATGCTGGATTAGAAGTATGGGTGTCTCTCTTTTGAAGGTGGGGCTGTAACTTAATCTCTTCCAAAAAGAGAAAAGACATGATTAGTGATTAAAAACGATGTATTACCCATATGAAATGCAGAGCTCAGCTTATCCTGTCTTAAATCTGATCAGAGCATCCATATTAGCTTCAACTGAACAAATCTAACAAATTTTTGAGTTGCTTTTAAAATGTATTGGGTACTTTGTTATAAGTAAAAGCAGAGTGCTTGTCTGGATATACTTTTCTACCATCAGGAAGGCAAAAATGTGAGCCACATCATTTCTAAGTCAGAATCGTATTAAGTCTTACAAACATTAAATCTGTGACTTTATATATTAATCTATTCTATGTTCCTATATAATGTATAATAAATATTAAATATCCAATATAATATATGATGGAAAAACTCAAGTATTAATGTGCTTTGTTTTTAAAACAAGTGAAATAATGCAATGAGATATTGTTGAGATATTATCTGAAGGAAACCTATTTTTGCAATGACTAAAGAGAAGAAAATCTGAGTATACATATTTTTCACTGATGAAGGTGAGGGGGTTGGCTCCATCCTACAGTGACATATGAAGAGTGGTTGTAAATAAAAAGCACACCAAAATTTATGAATTTAAAAAAATAATCACATGTTTATATCATGAAGATAATAATATTTTGCTAAGTGGTCAGTATTCAAATAAAAAAATATAAAAAACACTTGTATCCAAGCAAGTGGAGGCTGTGGAAGACAGAATGAGAATTCCCCAATAGACCCCATGTTTGAATATTTGGTCACCTGTTTTTAACACTGCTGGGGAGCATTAGGAGTTATAGACTTGATGGAAGATGAGTATGTCTGGGCTTGCTGAGGGAGATCAAAAACCCATGTCAATACAAGTCTACTTGGTCTACTTCCTGCTTATAGATCAAGATGTAAATTTTCAGCTATGGCTCAGGGCCATACCGGCCTGGCTGCCTGCTGTCATACTGTCCAATATATGGGCCATGATTCTTACCAGCTGAAGGTCCATGTTATCTCTATCGTCTATGAATTGGCTTGGGTTTTGAGGTCTTTTGACAACAGTAGAGAAACAATGAATATATAAAAATATTGTTAACCTATTTATTATCAAAGAGCAGTATAACCCTATAAGATTTGTGGTTTAAATAGATCACTGAGACTGTGTTATAGAAAATATTCCCAACATATCTGTGTGTCTAAGACTATGAGAGTGGCTGTGAAGACTGATATTCTTTGATGGAAACAAAAATGATGAAGGTTTTGACTAAATTCTTGATTTTAATGAAGAACAATGAAACTTCAAAATCTTAATCTTGAATAACTAAATAGATGGTTAAATCACTCACTCAACAGAAAAATTTCCCCGTTTCACACAATGCATATATGTATACAATTTTCTGTGACTTTCAATATTCATCTCCTCTAAATGACTATCTTCTGTAAAATATGTATTGAATATCTGATATTTCCTTGAGTAAAGTAAAAGCCTTAATGAATACAAAGTCAATATTCAAGAGCAGAAAATGCAATTTGAAAATCTCCATATAATTTGCTGTGCACCGTTATTATAAATTATGTTTTAAAAATATGTTCAGTTTATTGAAACATTTTAAGCAAGGAATTGACGTTTCATATACTACCTTTTTACATAATGCAAAGAACGAGAAATTTAACATACTCAGTCATCACTATTAATAAGTTAGAAACAAGTATTTTTAGGTTATATTTTTCATATAAATTGTGCTATAAGAAATAAGATCACTCTATTTCTCAAAGAACTTTATATTTTTCATTTATCTTGTTTTAATGATTGGCATTCAATTGATGATCTCTGACCATAGGAAGCTCTGTTTGCTCAACCTAATGGAGTGAGTCATTCGGTTTTGAATATCTTGATGGTACTACAGTCAGTCCTCATTTTCCTCTGGTTGTCATTGTCTCAAATATTTATATCCTCTTAATCTATTTATAAAGATCACTAATGGTGATGCTTTCTTGACATTTTCTTTCATCCTAAAATGTCTCTAGAATGATAATAAATAAACCTTACAAAGCAAACCTTAACCATAATTTAAGTTTTCCCAGAAAGGTAAATTCTTATGGCAATTAGTTTAGAGAAGATGGCTAAGTAAAAGTTATAAGTTCAATTTACAATTAATATAGTGGTTTGGGAGTAGAACAGCAATGTATCTCTAACACAAGTTTATTTTAATAAGAAGTATACTTTTTAAGTTATTTGCCTGATTCCCAATGTTATTATGAATTATATACTAAAATATTTTAAAGAGATTGTATAATTGAAATTATAGAATAAATAAAAGAACATGTTTACTTGAATGCCTAAAAAATGTGAAAATGAATTTCAAAAAATTTTCAATGGATATGCCTGATTTTATATAATTATATTCTTTGTATTAATGAAAATGAAATATCATTATGATTGATTTCTTTAAAGATACAATGAACTACATTTCCAATTACCCAAAATAGTAATTAATATAATTTATGATGTTTAGGATATTTAATGAATTTTGGTATATTTAAAACATACTTTTTCTTCTCCCATATTTGTTACCCTAATTAATGTGAAAAATGAAAAAGACAACTAAATAGAGACAATCTTCTTATAAAGAGTTTCATTTATGTTTGTTCCACTTATGTACACATAATACATAAAGAAAAAAAAAGGTTTCATTTCAAAACCTTTTACATTTTAACGTTATCATATCCAATTCCATTTGGTGATTCTGTATGCATTTCTGTTGTGTATGTGTGTGTGTGTGTGTATGTGTGTGTGTGTGTGTGTGTCTTTCATTTGCTGTAGCGTGCCTCTGTAAGGCAGAGAAGCATTGTAAAAAATAATTCTGTTGTCTACCATCTCACAAATGGAATTTAGGTCATCTGTTTCTTGAAACACTGCGTATTGGAGTTCTGGATGTTTGTATCTCTCTAAGCAGGAAAGTATCTAGGGATATAAATTTAATATGCACACACACATATATACATATATGTATATATATGTATGTGTGTGTGCATACTATATATAATATATATTATATATATTATACATATATGTATATAATATGTATATACACATATTATGGATATGAACATAAATGTAGTGTGTGAGAGTATTGAGAATATAACTATTACTGTACATGGCAATATGTATTTTGAGTATGAGTGTGTATGTGTGCCGATATGTGAAGCAGAAGGAGAGATAAAGATTGCAGATTTTCAGTAGGGATATCAATCATCTCAATCATCAAGTATTTTGATATATTTTATTTTATTTATCAATTCTATGATAAATAGTTTTAAAGATATTCCTCATATCCTTCCTGTAAATCTTTTTTTTATTTTTTATATTTTTTATTTACATTCCCAATGATTTCCCCTTTCCTGGTTCCCCCCTCCCTGAAAGTCCCATAAGCCCTCTTCCCTCCCCCTGTTCCCCAATCAGCCCCTTCCGCTTCTCTGTCCTGGTATTCCCCTACACTGCTACATCCAGTCTTTCCAGGACCAGGGGTCTCGCCTTCCTTCTTCTTGGAAATCAATTAATATGTGAATTGTGTCTTGGGTATTCCGAGATTCTGGGTTAATCTCATCAGTGACTGCATACCATGTGTGTTCTTTTGTGATTGGGTTACCTCAAAAAGAATATTCTCCAATTTTGACCATTTGCCTCAGAATTTTATAAATTCATTGTATTTAATTGCAGAGTAGTATTCCATTGTGTAGATATACCACATCTTCTGATTTCATTCCTCCATTGAGGGACATCTGGGTTCTTTCCAGCTTCTGGCTATTATAAATAAGGCTGCTATGAACATAGTGGAGCATGTGTCCTTATTGTATGCCGGGGAGACCTCTGGGTATATGCCCAGGAGTGGTATAACAGGGTCCTCCGGGAGTGTCGTGCCCAATTTTCTGAGGAACCGCCGCTCTGATTTCCAGAGTGGTTGTACCAGCTTGCAATCCCACCAGCAGTGGGGGAGTGTTCTTCTCTCTCCACATCCTCGCCAACACCTCCTGTCTTTACTTCTTTAGGATTTAGATTATAATGCCCCTAGATGTTTTCTCATTCAATTTGATTATGATAGCAGGAAAAAAAAAGAGACAACCTGACTTTTTGTGTATAATTCTTCTATATCTTTATTCTATCGGAACGGATGAATGTTTTTCTTTCCTCGAGTACTATTTTAATTACATCTGATTACACTTGGATAGTTTTCACAATGATTTAATAAATAAGAATGCATTGTACTGTTTCCAAAAAGAGTTTCCTATTGCTTAGTAGATACCAATTTAAAACTTGAAGTGAAACTCACCATAGCTATGTTCTCCTAAATGTCATGTTTTGCAGACAACACAGCTGGAATCGAAACCCGGAGAAATGGCTACAGTCGCAGGCAGCAAGAGCTGTATTTCCTTCCCATTGTAATAGAAGACAGCAGTTACCCTGTCCAGAGCAGCACGAACACAGTAACTATTCGTGTTTGTAGATGTGACTCTGATGGGACCATCCTGTCTTGCAACGTGGAAGCAATTTTTCTACCTGTAGGACTGAGCACTGGAGCTTTGGTTGCAATCCTACTCTGCATTGTTTTACTGTTAGGTTGGTTTACATATTGATCATCTTCTCTCTATCTCTACCTATATCTTTACTCTACCTCTCCCAAACTTACAATCGCTATAATTTTTGGTTACTGAGTTGATTAGAAAAATCATTGGTCACTTAATATACATGTGAATTAAACACATATTCTATTTGGTATTTTACATCTAACATCATCAATAATTAAGTCACAATTAAAATCTACCTAAAAATTGACTCCTTTTTCCAACATGAAATTCTCTATGATAAACACTCATAAAACCATTTCTCAATTAGTTAGGCATACTATTAATTGCCATCATCTAATAAAAAATTACTCAGATGAATAATGGTTTGTAATTCCCAGATCAACAAAGAAATGAAAAAAACTTAGAGGCTAGAAGAAAAGCAAAGTAGAGATCCCAAATATGTTTACATTCTGCTTGCATTGTCATCCATAATGTCTTCAACACCTTCTGTATTCCAAAACAAATCTGAAAACATTGCCATGCAAACAGAGGAGAGCTGACTAAAATATCCCGAAGCACTGCTAGGAAAATGATTGAAAGAAGTATATTTTGTAATGCATGGTTAATTATTATTGTACAATCTACTTCAACTAAACTGTACCCACTTACTTCTATGATCATCTGAGAATAGTTGTGTATTTTCTCAGAATGCTCTGAATATTCTAGGTGTTCTCCTTTGGCTCATGAAGTAAATAAGAAAACTGTTCTATCACCAATATCATAAATGTCAATTATACTGTGGTTATCTATGATGACTCTTCCTAAATAACCACACTCACTTGTACTATTCTAGTTACCATTAACTCCCTATTTATTTTTTTGTTTGTTTTTCTAAGTTTTTTTTTAATTTACATTCCAAATCATTTCCCCTTTCCCGTTTCCTCCCTCCCCGAAATTCCCATAAGCCCCCTTCCCTCCCTCTTTTCTCCATTCAACCCCCTCTCGTTACTCTGTCCTGGCATTCCCCTACATCCAGTATTTCCAGGACCAGGGGTCTCTCGTTCCATCTTCTTAGAAATCTATTGATTTGCAAATTGTGTCTAGGGTATTCCAAGATTCTGTAACCCCCTATTTATAAAAAAAAAAAAGCACTATTTACATTCATTGTCTTCCAATAGATCCTGTTTAAAAATACATCTATTCCCATTTATATAGTACTCTTATGGAGTAAGGATAAGTACTAGAAATACGTGGGACTAGTGTTTCTTATAGATAGCCTCTAACCATATTTAATGCAGTCTGTTTTTCTAAACTTGCCCTGCTAATGCTTTGATGGATCGATTCCTGTCGCTCTCTCTCTCTCTCTCGCTCGCTCTCTCTCTCTCTCTCTCCCTTTCTCCACTCTCTTCTCTTTCTCCCCTCTCTCTGTCTCTGTCTATCTCTCTCTCTTTCTCTTCCATCAGTCGCTAATGTACTGTTTTTAATATTGTTTTTCTCACCATTTTTTGAGTATTTTACAGAAATGTCTTATATTTTGCCAAGAATATTATTGCTAGCCATGAAAGATATTTAAATGTTACTTTACAGTGAAATACCCATGTATTTTTGTACCAACTCTTTTAAATGTCTACATAGTAAGAAAGCACATTTCCTCTTTTAGTTATTTTTATTGCTCCATCATTTTCTGGGTCTAAAATATTAATTTACAAATGGAAAAATATTTTATAATATCAATAGCATTTCTGTGATTTTTCAGGTATTTAGCATTTCAATGTGAAGTTGGCACTAGACAACTTATAATCATGTATAGCATTTTGATGATATTATACTTATGAACATACTATGAAGTCATGAAATAAATGTAGCTATCCTTTATCTGCTCCAACATTTACAGAGAGATGAAATGATACATATGCTTTCCTTTACAAATTGTGATTTTTGCTTTTTTTATAGCTATTGTTGTGCTGTATGTAGCACTGAGGAGGCAGAGGAAGAAAGACACCCTTATGACCTCTAAAGAAGACATCAGAGACAATGTCATCCATTATGATGATGAAGGAGGTGGGGAGGAGGACACCCAGGCCTTTGACATCGGGGCTCTGAGAAATCCCAAGGTGATCGAAGAGAACAAAATTCGCAGGGATATAAAACCAGATTCCCTCTGTTTACCTCGTCAGAGACCACAAGTGGAAGACAACACAGACATACGGGATTTTATTCACCAAAGGCTACAGGAAAATGATGCAGATCCAGCTGCACCCCCATATGATTCCTTGGCCACCTATGCTTATGAGGGAAATGGGTCAGTGGCAGAGTCACTGAGCTCCATAGACTCTCTCACCACAGAAGCTGACCAGGACTATGATTATCTATCAGACTGGGGACCCCGCTTTAAGGTCTTGGCAGACATGTTTGGAGAAGAAGAGAGTTACAACCCGGACAATGTTACCTAGGGGAAAAGGAAAGGCTGATAAACATCTAGAGGAGAAAGTTTTGACAAAGGAAACACAGATAAAACACAAACAGACACACGCTCGCGCACGCGCGCGCACACACACACACACACACACACACACAGATTTTGCAGGACAGACTTTTTTGATTATCCAGTTTCTAACAAGTTGCTCTATTTATCATAGTATCATTTTGGTTTATTCAGTAGACACAAGGGAAATCCTGTAATATGTACTTGCTTTGTTTTGTTTTGTTATTTCAGAAACACACTGAGATGAGCTCAGGCCTATTAAATGCAATTCACTGACATGACAACCTAGAATGAAGACAGCTATGTGGCGTCACAGTGGAAGAGTGTGCGATTTTTCTTAATTCCACTAAAGTGCCTATTGAAACTCTTATTATAGTGGTGTTCATAGCACTCTGCTGTGATGGCTTGTCAGGAGTCAGAAATAAGGAGGAAGAAAGCAGACAGTGTCTAGGAGCAATCGTGACATGCTGACTCTCATTTCTTTTAAAAACAGAGAACGCTTCCCAAACTCCATCTTATATGGCAAAGCTTTTCCCTTTGTACATTGTAAACTAAAACAAAAATGCTTTTCCTATCCTTTCAGAAACTGGAATAAATCAGACATTATTAAATTCAATATCTAACTTATGAATTCTAAGAGCAATGCTTAAGTTATAGCATTAGTTCATGTAAAAGTTGTTAATTAAGCTACTAGGTTTTCCAAAAAAAAAAAAAAAAAAAGAAACACACAAATAAAATTATACAGAAGAAAATAAAAAGAATTCCTCTTTATAAAGAGAGGCCTCAGGGCTCAAATTCCAACATCAAATAAATATTGGTTTGTTTACTTCTATACTGGCAAGAGAACATTGGTTTTAACACGTCTTTAAATCAGTTAAGCTCTTAGTCATAGATAAAATTTTGGCTTGTGTTTCTACTGAATTCTGAAAGGAAATATACTGTTAATTTAAACATGAGACAAATTCAACATTGTAATTCTCAGAGTTTCTGTCTAGTGGTTCATTGATGAAGGATTCAAACAAAATGCATATCAAATAGTGTAATTTATAACTAGTATATATGTTTATTCTATACTACTGAACAAATAAGTCAGGGACCTCAAAAATAAAACCAATGATGAAATCCCAAAGGGATCAAAACATCAATGCCAGGCAGCTGATTCACTTTCTCTAGTGATGTGGACTTTCACATTGTGAACTCGGTTATTATATCAGCCCAGAGTCACCTCTTCATTATCTCATTTACAAATATCCTCATGTGAATTACTCCTTATAACACTTCAGATAAAATATCTCCAGTTTATGGAAATGTCTAAATAATGATATAATTTGTGACTATATTAGGAATAAACATAGTTCAAATCAATTCCATACGGATTATACATCATTTAGACATTCACAGTATACAACAAATGCGAATTTACGTGCATTTTCGAAAGTGACATCTATTCTTAACAATGTAGTTGGAATAACTGACAATGTCTACCTATGAATACATTGGAAAAAATATAACTTAAAGAGTTGTGAATCACATATGACTAATAACTAGTGATATGATAAATTCTTGTGAATATAATTATTGTTTTTGAGGCTATGAAGATTAAAAAGTCATACACTATGGAATCTAAGAAATTTACAAAATTATACAACTTAATTTTAGGCATATTCTAAACTGCATATTTTAAATTATTCATGGTGTAGAAATATGCTCCCATGTTTTTGTGTTCACCATTTTTTTAGACTCTCTTTCTCCCTTTTGGAATGGGAGTTTTAACTTTTGTTTCAGTCAGGACTCCATACCTCTCTTTCCAATTTTCATATAATAAGGAAATGTATTCAGTATTTTACATTTGAGAAAAATAATTGTTTTATAGATCTTATAATTGCCATGCTAGAGAAGGAAAAGTTATTATGACTTGTTTCTTATTTCATTATGTATGGAGAATGTCTTCTTGAAGAAGACTACACCCTATAAGACCTGATTCTTGTCAAAGATCATTGTACTTTGTATGTTGACAGGAAATCAAACGGCCTTTTCATGAAGTTGCTAGCAGAAGCCATAATGACCTGAAGATTTGAGAGGCAGATGGTTTCTAAGACTAAGAAGATAGTAAAATATGCAATGTGTGGTTCTTAGCTCTCATCACACTAATATCTTTGTAATTTCCTACATTACTCCATTAGCTCAAAACAAATGATGACAAAGAGATCAGCCACAGTTTATTTCCTCAGCTCTGATGGCAGGTTTCCTCTGATCATCTTCTTCTGATCATGGAGAAGATCACCTTTTTTTTCCCACTTGGTCTCATCTCTGTGCTTGTTTCTGTTTCTCTACTCACCAGGGCACTCTCATATTAGAGCAGCATCTACCCACAAGACCTCTGTTTACCTTGTTTAATATTAACGGCCTTACCACCAAATCCTATTTGGGTTGGTACTACAGCATGTGGATTCCTGCAATCCCAATCTGAAGATATTAATAATGTTTATTTTCTAAATAGCATTTTACTTACAACAACCAGTGAAAGAAACATAAAGATAAACAAGCAGAATGATAAAAATATTATATGATGTGGAAAGGAGATCCTTTGGTGCTTATAATTAGAAGAACTATGATATCTTTTAGGCTACTGAAAGGACTAAGCCCAATATTCTAAAACCTGTAATACCTTGGGATGTTTTTCATTCATAAAACAGGTGTTGACCTTCATTCAAGCATTAAGCAATATAAAAACGTTTAAAATTTGTATGAATGATTTTAGCTATATACAAACAGCAATTTTGTTATTGGCTTGCATGTCTATCTTTATAGAGCTACATATGTACATATATATAACTTATATGTTGCCTTCAATGCTACTCAAAGAAGTGTATAGTCAGCATCCAAAAGTGAAGCAGTGTTGATTGATGTACTAGAAATAATCTGTGTGTTTTGAATGATTCTTCCCTTTTACTCAAAACGTTCTATGGATTAAATTCCTTGGCCTTCATTCTCTTATTTTCTTTAGTAAAACCAGTTTCCTATATCCAGTGTTGTGTACAATTAATCTGAACTTTTTTTGTCATTAAAGTACAGTATTGGTCGAAGTATATCAACTAGCTTACCTAGAGACTGTGCTGATATTAAAATGCAAGATAATAGGTCATAGTACATAATTTTTTAATCATTTAGAGATTTGATTGATCATTTATCAAAAATCACTGGTTCTACTTAGAAAACCACACAATTAATTTTGATTAATATATCTGAAAATTCTTCTGTGAAGTCAAGAGATGAAAAAGTATATGGGAAGAGAGAAAACGGATTCTGAAATTCATGAATGCAGATACTGTGTGAGGATGTTCTCTTTCCTTAAGTATTATGCTAAAATTTCAAAACCTGTAGAAAATCTGGGGTCAGTAGGCAACAACATGTGCTGTAGTTAATTTGCACAAGTTCTGGGTTCCCTTTCAGGTGCCACAAATCCCAAAACATAATAATAATGATAGCGACGATAATAAACAATAACCTAAAGCATATATAAATATGAAAACATGCTATTTTAGGGGATCCCTGACTAAACCTATTTATAATAAGAGAGGTGTTTTAAATTAGTAGCCTCATTATGTTACTAGCAAAAAACCCCCGATTGTATGAAAGACTATTGTTTACCGAAGATCCTTTGCTTACTCATCTTTCTTCTGAGCCTCTAGACTGTGCTAGTTTGGCTAGTTGCCCGAAACTTACTCAGAACCATTGTTTCCTCAATACATCACAATCATTTTGAGGGAATGAAAAATTGATATAATGACCCTGCTGCTCTTTAAGAGGATCTGGATTCATTTCCAGAACTCATATCAAAATGGCTTAGAGCTGTCATTAACTCCCGTAACAGGGGATTTCACACCCACTTTTGAGATTAAAAGACACCTGACTTGATAGACATATGCAGATATCTTCATGTGGATATACACATATGCATGTGATTAAAAGTAAAAATAAAAAGCATAGTTATTTGGGAAAGTATTTTCTCTCATCTTCTATCATCAGCTCACTGGTGAAAGAGAAGAATGCTTGTATCCATCATTAGTAAAAGGACACACAGGATTGTGTATGGGGTTATTAATCATTTTTCTACTCTCAGTGTTAAGAAGTTTTATGTTAAGTCAGAATGCAACTTTTTTATTCCCATGATTCAGTAATCACTCACCCTTTTAGTATGGAGGCTTGGTACTCTGTGAAATTTTCCTTTATCCTTTCCAGTAGATTTTGTGTTGTCTTTTTTTTTTGTAATTTTTTTAAAGATTTATTCATTTATTTATTTATTTTATGTATGTGAATACACTGTAGATGTTCTGATGGTTGTGAGCCATCATGTGGTTGCTGGGAATTTGAATTCAGGACCTCTGCTCGCTCCAGTTTAAAGATTTATTTGTTGTTATATCTAAGTACACTGTTGCTGTCTTCAGACACACCAGAAGAGGGTGTCAGGTCTCATTATGGATGGTTTTGAGCCACCATGTGGTTGCTGGGATTTGAACTCAGGACCTTTGGAAGGGCAGTCAGTGCTCTTAACTGCTGAGCACTCTCTCCAGCCCCTTTTTTTGTAATTTTAATTCGTGGATTTTTGCATATTCTGTGTTTATTAGCAAATTGTGTTATCGTTTTAATTTCATATTTATACATATATATTTATATATACATATATTATCCATTTTGTCATGATCCTCTACCCTATGTCTTTTAGTTATAATTATCTTCTTCATGGGAATTTTCTGGCATATTTTGGTATATCTCTATTCTGTATGTCTTTTTTCTATTTTAATATCAATACCATATGAAATTTTTTGAGTTTCTTACTGTTTAAATTCTCACTATTTATAAAACAGTATGCTCATTTTTCTCTCTAAGTTGAATGGACAAAGAGTGTAGGGAAAGAAATCATATTGTGTTTGACTTTCTGTGAAACTTATCTTCAGCATCGTTCCTTATTCCAATTTTGTGCTATGTTCATAATATCCAGGTTCTGAAATATTTGAGTCCCCTGTGGCATTCTAAGCTAATAGACTGGAGGCTTCTCTGCTTCAACGTGTGAAAATCCATTGTTTATGTTCTTTCATCTCATGGCTGGACCATTAGTTCTCTACATGTATACTGCAAATGTCTGAGTGCTCTATGGAATATGTGACATTTGGCTTAGTGTCATCATAAAGACATTGACACAACACACACACACACACACACACACACACACATATCCATGTATTTGTAATTTGCAATTGTATAAAGCATTGTTTTATAAAGCACATTTCTTTATCAATTAAACAGCTACCATTGTCATCTACCACAAAAAAGAGGTACAAACGAACATAAACAAAATCTTGAAAACATTCTGAATTTCTGCCCTTTCTGACAAGCACATTGTCTGTTGTATTAAAACAACCTCACTGAACATTTTTTTCCTGTTTATCTATGTATCCATAATATATATGTGACTGACTATATGTAAACTGATATTTAGTCTTGTGAAATACCACTGAATTTCTTCATTGATTTCCTCACAATTTCTAGAGTCATGGATTTTTCCAGCAATCAATCTGATTGTCAAATTTATTAAAAGTTCTTAAAATTCTCTAGAATTTTAAGTTTATTCTCATCTGTATAGCTTTATTAAAAATGAAGAAATATGGTTCAAAAATCCCGAACACTTGAACAAGACTGAAAAAGAATGAACAAGGGATAAAATCCGTTTTAGAGTGAAGACATAAATAAATATAATTTCAATATCTGTTCTGCGACTCTTCCCATGATTTTCTTCTATTAGGCTAGTATTTGCTATACTGTCCTTACAAATGAAGCTGCCATGAGATTCTAACGGTTCTGCGTCATATTTCAGGTCATCATTGTACTTCTTTTTTTAAGAAAAATAGTCAACACACCATTCATTTTGTTGTTGATATCTAATGTAATATTTGAAGTGTGAAGTACATAGTGTAGGAAAAATAGTTGAAAAGGAATGTCACTCTATCACCAACAGTTTGAATATTAAAAAGAATATAAAACAAAGAATGTTTCAAACATCTAACTCTGGCTATAAATTTGCAAGCATTCTTTACCTGATTATATTCATTTCTCAATTTCAACCTCCACCAGTTCAGCTTTATCAGAGACCCCACCTTCACTAAGCCTGCAATTTTTAAATGCAATTTCTTCTCTCATATTCTTCCCTGACAGTCATCACTAAAGATCATGCGAGGTGCTAAGTACACTTGAGTATGTGATTACAAGATGATGTAAGACAATGATTTTTCTTCGGTCTCTTTTGACTCCTTATATCAAAGTGGTACTTTCTAATTGTTGAGGGATACAATGCCTAAATTATTCTCAGTGTGAAATGACTACAGTATCCTGATAAGACAAATGTTGCTGGATCGATTTTGCACAGGAGTAAATACAGCTGGGCCTCATTAGGTAGCACAGAAAATAAGACATAATTAGCAAGGGGCAGAGCAAGGATCTTAGCAGAGCTCTGAAGTGCACACTGCAGACTCCCATCTGAGTCAGTTAAACCTGCTGTACAAACTGGAATCCATTTCCCTTGAAGTTACTAGTAACTCCATAATTGAGAGTCTCGGTGCTCTTACTTTTATCTTTCTGTGATTCATATAGAATTTCAGCAGTCTCCCCTCTCATCTCCCAAGTCCTGCTTTGACTTTCTGCTTCTCTTGCTTTTTTCCCCCAATCTCTGAGACTTTAATACTTCAACACCAATATAAATCCAACATTAGAGGATTAGAGATTGCAATTCCATTTTCATTTCTTTGTCATCAACATTCATAAATCTCTCTCATTGTATTTTTTCCATCTCTGTCAATAGTATTGATAATATTTGATTTTTTTTACATTTATTGAAAATACCTTTTTTTCATGTAATATATCCTGATTAAGATTTTTTCCTCCCCCCCCCAAAAAAAGGATTTTTCCTCCCTCTGTGCCTCCAAGTTCCTCTATCTCTCTCCTCCCATCCAGATTCACTTCATTTCAGTCTCTCACTGGAAATCAAACAATTAAGGTATAATACTAAAACAAGAAAAGTAAGATAAAACAAAAACTAACAATCAGAGTTGGACAAGTCAAACAAACAGAATAAAAAAGACCCAGAGAAAGGACAACAATCAAAGACCTAATTAGCACACTCCAAAATTTCATAAAAACACAAAGCTGCAAGCCATAATACATACTTAGAGGGTTTGGTGCAGACTCTTGTAGGCACTGTGCATTCTGCCTCAGCCTCTATGAGCTCAAGTGAGCTCTGGTCATTGTGATTTAGAGGGCCTTGTGTTCTTGGAGTTTTCTGTTTCCTGTAGCTCATACACTCTATATTTCTTCTTCCCAGAACGCATTGAATTCTGAGAGGAGAGACCCGATACAGATTTCCAGTTTGGGTCTGAGTGTTCCAAAGTCTCTCATTCTTTGCATAATTTCTGGCTGCAGGTCTCTATGTTTATCACATCTGATGCAGGAGGAAGCTTCTGAACAAGACACTAATCTACAAGTATACCAGAATGTCATTAGTAGTCATTTTATTGCTACTTTTGTTTTAGATCATTAATATTTTGGTTTAACCTAAGTCTCCTGGCTACTTTTTTTCTCTGGTCCCCAAAGCAGTACTTGGCTTAAGTTGAATCAGATATTGATTGATTACTCTCACAATTTCTGTGCCATGGTTACTCTAATATTTTACAGTGATAGCAACATTTTAAATCAAAGGTATTTTGCCTAGATTGGTATTTGTATATCTCTCCTGGTTGTCTGCAAAGAAGCTTCCTGTACCAAAGATACTAGAATGTAGATGTCAAGACTCTATGTAAGTACTATCTCAGATTCTCCACATTCAATGAGCTGTATACATGAGACCACTCAGCCAGTTTGTATAGAGCCAGCCATAGTCTTAGCAACAGATTGCATTGTTTGAAGATTCCCATGTGACCATTTTGACCAACAACACAATTAAATATAAACCATTCCCAACAATAAAAGCCTCATTTGGTGACAAGATATGGCCAGTTGGAACTCTGTCTCCCCCAACATTTGGAGATTTCATTTAGGTTGTTTTTATAAATGTATATATTTAAGGAAGCTTCTATTTTATTAGGTTTGCATTGTATATATGAAACATCCCATAATTTTTGCTGTTTCTCTGGATATTCCCTCCCTCATGTCCCGCTCCTCATGCTGTCCTCCTTAATCCTCCTGCTTCACACCCCACTTCCATCCACAGCTATCTATTCTATTTCCCTTTCCTAGAGAGACTTGCCTCCCCCAACCCCAGTACTTTATGCTATTCCTAACATCTATGCTTCTTCGTATTGTAGCTTGGATATCATCAACTTTAAAAACAAAGCTAATATCCACCTATAAGCAAATACATACTATACTTGTTTTTTTTTGTTTCCCCTGGGTTTGAGACACCTCACACAGGATGATGAATTTTTCTTCTAGTGTGGCCCATTGACCTGAAAATTTTCATGTCTTAATCTCTTCCTAAATTCACATGTATATTTGCTTTTATATAACTACACATGGCATAGGAAATATATGAAAACAAACCCATATAAAATCCCTATATTTTATTTCATAGTCAATATGTTGAATTTTCTAGGATCTTCTTTCTATACATAGTATGTCAGTTTTTCTCAGTGCTCTTAACTAGTTCTTTTCCTTCACTTCCCCTTTCTTTGTGTCCTCCTCTCACCCTTCTTTCTCTTCCTCCATTACTTACCTTCTGTTCCTCTTCCAGTCCTCTTTTAGTCATCATCTTTTTCCCCATCCTTCCTTTTTCCTCTTCCCTGTTAAGATATTCCCTGCATAATCATTATACTTCCACTAATAAATTTAGGATCATTGCTTCTAGGATTGTTGTTGACTATGTTACTGCAGTGTTGTTAATTTCTTTAAATAATTAATGAAAATATTACTAAAATGATACAGAAAATACCTATATGTAGATCGCAAAACAGACTTTTCCCAGATGACATGTCATCATGACACATTTTTCATCATTACTGGATTAGCATGAATGCATGTCACATAAAATTAGTGAACATATTTGATTTTTTTCATTTTTATATAATGTGCTTTTATTTTTCCACAATCCCATCCACAGGATGTACACATAAAGATTATTCAGATTTTTTTTCATATTTCTCCAGAATGTTGCTTGTCTGTATGATTGTTTTCCCAAAAGAGGATTTGTTATTCAGCACTTACTGTTCTTCACCAAACAAAAATGAGAAGTCAAGATATACTTTATAGTTCTCATTAATCAAGGAAGGTTAGTTTCTTACTGAGGAATTTGTATAGAAATATTGTCCAGTAAGTATGAGCATGAAGATATATTGGAAACCTTACATAGCTCAAGTACTTTGACATATTCATCCAATTACTTGACATAATAAAATTGAACGCACTTAAAAAAAAAGAATGTCATTTCTTAGGCCTTTGCTTGCTATTTTCTGACAATTTTGTAACAACAGATGATTAGCTCTTTTGTTACATCTCCTTCACATTGTGTTTATATGAATTTTTTTTTATGATTTTCCTGAAAATACCTGCTTTGGAAAGAAAATCATCAAGATAACATGCCTCACACACTAAATCAAATCAGAGGTACCTTGGCCCAATTACTCGTGATGCTGACTTCTGCCTGAGGAATATAGACAGGTACTTCCCTGTCAATTAAATATCCCCCTCAACCATACTGCAAAATCTTTCTATATTGTCCATACTGATGAAGTGAAAGTGATATTTCATGTATTAAGGGAAGATAATTGACAGTGAGTGCATTTGGATCATTCATGAGTGAGGTATCTATTCTGCATTAATGTTTACTCATTTGTGTTGATCTAGATCCATATTATTTGAATTATCATATTATTTTAAGATGTGTATATGTGTGTAATTGCATGCACAATTCTCTGTGTTTACTTGTACACGTTTGTGCTCATATAGAGACTAAAAAGTAATCCTTGGATATCTTCTTCAACTGTTCTCAACCTCATGTTTTGAGAGGATTAATTAACCTGAATTTGTCAGCTTGCATTGGCTGCATAACAGTGAGCTCCAATGATTGGTTTGTCTCCACATTCACACTGTCCTGGGATTTCAAGGATACCACCAAGCAAGCATCTGACCCACTGGGCCACATCTCCTGCCTCTCTTTGTTTCTTCTTTCATAAAGCTACTTCTTTGGGTGTTTATGGTCCTTCATGAATACTTATTTCATGAAGATTTGTTTTTTTTTTAAATGTGGTTTGAATTATACTTTGTACTCTGCTACTGTGATCTCTGACCTCATTCATGTTTACTGCTTTATTGCTTGTATTGCATCATTTTTCTTAAAGGCTTTATTTCATCCTTTGGGAAAAGGATATGTGAACATTTATGAATTCTTGCTGCTGAGGTGTTCTGGTGTCTCTCAGTTGATCGGACATGTGATAATATTTGTCTATATCACTATCGATTATATGACTTCTCAGTCCAACTCAAAGAAACTTACCTTCCATGATCTGTAACTAAATTAGCCAATTATTCAGTTACAGGGTATGGGTATATGTTAAAGAATTGTTAACCCATAGGACCATGTAAAATGCCAGTGTCTTGACTTTAGTCAGAGAAGGTACTCCTTTCCAGTGTTGCTTGCTCTAACTATCTTACAGAGGTAATTAGATCCATTTGTGTTCACAGTGAGATTGTTTTTGACACTATTAAACAATCTTGATTTTCTCTCTTAAGGACATTTTGTGTTTAATAACTTTAATGTTTATGTTGAGATGTCCCTTTAATCTCCAAAATGTTTAGTACTATTGAGCCAAAAGTACATTTCCAACAGTATAATTTTACTTCTTCAAAAAGTCTCCGTGCTTTTATACAGTGTATGTACCTACCCCAAACTGGGAAACATGGATTTATTTACTGTTTTCATATTTTCCCTCCTATAAAGTTACAAAAAAAAAGAATTATAGAGGGTAAAGAATTTGAGTATGACTCTTTTATTGAGCAATTTGAATCTTAAACTCATACATGATATTATCAGTGTGATAATACATCCAGTTTTATGGAATATCATTACATTGTATAGATTTACCACAGTCTATTTCTCTATTGAAAGAAGCCCTGAATGCTTCAAGCATTTGTTGATTTTGAGTGATAAAGCATCTATCATTACTTGCTCAGGTCTTGTGTCAACATGCACTTAAATCATTAAGGCAAATAGTGAGAAGTTCCATGGCAGGTATTTACTGCTGAAATGAGTGACTGAATCATGTTTTACTTTCCCAATATTGAGAGCTTTTATTCTCTTAGCAGTATAGACATTTCCTGCTTGCTTGTAATATCAGTTGTTCTAATGGAAATGAAATAGTACGTTGTGTATTTTAAATATTTAATTTTTATGAAAAATAATGCTCAGAATATTTTCATAATATTATATATATTGGTCCATTTATTAACAACTTTTCTTTTGTGACATTTGGTCATCTCTCATTCTGTATGTTTTAATAGTTTATTTTTTTACTTTTATTTTGTTTTTTATTATTAAATTTTAGGAGTTGTGTATTTGAGTAAATATTCTTGGGTAGATACACGCTTTGAATATGCTCTTACTAGTTTATATCTTTTTAGTTGCTAAAAAGAAACCTTTAATAAGACAGATGCTCTTCATTTTAATAGAACAAATATGAATCTTCCATTGTCACGCTTCTCAATGCTTTAGATCAAATCTAATATCAATAAATAAGTTTGGCTTTTAAACATTTATTATTGATTTTTATTTTTATAAGTGTACCTCTGCAGGTGTAGAGGGCAGAAAAGTCTATAGTGTTTTGAAAACAGAGATGGAGACTTAGATCATCCCTCAGGAGTTGTAGTTACATGTGTTTGTAAGCTTCATGGTAAAGGTGCACAAAATCAAATTCAGGTTCTCTGCAAGAGTACCAAATAATCTTAACTAGCTGATTGATCTCAACAGCCCCATAATTTTATTTTAATTTTCTGCTTATGGTGTTTTTAGAAGTTTTTATCAATTTTGTTGTAATGGGGGAGGGGAGCTTCTTCATTTAATCTTTACTTCTATAAACTTTACTGGAGGATTCTTTATCAGTATTCATGTAGATTCCTTTCTGCCTACTCTGTGCAAGTTCATTGATCTCTATTTCTTTTCACCTCAATGTTTTACAAGCTATTCAAAGTTTTGACTACATATAGGAATTTTGGAAAAACTTATGATGTTGAGAAAGTAATTTTCTTAAATGTTTATCTAAATAGTACTGGATTCATAAATATGGTAGAAAAAAATAAGATTTCAAAAATATTAAATCTTTTCATCCATAATCACAAACAACTCAATTAATGTTACAGTCATTACTTTTTATAAAAATTTTAACAGTATTCTATGTAAGAATTTTTGATGGTAACTTAATAATTTTAATGTTCTTTTGTATGTAACATAAATGCTTATTTTTTTTCTAATTGATATATGATAATATATAGGGAAACGATTTTTATTTTAAATGGCTTTGTATCTTGTAGTGTTGCTGTGTTTGTTTTTCATTTTAAGGGAAACTATTGGCTCTTCACGCTCTATGTCAGCATTCATATTAAACTGTAGACATTTCCTTCCTTTTAATTTATTGATGTTATTTTTTCTTGATCTATGCAAAATTTCACTCTGATGTTATCAATAATGAGAGCAGATATACCCATGTTTCCAAATTTAATAATGGCAGACAATTCCTATTCATTAAATTGGATTTTTAAACATTAAAATATAATTGAAAAGACCCACTTGCTTCTATGTTCAGAGTTTTGTGATTTAAAAGAAATATTGTCCCAATATTTCAATTTTCCTTTATTTCCAACGTATGACCTACTTATCATGTTTTAAAACCTAGTAGTATTTTAAACTGATGAATTATTGAATAGTACAACATCTTAGAATGGGAAAATGCATCACAGTATGTTACTTTTATCCATTTGCATGGAAGACACTGATCAGTTCTGCTTTGATACTACAAATTACAAAACGTATTAACAACCGAGCTATATCAATTGGCGGAACACAACATTCTAAAAAAAAAAATTATGTAGGATTTAATTTTTCTTTTTCTGGAAATGCTCTTGTAAAATCATATTAGTTGTATTTAAAGCCTTGTTATAAATACAGTGCTACAGCAGACATGTTACTTTTATTGATGAAAGTTCACTGATTACAAATCTAATTAAACAAGTAGATATCAGTGTATCTTTATGTCATGTGTAAGTTTGTTAAATTCTTTCCAGAAAAGGATCCATGATGTATAAATCAAACAATATGTGGACATAGTTTCTCATTGTATACACTCTATTGACTGTCCTTCAGGTGTTTAGAATGATCTTCCTGTCTTATTCAGTTCTTGGCTGCTCCTTTGTGTAATTGGGCTTCTTTTCATGGTCAATATCATCAGATTTTTGTCATTTTTAGAATATATTTTCCATTGTCTGCTGATTATTTTCATTCATTTATCTCTTTCTGTTACTTATTTTCAGATTTATTTATTTATGATGTAAATATTGGTTTTAGAAATATTCTTTAGGTTTTTGTTTTTTATCTGTAGTTCTTTTTTTTTTATTTTTGGTTTGTTTTATTGTTAGGTATAACATCTTTAGTGTATGTACTAGTTCTAGGAACTTCCCTAAATTGAATTCACCGAAACCCTAAAAATGGAAAGGATGCATTTCATCTATAATGTAGTCCAACATATTTCATGTCTCTGAAAACTTTCTTTAATTGTTTCATGTTATTAAAGAAGCTTTGTAAAATTTATTAAAATTTGAAGAAGTTTCCAGTTACTTTTCTATATGCAATTTCCATTTTTAAGTCTGTTGTAAATGGAGAACATAAATTGTAATATTTATGTAATTATCATACATTTATAGTTCAGTATGTTCTTTCTCTCTCGTGGTGTCTCACCATGCCCTAGTTTTGGTGTTTGCTTGTGTATATACACAGTACTGATTTTGGATGGAGTACTTCATAAATGTCAGTCAGTTAAAGGTGACATTTAGTCACCATGTCTTCAATGATTCTCTTCCTATTTTCTCTATCATTTAATTGCAAAATGAAGCCAAAATCAGTAAGTAAGTATTGGAGTATTTTAGTTTTGAAGTCTTGGTAAATTAATACTTTTCTTATGTCTGAAAAATATATTCTTTTTTAAATAGTTTTATTGGTTATTTTATCTACATTTCAAATGTTATCCCCCTTCCCAGTTTCCCTTCCACAAACCTCCTATCCCTTCCCCCAAATTCTTGCCTCTATGACGGTGCTCCCCCACCTACCCACCTGCCGCAGTGCCCAAACCTTCCCCTATGCTCTGTCATCAAATATACACAGGAACAAGGGGCTCCCCTCCAATTGATGTCAGATTAGACAATCCTCTGCTACATATCTAGTTGGAATGGTTCCCCCAATGTGTACTTTGTGGTTGGTGGTTTAGTCCTTGGGAGCTTTGTGGGGGCCTGGTTTGTTGATATTGTTGTTTGTCTTATGGGGTTGCAAACCCCTTCAGCTCCTTCAGTCCTTGCCCTAATTCCTCCATTGGGGACCCTGTGTGAGCATCTGCCTCTGTATTTGCCAGGCTCTGGCAGAGCCTCTCAAGAGACAGCTACCTTATCACAAGGTCACATACAAAATCAAATCATAAATTGAAATAGAAGCTTACAACAGAGAATGCTTACATGCATATCCAATAGGAGCAATTATCTGGCTAAACATCCATCATCTGGCACAACTCCACAGGTTCAGTGAAAGGTGAAAAACCATAACTAACTTATATGTGAAGTTTTGTATAGAAAAACTCAGTCAATATTATCCTCTGTTCTAACACCTATAATAAAGAGTTAGTTCCCTTTTTATGGCCTTTGGTTAATTGGTTTACAACCTCTTCGAATGTGCTCTGATAACAAGAAAGTCTGGATACTATCTAAAAGCAATTAACTGGTGACACTTAGGAGACTCGCATAGTTCTCATTGCAGTTTTGACTATCAGAAAAGGACCTAATAGCAATCCCATCAAAAAAGAGCTTAAAAATCACTAGTATAATTTTAGGAATTCTTATAGGACTATCATTAAAACCTAACTCATCTACTTGTCTATATAACATTCCTACAAGACACTACACCTTTGTAGATGTGCAGAGATCTGCTCCAAAGGGGTGGGATAATACCCAGTGATTGTTATGTAGGTTTAATAATAATAGCAAAAGCATACTAATAGCAGGAATCTTTCCTAAAATAAATTTTCTTAGGCCTTGTTTATAAGAGCAAATCTGTCAGATCAAATCTGTTGCAGATTAATTCAAAGCAGACCATCTCAGGAAGATCACCTGCTAGTTATTAGCTTGTCCTATTATGGCTCCTGACACTAGCCCTGTGTTTGAACCCAACAGCCCATTTGGGCCTTCTCCACAGCCTTTTATCTCTTTTATTCTTTCTACTTGTAAAAAGAAAACAAACCAAAAACAATAAAACCCAGTGACACAATGGTCAATTTAAAATAACTAGGTTGGTTGCTAGTTTCTGAACTTTGCAGAAAGGTTTGGATTTAGGGATCTAGGAAACCCCATATTCTGATAATCTCCTGAAATGTTCTTTTCTGTCCAAGGTGCTTCTGTATTTTGTCTTTCATGGGAAACAACTCATCACATCAAGAAAAAAATAATAATACAGCAACAACAACCAACAAAACAAATCAGAGGGCTATAAGTGTTACTCAAAACTTATGGCACCGCATCCAACAAATGATTCTGATGACTAAGAATGTTTTGAGGACTTCCCTGTTGCAGGACCTATTAGCTTTAGAGAAATCAATAGAGGATATTCACAGAACAATTGCATCCTTTTGCTCTGTCCATACCCAATCTACCCAATACCCACCCCTTCCTCTGCAAACCATGTCTCCACAGGTTGGTTCTTTCTCACTTCCTCCTTCCAACTACCAAGTTCTTTGAAATCTTTGTTACTCTGTTGAAAATCTGGATATCCAGACGTTCTCAGTTAATGTTCACCACACTTGAAGTAAACCTTTGAAATGGTAAACTTATCAGGCAGGTGATTTAAAAGAGCTTAGACAGGCAATCAAGAGGATGGTATTCATGCCTCCTGGACCAGATCCCTTCTTCAATGAGGTCAGCAGCCTCAACACATCACAGGATTGGTGAGACATTTGCCTTTCTTTGCTAGCTGCCCACTTTTCCTGCAATGGGTAGCCTTATGTTGGCATGAATGCCTCCAACAAGTCAGGTGGAATCATATGGTAATATGATGAACAATTTGGCCAGGGAGCCTTTTTCCATGAAAGCAAATGGTTAAATAATCTGCTCCCTGAAAACTTACTCCCAAGAATCTGTTCTCACTTATAAAATTGATTTCATTACAACTTTCAGTGAATAAAGAATATATTTATGAATTTCATAGGCAAATGGATGGGACTAGAAAACAGTCACAAAAGAACACACGTGGTATGTACTCTCACTAATAAGTGGATATTAGGGGAAAAAAAAAGATAAAAGCTCAGAATATCCACAATACAACTCACATACCATAGGAAACCCAAGAAGAAGGAAGACCACACCAATGTGTGGATGGTACAGACCTACTCAGAAGGGGAAGAAAAAAAATCTCGGGAGGTAGAGGGAGAGAGGAGGGGGAGGGGTTCAGACAAGAGAGGAGGTGGGGGAGAAGTACAGAGGGTCAGGAATTTGAAAGTAGGTGTGTAGCAGTGGGGGAGGGAGAGCTGGGAGTAGCAACTAGAAAGTCCCAGATGCCAGGGATCCAAGAATTTCCCAGGGCATAACAGATCCCTAGGTAGGGCAATTTCTGGATGGCCTTTCCTTCTGTCTCTGCCTGCCTTCCATTTGCAGACACCAAATCCAGACACTATTGCTGATGCTAAGAAGAACTTGCTGACAAGAGCCTGATATATATGTCCCCTGAGAGACTCCCTGACTTGATGGTACCGTATGTGTTGGGAGATCACCCTATGGAACCCAGGCTGTGACCATGAGGGTATTGCCACCCAGAGAGTGGTGGAAAAGAAACTGGAAAGAGCTGGGTTTGAGCCGGCACCAACTGGGCCATGAGGACTTTCTTCGGGAGGTCTGGAAGTGGAAAGCAGAGAAAGGTCACAGGATTTACCACCAATTAAAGAAACCTGGCAGCTCCTTGGACTAGGATCAAGCCTGCTTCACCATGGATCCTAAATTGTCAGCAATTGTAACAGAAGCTTTTGTTAGGTCCTTGAAGAATGGGTCATCTACTGCAGCACCCGCCTAGTCAACTGGTCCTGCACCCTCAACTCTGCCATTTCTGACACTGAGGTGCATAAGAAGATGCTAACAGACCGAATGCTGCTCTGTGCCTGGCTACAAGAAGAAGGTGGAGTTTGGGGATCCTTGTGTTCTTTGCCTACAAGGTCAAAGGCTCAGACAGCAACGAGGTGGAGGTAACAACCAGATTGAGACCATGCTGGGAGAGATGGCTCTACCTAAGCACCCCAAAGACTCCAGATACCAACATTTAAAGGGAAAGTGGGTCATCTACCCGTTCTTGTCCCAGAGACTTCCCATCATCTTTGATGAGTTTGTGGACATGGAGTTTGATACAGGTTCTGGGAAATGAAGATCACATAGGCCCATGACCAGAATGACTATGAGATAGGGCAGTGACATAGGCTCGAGGCCATTAACATCATAGACTCAAAGGGGGCCCTTGTGAATGTACCTCCACCTTTCCTGGAAGGCTGTTCTGGCAGCCCTGAAGGAACAGAGCCTGTTCCGTGACATGAAGGACAACCCCATGGTAGTGCCACTTTGCAACCGCTCCAAGGATGTGGTGGAGCCTCTACTAAGGCCTCAGTGGTACATGAGCTGTCAGGATATGGCCCAGGCTGCCAGTGCTACTGTGACCTGGGTGACCAAGACGTGGCATTCTTGGATGGACAACATCCAAGACTGGTGCATCTCTCAGCAGCTGTGGTGGGGCCACCGAATCCCTGCCTACTTTATCACCGTCCATGAGGTACCCCCTGTGAGGACCCTGATGGGAGGTATTGAATAAGCAGACACACTGAAGAAGGGGCCCAAGAGAAGGTAGCCTGGGAGTTTGGAGTGTCCCCTGACAAGGTCAGCCTTCAGCAAGATGAGGATGTGTTGGACACCTGGTTCTCTTCCAGTCTCGTTCCCTTCTCCATTTCTGGCTGGCCCAATCAATCAGAAGACATCAGCACGTTCTACCCTGGGACCCTGCTAGAGATGGGCCAGGGTATCCTCTTCTTCTGGGTGGCCCGGATGGTCATGCTTTGCCTGAAACTCACCAGAACGTTGCTCTTCAGAGAGGTCTATCTCCGTGTAATCGTGCGTGATGCTCATGGCAGGAAGATGAGCAAGTCTCTTGGCAATTTATGGACACCCTGGATATCATCCATGGAGTTTCCTTGCAGGGTCTCCATGACCAACTACTGAACAGCAGCCTGGATCCCAGTGAGGTGGAGAAAGCCAAAGACAGACAGAGGGGCGACTTTCCAGCAGGGATTCCCGACTGTGGCATGGATGCCTTATGCTTTGGACTCTGTGCCTACACATCCCAAGGTCGAGACATCAACCAGGATGTAAACAGGATCCTGGGATACCATTATTTCTGCAACAAACTCTGGAATGCCACCAAATTTGCCGTGCGCAGCCTTGGGAAGGGTTTTGTGCCCTCACCAACCTCCAAACCTGAAGGGCATGAGAGCTTGGTGGACCGCTGGATCCGCAGTCAGCTGACAGAGGCTGTAAGGCTCAGCAATGAATGCTTCCAGGCTTACGATTTTCCAGCCGTCACCACCGCCCAGTACAGCGTTTGGCTCTGTGAGCTCTGTGAAGTCTACTCGGAGTGCCTAAAGCCCGTGCTGAATGGCGCAGACCAGGTGGCAGCAGAGTGTGCTCGGCAAACCCTCTACACCTGTCTGGATGTTGTTGTCCTGTGTCTACTCTCACCCTTCATGCCCTTTGTCACAGAGGAGCTATTCCTGGGGCTGCCCAGGTGGACACCCAAAGCTCCTGCTAGCTTCTGTGTCACCCCCTACCCAGAGTCCCCAGAGTGCTCCTGGAAGCACCCTGAAGCTGATGCTGCTCTGGAGCTAGTGTTGAGCATCACTCTAGCTGTGCGCTCCCTGAATGCCTACAACGACCTGACCCGGACAAGGTTCTATTGTTTCTTGGAAGTTGCTGATGAGGCCACGGGTGCCTTGGCCTCTGCAGTGTCCGACTATGTGCAGGTTCAGGCCAGTGCAGGTGTGGTGGCTCTCCTGGCCCTGCGTGCTTCTGCACCACAGGATTGAACTGTGGCTGTGGCTTCAGATCAAGCGAAGTGAGGCACAGCGACAGGCTCAGATGGGGCAAGGGCGCCTTGCTGCCTCTGGCTACTCAGCAAAGGTGCCCCTTGAGGTCAAGGAGGCAGGTGAAGCTAAGTTGCAACAAAGGCAGAACCCAGGAAGGTGGACGAGGCTGTTCCAGAAGATGCTGTGACCCCCCCGCCCCAATTCCAACCTTCAGCCCCCAGTGTTCCACTAACAGGGATGGCAGCAATAAAATATTTTGCCAAATAAATATATAAATAAATAAGTCTTTATTTCATAATAATGATTACTCTAGTGTAGTTTGGTTCTATATAACCTATAAAACAAAAGTTAAGGTAAACAATCAAACATGAAAATAATTTTTTTAAAGCCCACGATAATGAATACTATTTAAGAATCCAAAAATGTAAGAAAAAGTTATGAAACTTTCAGTTGCTAAAGGAAGCAAGAAGGAGTCTTTTTATAAATTTTATTTTATTTTCTAAGTTTTTTTTAATTTATATTCAAAATCATTTCCCCTTTCCCGTATCCTCCCTCCCTCCCTGAAAGTTCCATAAGCCCCCTTCCCTACCTCTTTTCCCCATTCAACCCCCTCTAGCTTCTCTGTCCTGGCATTCACCTACATCCAGTCTTTCCAGGACCAGGGGTCTCTCCTTCCATCTTCTTGGAAATCTATTGATATGTGAATGGTGTCTAGGGTATTCCGAGATTCTGGGTTAATATCCCCTTATCAGTGACTGCATACCATGTGTGTTCTTTTGTGATTGGTTTACCTTACTAAGGATGATATTTTCAAGTTCTGACCATTTGCCTAGGAATTTCGTGAATTCATTGTTTTTAATTGCAGAGTAGTATTCCATTGTGTAAATATATCACATCTTCTGAATCCATTCCTCCGTTGAGGGACATCTGGGTTCTTTCCAGCTTCTGGCTATTATAAATAAGACTGCTATGAACATAGTGGAGCATGTGTCCTTATTGCATGCAGGTAAAACCTCTGGGTATATGCCCAGGAGTGGTATAGCCTGATCGTCTGGGAGTGTCATGCCCAGTTTTCTGAGGAACCGTCAGACTGCTTTCCAGAGTGGTTGTACCAGCTTGCAATCCCACCAGCAGTGGAGGAGTGTTCCTCTTTCTCCACATCCTCTCCAACAACTGCTGTCTCCTGTGTTTTTGATCTTGGCCATTCTGACTGCTGTGAGATGGAATCTCAGGGTTGTTTTGATTTGCATTTCCCTAATGACTAAGGATGATGAACATCTCTTTAGGTGCTTCTCAGCCATTAGATATTCTTCAGGTGGGAACTCTTTGTTTAGCTCTGTACCCCATATTTTAATAGTGTTACTTGCCTCTCTGGAGTTTTACTTCTTGAGTTCTTTGTATATATTGGATATCAGCCCTCTGTCGGATGTAAGGTTGGTAAAGATCATTTCCCAGTTAGTTGGTTTCCACTTTGTCTTTTTGACAGTGTCTTTTGCCTTGCAAAAACTTTGTAATTTAATGAGGTCCCATTTGTCAATTCTTGATCTTAGAGCATAAGCTATTGGAGTTCTATTCAGGAAATTCAATCCTTTGCCCATATGTTCAAGGTTCTTCCCTAGTTTCCTTTCTATTAGTTTCAGTGTGTCTGGTTTTATGTGGAGGTCCTTGATCCACTAGGAATTGAGCTTAGTGCAAGGAGCTAAGAATGGGTCAAATTGCATTCTTCTGCATGTTGACCTCCAGTTGAGCCAGCACCATTTGTTGAAAAGGCTATCTTTTTTCCACTGGATGGTTTTAGCTCCTTTGTCAAAGATCAAGTGACCATAGGAGTGTGGATTCATTTCTGGGTCTTCAATTCTGTTCCATTGATCTACATGTCTGTCACTGTACCAATACCATGTGGTTTTTAACACTAATGCTCTGTAGTACAGCTTGAGGTCCGGGATACTGATTCCCCCAGAGGTTCTTTTACTCTTGAGAATAGATTTAGCTCTCCTGGGTTTTCTGTTATTCCAGATGAATTTTTGGATTGCTCTTTCTAACTCTATGAAGAATTGAGTTGGGATTTTGATGGGGATTGCATTGAATCTGTATATTGCTTTTGGCGAGATGGTCATTTTTACTATATTAATCCTGCCAATCCATGAGCATGGCAGATTTTCCCATCTTCTGAGGTCTTCTTCCATTTCTTTCTTCAGAGACTTGAAGTTCTCGTCATACAGATCCTTCACTTGTTTGGTTAGACTCACACCCAGATACTTTATATGGTTTGTGGCTATCGTGAAGGGTATCATTTCTCTTTCTTCTTTCTCAGCCTGCTTATCCTTTGAGTATAGGAAGGCTACTGACTTGCTTGAGTTGATTTTATATCCGACCACTTTGCTGAAGCTGTTTATCTGCTGTAGGAGTTCTCTGGTGGAGTTCTTTGGGTCGCTTAAGCATACTATCATATCGTCTGCAAATAGTGATAGTTTGACTTCTTCCTTTCCAATTTGTATCCCTTTGACCTCTTTTTGTTGTCTAATTGCTCTAGCTAGAACTTCAAGTACTATATTGAAAAGATATGGAGAGAGAGGGCAGCCTTGTCTAGTCCCTGATTTTAGTGAGATTGCTTCAAGTTTCTCTCCATTTAGATTGATGCTGGCTACTGGTTTGCTGTAAATTGCTTTTACTATGTTTAGATATGGGCCTTGAATTCCTGATCTTTCCAAGACCTTTAGCATGAAAGGATGCTGAATTTTGTCAAATGCTTTCTCAGCATCTAATGAGATGACCATGTGGTTTTTTTTCTTTGAGATTGTTTATATAGTGGATTACATTGATGGATTTCCTTATATTGAACCATCCCTGCATCCCTGGGATGAAGCCTACTTGATCGTGGTGAATGATCATTTTGATGTTTTCTTGGATTTGGTTGGCAAGAATTTTATTGAATATTTTTGCATCGATATTCATAAGAGAGATTGGCCTGAGATTCTCTTTCTTTGTCGGATCTTTGTATGCTTTTGTTATTAGTGTAATTGTGGCTTCATAGAACGAGTTGGGTAGTGTTCCTTCTGTTTCTATTTTGTGGAACAGTTTGAAGAGTATTGGTGTTAGGTCTTCTTTGAAGGTCTGATAGAATTCTGCACTAAAACCATCTGGACCTGTGCTTTTTTTGGTTCGAAGACTTCCAATGACGACTTCTATTTCTTCAGGGGTTATAGGAAAGTTTAGATGGTCTATTTGATCCTGATTTAATTTTGGTATTTGGTATCTGTCAAGGAAATTCTCCATTTCCTCGAGATTTTCTAGTTGTGTTGAATACAAGCTTTTTTTTTTAATGGTTATATAACATTGTTTCGGTTACAAGATGCACTTCTTTTAAACATTACTAATTCGGAAGGCAATGAAAATGTTGTAACTTAAAACAAGGTACGACATTAACGACATAAATAGGGGGGCATGCAGATCCTCAGACTTTACTTATTATGGCTTATGATGACATTTTATATACTCAGGATGGAGGGGAAACAGCATTCAATATAGTATATGTGACAAAAGAATCTTTCCAATAAAAGGAAAACATCTTCAAACACTGAAAATGTCATATGCAAAATAGGGTGAAAAAAAGTATGATGTACTGAGTTTACGAATAGTCCCACAACAAATAGAAATAATGAATGTACTGAGTTTACAAATAGTCCCTATCTCTGAGTAGGTAGGAAAGTCTGTGACATGCAAATTGCAATTCTATTGAAGACTGCTGTTCTCCCGACAGTGTTACAATTCCTTAGAAAGCATTTCTTCTTTCAGGATTATTATGTTGCAAATATCTAAGGTACATAATCAATTTTTGAAGTATTGGGAAAAAACTTGACAGAGAAATAAATTGCATTGTTTATAGTTTTTTATTAGAAGTAGTGTCCATATTAATAGTGAAAACATGAACATATACTTTTAGTTCTGTAAGAAATTTTAATGAAAATTTCGCAACAACATATTAAGTCCTGTAAACTTCTGTCTTACATTATTCACTCAAAAACCTTGTAAAATAAATAATTCTCATTTTAGAAGATATATAATATATAACCATTTCATTAAAGTTCCTTTCTAAAGTCACATAATTATTAAGCAATATTTCATAGAAAAAATAAAACAGTAAACTTAACATTAATAAAGTCTCCAAATGCCATGGTATTCAAAGAAATATGTCTGCTTGAAAACAAAAAAAAAAAAAAAAACACATCTGCTCTCACAACTGCACATTTTTGTCTGAGAGGAATCTAACTTTTAAGTAGACCATGCTGTCCAATGAATTTCACTCTCAAAGGAAATCATCATATCAAAAAATCCTCATTGTTTAATTACAGCACATATTGTGTATTATGCTACAATTTCAGGAAAAAAGAAACCATAAGAAAAGAATTTTCATCAGTGTCTTGGCTGTCAGACTTAAACTTTTTCCTCTCAGATGTGAAAATGGAGAAACACTGAGGGATGATTTATGGTTTCCATGGACTCCAGGGTAATAATTTTCACAACTCTGACAAAAATCTTTGTTGGACTTTCTTCTGTGATTAAGTTCTGTCTGGAACATTTCTCTGTCTCCTCTTGACATACCTAAGCTAGATATTCTCTGACTTATCTCTAGACTGTTTCATTTTCCACCTAGTAGAGAAGTTGTTTAAAAATTATCAACTACATTAATTTCTAATCACTGTGACATGTAGTTCTTCCAATTCTGTATTTCTACAGAAAATCAAGATTCAGCTTTATATAGTAACTAATAAATCTTGTTCCTTATTTTTCCCTATCCTTCATGTTTTGTATCTTGTCTTGGAAATGGTATTGATATAATTTTTAAAGTGTCAATGTTACTTTAAATGTACAATGATACCAAACCAAACATAACAGAGGAAATTTAATTAATGCATTTTTGTTACCTATAATTTAAAAAAAAAATTGCTCCTAAAAACTAATACATAGTTTTACAAATGAAATTGTGTTGCTGAAGTTTTTGGCTACAGCAGTAATCTGTTTGCATTCCCCAAAGAGCATTCATAGTTATTGATGTAACATTCAAAGAAACATCATGAATTGTTCCACAGTTACATTTAGAAAATCTATACTATCTATGGTGGTGTATAAAAGAGTAAATAAATTACATTAAAATGTATTAGTTACAAGTACTAACACACTTCCATCAGTTAATAGATTTACATTTGTTTTTTTCTTTAGCTACAGAACAGAAGTGAGGAATCAACTTTTTTATGTCGAATACAGAATCTCATGATTGCTAACTAGGGCTTCCCCTGTATTTGTTCTGGGATTTACTCAAGATGTTTTGATCCAGAAAAGAAAACTGAATGAGTTCACAGTTGTTGAACCAAAACAAGAGACAGAAAGTTCAAATGTTGAAGAATTTTGGATAAACATTCTAAAATTATTTCCAGTAAATAAATTTTATAATTTTAAATATTGATAGCTTTTATTACTAATTATAGAAAACATATTGATTCAATAGGCATAGGTTTATAATACATAAGCTATATATGTATATATGCATATATATATCTATATAAGTATATAATAAATCTGTATATGATGAGAATCAAGTACAAAATTATTCTTATGAACTGATTTAACATTACTGTTAATTTCACACATGTGCGATTATCACATCAAATTTAGGAACCTAAAATAAGAAAATTAGATTGGTCTTTTTTTTTAAATTGGTTATTTTGTTTATTTACATTTCAAATGTTATTCCTTGTCCAGGTTTCCTCTCTGAACCCCCCCATTCAACCCCAGCTCCTCCTGACTCCATGAAGGTGCTTCCCAACCTACCCACTGCTATAGCATTCCACTACACTGGGGTATCAAGCCTTCACAGGATCAAGGGCCTCCCTTCCCTTTATGCCAGATAAGGCAATCTTCTGCTACATATAGAGCTGGAGCCATGGGTCCATCAATGTGTATTCTTTGGATGGTTGTTTAGTCCCTGGGAACTCTGCAGGGTCAGATTGGTCTTAAGGGTGGTGAACAAATGCACATTGTTTCTTAGTTGGAATATAACTCTTTATAACTCAAGCCAATAACTTCATAAGCTTCATGCAACATTATCATTGCACGTGTATTAAGGTTTTGTAATTTATAGTGTCATCCCTTCCATTTGTTTAGCTTTGTGGTGATTTTTACTTCCCAAGTACTTTTTGTTTAACTGTCTCCTGTCAGAAAATGTTACACAAAGCCTCATCTAAATGTATTATTTGTTAATAAATTAGGAAGCCATTCTTAGATGAATGAACAATACAGTATTCTATTTAGTTCTTGTCTTCAAGATCAGATCACAAGTGAATAGGTTTCAATATATTGGAAAAGAAGTGGACACTGACAATATTCATGCAACAGAAATAGCCTTCAGCTATGTTTAGAAAAAGGAAAAGGCTCGATGCAGCAGTGTAGAATACCAGAACAGGGAAGCAGGAGGGGATTGATTGGAGAACAGGGGGAGGGAAGAGGGATTATGGGACTTTGGGGAGGGGGAACAAAGAAAGGGGAGATCATTTGAAATGTAAATAAAGAATATATCTAATAAAAGAAAAAGAAAAAGGATTTGCTGAGTCTAAAGAATAACATCCTGTTTCTGTTCTCTCATGCACATACATTGTTTATCCTTGGCTAACAGTTTCTCTTGCATGTCCAAGAACTTTCCTGAGAATCTCTTCTATAGTGGTTCTGTTATTACTACAAATATTGTTTTTTAACAAGTGGGAACCTGAGCTTTTAAAATGCTCGTAGCTTATGATGGTGAGTTTAAATTAAATAAAATTTCAAGTATGTAGCTATAGACACAGTATTTTGGGTATTCTCAAAGAGAGGAAATAAGTTCTAGGAATACAAGTTGTCTTGGATCTAAAAAATAATAAACTCATTTTTAACATTCCATTAAATAATTTTAAAATCAGGGTTAACCTCCACAATGTCAGAAAGTCATCTGAACATACCTATATGCGGTCTTGAAGCTTGCACTAGACTTTTTGTTTCATTTGCAAGCCTGAAAACTCATATGTGAAAAGGTTGTGAAAGTTCCCTCTCTCTCTCTTTTTCTGAGGCAGAAATGCAGGAGCTTTCTTATAATCAACATATTCTCAATTTTGAAGATTAAAAATCAAAATGTGCTACATTTTTCTTCTTTTGTTTCTATTCTTCCCATGAAGATGCCTAGGCTGATCCTCTAAATACAACTTAAGACATAAACATCATCAAGAGTTTTACCCTAAGGTTATTGAGATCTTTCTAACACCTAAAGTTTTGTGACTGGAGCTCTAGGACTCAATGATGAGTTCATCGACACTGTGACATAGGACCCAGGTCATGTTGCTGACCAACATGTTAAACACGCATTAAGCTAGAATATTTTAAGGTGTTACTTCCACTAAAGCATGATAGGAAGGCCTACTTTAAGAATACTCTAGTAACAAGTGATCTATGATCCCTATGACTTCCATTTAAATATAACTGGTATCTGTATATATATATGTACAGGTATTACATACTCACAATCATTTTTTTAATTTAAATGCAGCATTTTTCTGGTTTTATTTATTTGTCCTCTCATATATTACATCTAACAAGTTTCCCTTCCTCTCTCATCCATCTATTACCTCAATATCCCTGCCACCTCCTTCTTCCCCATACACCCTCCTCTGTTTCACTTCAGAAAAGGGTGGGTTTCCCAGGGCTATCAACCAAATATGCCATAATAAATTGCAATAAAATTAGTCACTTCCCTTATATTAAGTCTGGACTAGGCAACCCAAGACTATAAGCAGACTAAAGCAACAGAAACAGACTCTGCTCCCTGTTAGAAGTCCCACAAAAATACCAAGTTATACAACTATAACATATATACAGAAGGCCTCAGTTAGGCACATGCAGGCTCCCTGATTGTCAGTCTCTGGAGCCCCTGTTTGTACAGCTTAATTGATTCAGTGGGTTTTCTTGACCCCACTCACTCCCTCAATTTTCTTCCCCCTCTCCATCAGGATTTTCCAAAATCCAGCCAATGTTTGGGTTTCTGCATCTGTTTCCATCAGGTGCTGGGTGATGCCTCTCTGACGACAATTGCATCAGGCAGCCAAGAGTACAGCAGAAAATCGTTAGGCATCATTTCCTTGATATTCATTTGTTTGCCAGTCCTTAAACTCAACATTTTCTAAATTGAACAGTTTACCTATTTATTCTTGTTCTTTTGTTACTGCACTTGTAAATATCTTAGTGTGATGTAGAACAGATGATGAGGAAACACTCAGAGGGGCTTGAACCACTCAACAGAAACAAGGTTAAATGATCTATCTTCAAAAATGTTGGTATTAGACTTCTCCTGCTCTGGATTAAAATATATTTTCTTAATAAATGGTTTTCCCAGACATTCTTCACCTTGACAGACTCCTTGTGCTAGCACCCTCTGTCTCCACTTTGAGTGCAGGTACAGAAGCAAGTTCACTCTGCACTTAGATGCCCATGTAAAATCACTGTTCAGCAAGACTCACAATGCACAGAGTAATGACTAACTTACTCCTGAAAGTTAAAATGTTAAGTCATGATATTAAAGTAGTAAATGCTACCATTGTAATATATCCAGGCTAGGCCACAGAAGCCCTCAATAAGTCAAATTTGGTTTGGTTTGGTTTCTGAACTTGAATTTTGATTTGCATTTCCCTGATGACTAAGGATGTTGAACATTTCTTTAGGTGCTTCTCAGCCATTCGATATTCCTCAGGTGAAAATTCTTTTTTTAGCTCTGTACCCCATTTTTTAATAGGGTTATTTAGCTCTCTGGAGTCTACATTCTTGAGCAATTTGTATGTCTTGGTTATTAGCCCTCTGTCAGATGTAGGGTATTGGTAAAGATCTTTTCCCAATTCCTTGGTTGCCATTTTGTCCTTTTGACAGTGTCCTTTGCCTTACAGAAACTTTGTAATTTTATGAGGTCCCATTTGTCAGTTCTTGATCTTAGAGCACAAGCTATTGGTGTTCTGTTCAGGAAATGTTCCCCTGTGTCCATGTGCTCAGGGCTCTTCCCAGTTTCTTTTCTATTAGTTTCAGTGTGTCTGGTTTTATATGGAGGTCCTTGATAGACTTAGAGTTGCGCTTAGTACAAGGAGATAAGAATGGATCAATTTGCATTCTTCTGCATGCTGACCTCAAGTTGAACTAGCACCATTTATTGAAAAGGCTATGTTTTTTTCCACTGGATGGTTGTAGCTCCTTTGTCAAAGATAAAGTGACCATAGGAGTGTGGGTTCATTTCTGGATCTTCAATTCTATTCCATTGATCTACCTGCCTGTCACTGTACTAATACCATGCAGTTTTTAACACTATTGTTCTGTAGTACTGCTTGAGGTTGGGGATACTGATTTCCCAAGAAGTTCTTTTACTGTTGAGAATAGTTTTAGTTATCCTATGTTTTCTGTTATTCCAGATGAATTTGAGAATTGCTCTTTCTAACTCTATGAAGAATTGAGTTAGGATTTTGATGGGGATTGCATTTCCTTAGTCACCAGGGAAATGCAAATCAAAACAACCCTGAGATCTCACCTCACACCAATCAGAATGGCTAAGATCAAAAATTCAGGAGACAGCAGGTGCTGGTGAGGATGTGGAGAAAGAGGAACACTCCTTCACTGCTAGTGGGATTGCAAGCTGGTAAAACCAATCTGGAAATCAGTCTGGCAGTTCTTCAGAAAACTGGGCATAATACTACTGGAGGACCCTGCTATACCACTCCTGAGCATACACCCAGAGGATTCTCCAGCATGCAATAAGGACACATGCTCCACTATGTTCATAGCAGTCCTATTTATAATAGCCAGAAGCTGGAAAGAACCCAGATGTTCCTCAACGGAGGAATGGATACAGAAATTGTGGTATATTTACACAATGGAATACAACTCAGCTATTAAAAACAATGAATTCATGAAATTCTTAGGCAAGTGGGTGGAACTGGAAAGTGTCACCCACCCTGAGTGAGGTGACCCAATTGCAAAAGAACACACATGGTATGCACTCGCTGATAAGCAGATATTATCCCAGAAGCTTGGAATACCCAAGAAACAATGCACATTTCAAATGATGCCCAAGAAGAAGGAAAGAGAGGCCCCTGGTCCTGGAAAGGCTCAATGCAGCAGTGTAGGAGAATACCAGAACAGGGAATCAGGAAAGGGTTGATTGGGGAACAGGGGGAGGGAAGAGGGCTTATGGGACGTTCGGTGAGGGGGGATCCAAGAAAGGGGAAATCATTTGAAATGTAAACAAAGAATATATCTAATAAAAATAAAGGAAAGGATAAAATAGAAAAAAATCAAATATTGGCAGGATATGATCCCTAAATCTAGCCCACCTATTTCTACACTGCTTGAAAACTTAGAAGAAAAAAAAATTTAAAAGATAAAAAAAAGAATTTTTGAGAATGCTACATGTATTTAATATGGTCTTTCAGAGGTGGTCCTTCACTCAATTTTATTTAGTTGATTTTCAGTTATCTTTCAACATTGAGTATAGTCTCTGAAGTCCTTTCCTCAGTGAGTAAATCTGATTTTAAACAGCATCAGTAGCATTTTAAATTATTCAAAATCTTAAATAATTCACTATGAATTTCATTTATTTGGTTTCCATTTCCTACTGAATTATTTTATTATGCTATTCACAAAATCCCCAGAATATAAGATTGATATGCTAGTTTCCTCTTAAGAATTCATTGATATTTCTCAGGAAACCGTGAGTTAATTCTGCACATTCATTCACCTTTGACTCTCTAGGTTCTGAACATATACCCATTCGAGTGACAACCTATCATACAGCCTTAATTGGTGGTCTCAATCCCCCACACACTGGACAAAGTGTTTTAGTCTCACTTAGAAGGGGGAATAAAGTAGTCATAAGAGACAGATGGAGGGAGATATCTAGGTGGGAGAGGGGATGGAGATAGGAAGGGGGAGTAGGATCAGGTGTGAGGAAGGACGGGAAGAATGGCAAGATAGCCATGAGAATGAGTGGAAATATCCAATTGGGGGTTGGAAGGTAGGGGTCATTTCCAGGAAGAAAAAGAATCCTGGGTTAATGGAGGCACCCAAGAATCAATAGGGGTGTCCTTTGCCGTGACTCACAACATTGGGGATATGGAACCTGAAGGTGGCACCTCCTGTAGTCAGGCAGGAAACACAGTGGAGTGATAGGTTTATCAACGCATCCCCAAAGTTTTGAAGCAAAACATATCTACAAGAAATTCAGGCACGGGGAGATGGAGGAGAGACTGGGGGGATGGCCAACTTGCCAATCTTGAGACCATTCCATAGGCAAGCACTAATCCCTGACACTATTAATGATACTTGCTATGCTTGCAGACAGGAGGCTAGCAAGGCTCGACGGAGTTCCACCTGACTTAGACTAATACACACATCCATAACCAGTGGATAGAACTTTTGGGACTCTTATGGAAGAACAGGAGGAAGGAGAAGGATTGCAACCACTAAGGGGATTGGAACTCCACAGGAAGACCAACAGAGTCAACTAATCTGGACTCCTGGGGCTTTCAGAGACTGAACCACTAACCAAATAACATACAAGGGCTGGACCTAGAAGGGACCTCTCTGCATATTTGTAGCAGATGTGCAGGTTGGTCTTTATGTGGATCCCGAACAACTGGAGTTGTGCCTAACCCAAAAGCTGTAGCCTGTCTGTAAGATATGGTCTTCTAGCTGGCCTGTCTTGTCTGACCTCAGTGGGAGAGAATGCACCTAGCCTTGAAGAGACTTGATGTGGCAGCAGTGGGGGAGGGGATACCCAGGATTGCCTCCACCAGCTCATAGAAGAAGTGGAGGGGTGATGGGGGATGGGAGGAAGGAATGTGGAAGGGGGTGTCCAGGAGGGGGTGGCAATGAGCAGGATGTTAAGTGAATAAGTAAAACAATTGTAATATTAGTAATAATTAAAAAACAAAACAGAGCAAAGCAAAACAAAATGTGACACAACAATTTTGTTTTTAGTTTCTCCTATATTTTATATATACATAAACACACATATATTACATATATACATATATAATTATATATTACATATACACATATATGTATACATAAATATTTGTGTTTATATATGGGTATGTATATCAAATTAATATTAAAATATTAATATAACGTGTTTTGATATATAATATAATAATACAATAATATCAGATATTAAGATATCAGAAAAATAATAGTGTATATACATATATATATTTATATATATCATTAAGTTAGCAAATAGGAAATGGAGAATTTTGTAGTGAAGGTCAGGTGTTGCTTGTATTATAATGCTAAATATTGGCCCATAGGGCCTGCTTGCCCACAGAGATAAGAGAGTACACATGTAGATGCAGGTAAGGCTATGTGACCTTGCCCCAAGTTATTTCTGATTGCCAAATAAAGATAACTACAACCTAAACCTGGGCAGAGTTGAGATAGGTGGGGCACGGCTTCATGGGCTTGAGGAGTGGAAAAGAGGAAGGTAGAGAGAGGAGAAGATGCCATGGGGTAAGAATCCTCACATTTTGGAAATGACTGCTGACCAATAAAGCCGAGATGGAACTAGCTAATAATTCAGAGTTATTTATAGGAAAGTTGATTTTAATAGCATCGAGGGTAGATATCTGCCCAGCTTTAGTACTGATAAAGGCTAATTAGAAATTAAAAGTAATGTGTGTCTTTTATGTGGAAATAGAATAATGAAAGGCAGGGAAGAAGCCCATGATTGAGATTAAATATTTCTATAATAGAATTTGGCTTCTCAAAAGTTATATTTTACTTGTGTACACAAAATGCTGCAACAAAGAGCAAATACAATCAAGTCATTCAAATGAAGAAGGAAAGTAGCAAAACACTTTAAAATATATTTTTTTAGGAGTTTAGCAGATTAGCATAATGCAATCTTGATTGCATTATGACCCATAGTTTGGAGCAGAGATATTCAATATAAAACTCTTTTCAAAATGTTGTTAACTTTTTAAAGTTTCTTTGCAAGTTATGTTATGTCTAGTTAATTGAACAAATGAGAACACCAATTTGGGCTCTATTATAATCTGCCATTTCCATAATTACCAAAAACATTCTAATGAATACTGGCATCACATTTCATTTTTGGAGGAACAAGATTTTAGGACTTAATAGCAAGAACATTCTTATGTCTTCTCATTAAAGTGAAGAAAACATTAGAATAATGTTTCCTGAAATGCATCACGGCACCTACCAAATTTTTGCAGATGTCAGACTAAATAAAAACCATAATCGTAGCTCACTTCTTGTGTTCTGTCTTCATTTTCCTGCTCAAACAGCAGACATTTGTTCACAGATCCCATTCAAATGTCACATGACATCATTGATTTCAGTATTTGATTAAAGTTATTATATTATAAATACTTACAACAAATATTAAATACTCAAAAATTGGATGTTCAGAGGTATATGATCACTATGACATGAGTTTAAAGATCTGTATCATCGAATGCTACTTATAGATCCAATAATCCCTCAAAATCATTTCTTATGCGTTTTTAAATTTAATTTTTTTTTGTTTTTTTTTTTTTTTTGTTTTTTTTTTAATTTAATTTTATTTTATTTTTTTAATTTACATTCCAAATCACTTCCCCTTTCCCGTTTCCTCCCTCCCCGAAAGTCCCATAAGCCCCCTTCCCTCCCTCTTTTCTCCGTTCAACCCCCTCTCATTACTCTGTCCTGGCGTTCCCCTACATCCAGTCTTTCCAGGACCAGGGGTCTCTCCTTCCATCTTTTTAGAAATCTATTGATATGCTGATTGTGTCTAGGGTATTCTGAGATTCTGGGTCAATATCCCCTTATCAGTGACTTCATACCATGTGTGATCTTTTGTGATTGGGTTACCTCACTAAGGATGATATTTTCAAGTTCTGACCATTTGCCTAGGAATTTCGTGAATTCATTGTTTTTAATTGCAGAGTAGTATTCCATTGTGTAAATATACCACATCTTCTGAATCCATTCCTCCGTTGAGGGACATCTGGGTTCTTTCCAGCTTCTGGCTATTATAAATAAGGCTGCTATGAATATAGTGGAGCATGTGTCCTTATTGCATGCAGGTAAAGTCTCTGGGTATATGCCCAGGAGTGGTATAGCCGGATCCTCCGGAAGTGTCATGCCCAGTTTTCTGAGGAGCCGCCAGACTGCTTTCCAGAGTGGTTGTACCAGCCTGCAATTCCACCAGCAGTGGAGGAGTGTTCCTCTTTCTCCACATCCTCGCCAACAACTGCTGTCTCCTGTGTTTTTGATCTTAGCCATCCTGACTGGTGTGAGATGGAATCTCAGGGTTGTTTTGATTTGCATTTCCCTAATGACTAAGGATGATGAACATCTCTTTAGGTGCTTCTCAGCCATTAGATATTCTTCAGGTGAGAACTCTTTGTGGAGCTCTGTACCCCATTTTTTAATAGGGTTACTTGCCTCTCTGGAGTTTAACTTCTTGAGTTCTTTGTATATCTTGGATATTAGCCCTCTGTCGGATGTAAGGTTGGTAAAGATCATTTCCCAGTTAGTTGGTTGCCGCTTTGTCTTTTTGACGGTGTCTTTTGCCTTGCAAAAACTTTGTAATTTAATGAGGTCCCATTTGTCTATTCTTGATCTTAGAGTATAAGCTATTGGAGTTCTGTTCAGGAAATTCTCCCCTGTGCCCATATGTTCAAGGTTCTTCCCTAGTTTCCCTTCTATTAGTTTCAGTGTGTCTGGTTTTATGTGGAGATCTTTGATCCACTTAGAATTGAGCTTAGTGCAAGGAGATAAGGATGGGTCAATTTGCATTCTTCTGCATGTTGACCTCCAGCTGAGCCAGCACCATTTGTTGAAAAGGCTATCTTTTTTCCACTGGATGGTTTTAGCTCCTTTGTCAAAGATCAAGTGACCATAGGAGTGTGGATTCATTTCTGGGTCTTCAATTCTGTTCCATTGATCTACATGTCTGTTACTGTACCAATACCATGCAGTTTTTAACACTATTGCTCTGTAGTACAGCTTGAGGTCCGGGATACTGATTCCCCCAGAGGTTCTTTTACTCTTGAGAATAGTTTTAGCTATTCTGGGTTTTCTGTTATTCCAGATGAATTTTTGAATTGCTCTTTCTAACTCTATGAAGAATTGAGTTGGGATTTTGATGGGGATTGCATTGAATCTGTGTATTACTTTTGGTAAGATGCTCATTTTTACTATATTAATCCTGCCAATCCATGAGCATGGCAGATTTTTCCATCTTCCGAGGTCTTCTTCAATTTCTTTCTTCAGAGACTTGAAGTTCTTGTCATACAGATCTTTCACTTGTTTGGTTAGCGTCACGCCAAGATACTTAATATGGTTTGTGGCTATCGTAAAGGGTATTATTTCTCTTACTTCTTTCTCAGCCTGTTTATCCTTTGAGTATAGGAAGGCTTCTGACTTGCTTCCTAGAGCTAAAGAATACACCTTCTTCTCAGCTCCTCATGGTACCTTCTCCAAAATTGACCATATAATTGGTCACAAATCAGACCTCAACAGATACAAGAAGATAGAAATAATCCCATGCCTCCTATCAGATCACTATGGAATAAGGGTGGTCTTCAATGGCAACAAAAACAAAAGAAAACCCACGTACACATGGAGGCTGAACAATGCTCTACTCAATGATAACTTGGTCAAGGTGGAAATAAAGAAAGAAATCAAAGACTTTTTGAAAGTTAATGAAAATGAAGGCACAACATACCCTAACTTATGGGACACAATGAAAGCAGTGCTAAGAGGAAAATTCATAGCCCTGAGTGCCGCCAAAAAGAAACGGGAGACAGCATACACTAACAGCTTAATGGCACACCTGAAAGCCCTGGAACAAAAAGAAGCAAATACACCAAAGAGGAGTAGAAGGCAGGAAATCATCAAACTCAGGGCTGAAATCAATCAAGTAGAAACAAATAAAACCATACAAAGAATCAACAAAACGAGGAGTTGGTTCTTTGAGAAAATCAACAAGATAGATAAGCCCTTAGCCAGACTAACCAGAGGGCACAGAGATAGTATCCAAATTAATAAAATCAGAAACGAAAAGGGAGAGATAACAACAGAAACTGAGGAAATTCAAAAAATCATCAGATCCTACTACAAAAACCTGTATTCAACACAACTAGAAAATCTTGAGGAAATGGACAATTTCCTTGACAGATACCAAGTACCAAAATTAAATCAGGATCAAATAGACCATCTAAACCGTCCTATAACCCCTGAAGAAATAGAAGTTGTCATTGGAAGTCTTCCAACCAAAAAAAGCACAGGTCCAGATGGTTTTAGTGCAGAATTCTATCAGACCTTCAAAGAAGACCTAACACCAATACTCTTCAAACTGTTCCACAAAATAGAAACAGAAGGAACACTACCCAACTCGTTCTATGAAGCCACAATTACACTAATACCAAAAGCACACAAAGATCCGACAAAGAAAGAGAATCTCAGGCCAATCTCTCTTATGAATATCGATGCAAAAATACTCAATAAAATTCTTGCCAACCGAATCCAAGAACACATCAAAACGATCATTCACCACGATCAAGTAGGCTTCATCCCAGGGATGCAGGGATGGTTCAATATAAGGAAATCCATCAATGTAATCCACTACATAAACAATCTCAAAGAAAAAAACCACATGGTCATCTCATTAGATGCTGAGAAAGCATTTGACAAAATTCAGCATCCTTTCATGCTAAAGGTCTTGGAAAGATCAGGAATTCAAGGCCCATATCTAAACATAGTAAAAGCAATTTACAGCAAACCAGTAGCCAGCATCAATCTAAACGGAGAGAAACTTGAAGCAATCCCACTAAAATCAGGGACTAGACAAGGCTGCCCTCTCTCTCCATATCTTTTCAATATAGTACTTGAAGTTCTAGCTAGAGCAATTAGACAAGAAAAAGAGGTCAAAGGGATACAAATTGGAAAGGAAGAAGTCAAACTATCACTATTTGCAGACGATATGATAGTATACATAAGCGACCCAAAGAACTCCACCAGAGAACTCCTACAGCTGATAAACGACTTCAGCAAAGTGGCCGGATATAAAATCAACTTAAATTTAATTTTTAATTATCTTTAATCTTTTTTATAGTCTAGTCATTTTCCTACTTCTGCTCCTCCTTCAGAGAGTTCCTCATCCCATTCTTCCTCCCTTTCTCCAGTAGGATGTCCTCACAAACCCACACCTCCCCACACACCCACACACCCCACCAGGCCTCTCCATTCCCTTGGGCCTCATGCTTCTCAAGTCTTAGGTGCAGGTACATCTTCTCTCATTGAGGCCAGATCAGGCAGTATCTGTGTTGTAGGGTACCATAAAATTACTGTCTCTAGTCTAAGTCTTATAAACTGCTCTTTCTGATCATGCCTAACTTTAAATGGGTAAGTATACTTGAGTTATCAATTAAGCTTTACTTTAATTTTTTTTTTTTAGCTAACATGACTGAGGAGCTTTTGCAGAATTCAATCATGCTACTCATCATTGTTCTATGGACTTTTTAGTAATATATTAAATGTGACATAATCAAAATTGGAAGTATGTGCATGATATTTAAATCATCTCCAAAATATTTCTGCTAAACAAAAATACTCATCTGACAGCTATTTAGGAATGAAAGGCTCTAGGGAGCAGTGCCCTTTGCCCTTCTTGTTGATGAGTATGTATGTCAGTCAGCTGCTAATTTCTTTTACTTGTATGCTTTCTCCCTTATTTTGTGTTTGGTCAGTCAGGAATACAACAACATAAGATATCCAAAAAATGTAGAGACCCATTTACTTTCTTCTATAAGTGGGAAACTCAAGAAATTCAGATTTCTTTAATAAACTTCTTTGGTCTTCCAAATGAAGCATTAGACACAGTACTCAATTCATGTTCCAATTATCTGTCCCTCTCTTTGACTCTTTGAGCTTAAGAACACTAATAGTGACTTTTGTTCGGTTTAGGTTATGCTATTCCTTGAATATCACAGTAGTGAATTCCCTTTGTAACTGGATCGTCCATTTGCAATTCACCTTTCACATATAAATCAAGTTAGAACATGTTGTCTCTTTCATATTTGAACTTGCATGTATTGATATTATTATTTGAAAATTGAAAGGTTACACATACTTTTATTTTGGCAGAAGTTGCATCTTCAAAATAAAATACTTATTCTTTCTTATCTACTTGTCATGAATAAAGGTATGAGGTCCTAGGGGATACAATTAAATCCAAGGCTTGTATAGGTCCCAGCATCCAGAAATCCAGTATGAAATACAAATCAGATATCTATCTATACATGGAGGGAAATTTCTCAGGGGAAAAAAAAATGAGGAAAAAAAGAAACAGCAGTATTTGCAATCTAACAAAGCAAATATGTAAATGGATCCTTGAGGGGAAATATGGAAAATAAGAAAAGAAAAATGCACATCAAAACTAACAATAAGAGATTAGAAATGAAATTAACAAACAAGCATGAGAACAAAGCAGAATTTCCAGCAGCCCAGAGGCATTTGGAGCATGGGAAATCACCACTGTGTTATCTGGGATTTCATGGCTTATTTTTTATTGATCACACATGCATTTATTCCATTTCACATCCAAATATGAATAAAATATTTATTAGTTGATATTAGTTTTCCTGCAGTATCTCCGTATGGGAGGATACAATAGTGAAAGAAATGTAGACAAGTCCCACAAAATTGTTATTAAAACAATTGAAGAATCATTGATACAGAGAGAGTAGAGGAGGAGTAGATTGTGTATTCTCTAGTAAACAGGAAAGCTAAGCACAAGACAAAGAACCTCAACTGAGATGTGATTACAGAGATAACACAAAGTGGTGTTGAACTGATTCCCACTATCAGACTGAACAACTACAGTTCAATGCCTTTGCTTACTTTTAAAACCATGCATGGTATTGTCCTCAGAATTTACTCACTAGAATATTAAGATGACTTTTCCTACTTTTGCATTAAGAAGTATTCTCTGCCAAATTGGTTTCCTTGTACATCTGACATCTGTCTGTGTAGAGCTCGTTCCCAGGGCACAGAAAGAGTGTAATAGAAAAAGAATGTGGCTGTTCACTGACAGTATCTGCCAAGAATTTTAGATAACGTGGCATTCCAAGATAATATCTATAATTTTACACATTAGATCTGTGGTCTCTGCTGTAGCACTGACTGGATGTGCATATTGGAATGGGACTGTAGGATTGCTACAAAAAGAAAAGAAAAGATTAAGGTCTGTGTCCCTTGCAGCACTTCTGTCAGTCTTCAAGTGTTCAATATCAGTGTATGCCTAACGTTGAGTAGTGAATGAGACAGAAAATGAAAGTAAAGTAAATTTTATAAACTAAGTGCCATATGAGATGGAATATTCTATTTTCAAGGGCTAAGTTAAGAATTGTCTCCTTGCAACAGACAGGGATTATTACAGAAAACCACAATGAATCAAACAGAAGAAAACAAGTGACCATGTGGGAGTCAACTCAGGTGATACATCTTTAACACAAATCTTGCAGCCAAGACTGAGAGTAATGTAAACCAGGAGCAGAAAGATAGTGAGACACATAGGATGAAGCATGATGGAAGATTTCCTTTATCCTAGAAATGTCAGAGTAGCTGTGCTCGCGATGTCAACATGGCTGGCTACACAAGACCTAAACAAAGTAAAAATGACAACAATACATATGCTACTATGGAAGAATGGAATGCATGGGGTCCTCACTTTAAACAAAACTATAGACAACTAAGAAATGCTAGGAGTGGAAGTAGTCCATGGAGAGGGGGAACACTTAATGGTAACCCAGTTTTATGGACTCCATTTGAACGTTTCCAAATTTGTATTTGAGGTACTTTGTGTTTTTACAAAGAATGTACCACTCCAGAAAGCATGACCAGTGTGAGAAAAGGCTCTTCAAGCTCTGAGGGAGTTACATTATGTTTCCAACTGATTAGTTTAAGAATCACTTATTTCTAATTTACTTGCAGATTAGCTTAGAGATTTTGCTCAGAATGCAACCCTAAAGTATCTCCACTTGCTTTCTATGCAGAAAACAGTGAACCGTATCATTTATATGATGATTAAATAACTAATTTTGTTATGTGAACTTGAGATTTAAAAAGTTAAATACACTGCCATAGACAGGAACATACTGTGTCTGTCCCTAAATTTTTAAATTAGGAAGGAGGAAGCTTTTTCTACAGGAAAATGTTCAAGCTGCTTTTGTCCCCTCTGAACTCTCTAACTATAACAATTTCCTGTAGTTTCCTTACGGGTGTGTTTGTTGTCATGATTTCTATCAGTGAGGATAGCTATATGCTAATTAATGCTAATAGTTTTGGCAAATCATAGAACCAATAGATCCTCATGGAAATATATTGGAATCTGCAACACATTCATTATGACTACATATGTACAAAATGGTATTTAATTGCATGTATTATGATGTTAAGGGTTGTCTTATAATTATTAATAAAATATGTTTGGACTGAGTTTAATTATTTAATTTTAGAGATAGCTTTCAAGGGTAGTTATTGGAAATTGGATATATTAGGTACATTAAATCATCTATGAGTAATTCAGTCTTTGCTACCCCTAGCTAAGCAGTTATTACTTTAAAAGGTGCCTATGTTCATCAGTAATGTTTACCACTTTATCTAGCATATAAAATAAAAACATTATTCAGATTAAAATATTTTAAGCATTATACATTCTTTTCCTAATAAAGGCAAACACAAAGCTACAGACTGGCCATCACAATAATAACTAAAATAAATACTTATTATTAATTTATTATTTATTATATTTAGAAGTGGTTTTATATACAACAGTACTATGAAAATAACTACTTTTTATAAAATGTGTTTTGAGTACCTATAAAGAAAAATAAAATTACTCTTAATTTGTTTTAGTGCTAAAAGTTTTGAGACTATCTCCTCTATTGCCCTGGTTTGCTATGTGAGCTTATTATACAACCCAACCTGGCCTTAAACTTGCTATTTTGTTTTTGACCTGTATCGTCTTGTGCATTGATATCAAATATATAACACCACATTCAGTAGAGATATTTGTTCTTAAAAAATGTAATCAAAATTCAACTCTAAGGTCCACTGAAACATTTAACCTAAGCTTTAGCTAAATGCAACTGACATTCCTTTCACTAATCAGAAATGCCAATCGAACATAGACTCTGCCCTTGGGCAACTCTCCAGATCTTGGGGGACCAATTCACAGTTTATCCTGGGTTTCTGCTGTGTCTTGTGTTTTACACACATGAAGGGCTGCTCTGTGTAGCTTGTGAGTGGCAATATTTAGCTCAACCAGGTTATAATTAGTAACTAGTACATGGTGAGCATACCTTTCAATATGACTCTTAAGTTTCACTTTAAAATTAATGTTTTCGTAAATTGTTAGCAAAGGGAATGGACACAGACTTTTTTTCAACCTAAGCAAGAGGTGTTTTAAACTTTTGCAATTTAATAGCAGAATGTAAAATTTACCAACTCTTTTCCCTGCATTTCAAATTGATATTTCTGCTGTCAATAAATAATATGCAATGACAGTACAACAAGCCATCAAGCAGAAGATAAAACCATTAACTATTTCATGTCCACTATAGAAAAAAAGGATTTGGAGTTTTGTCAGTATCAGGATATACTGACATATGTTATAACATACTTCAATGAGTTGTGCGGTGATATGGAGAATCTCTAGGAAATGCCAGAGACCTGGAATGGGGAAAGCTCCCAAGAGTCAATGTGGTTGATCTTAGTTATGGTGCCTAACAGTGGGGACAAAAAATAAGAAGAAACCATCACCTGTAGCCAGAAATGACACCCACCCTCCCCCCCAGTGCAGAGACAAGGACACCAATCCACCAACAAAACTTTTGACCCAAAATTGTCCTGTCAAAAGGTAATGCAGGGACAATGAAAAAGCAGAGACTAAAGGAGTGATTAACCACTAACTGGCCCAATTTGAGAACCATCCCATGGGCAAGTATCAATCCCTAGCACTAGTACTGATACTATATTATGCTTACAGACAGGAACCTTGCATAATTGTCCTCTGAGAGACTCTACCCAGCAGCTGACTAATACAAATTTAGATAACCCAAGCTATATAAATATTGGACAGAGGTCGGGGACTCTTACAGAAGAGTTAGGGGAAGGATTGAAGGCCTTGAATGGAATAGGAACTCCATGGTAAGATCAATGGCGTCAACTAATCTGGAACCTTGGCATTTCTCAGAGATGGAACCATCAACAAAAGAGCATTCGCAGGATGGACCAAGGACTGCCTTGTCTGGACACAGATGGCGAGGATGCACCTATCCCTGCAGACTTGAAGAGCCTGTGTTCAGGGATACACAGGGGCCCCCACCCTCTCAGAGGAAAAGGAGAATAGATAGTGGAAGGAGCTCTGTAAGGGAGGACAGAGTTTGGAATGTAAATTAATTAATCAATAATTAATTTAAAATATATCAAAATGACAGTCTTTATTTCAGACAAGAGAAAAATGCATCTTCATTTAAATTATACTTTGTCTATTACAGTTAATGATCACATGTTTTTTGACAATCTTCTAAGGCTTGATGATATGTAATGTACTGTATTACTGGTCAAAACCTACTAAATTTGACACCTAAAATAAGTGAAAAAAATATATAAAATGCAGAAAAAATGTGAACAGAAAATTGCTTCATGTGATCACTGAAGGGTGATCTAAATGGTGCTGTGATCGCTGGAGGGATTCAAATGGAGACTATGTTGTAGGTTTTAATGGATGGTCACTGAATTCCTGATAAGAAGACTTATTCAACCTATGTCCAGCGGTCATGTTCAAGTAGCTGTAGGTTGTGGAGGTGCCTTGAAGATGGTCTTGACAAAATTACCCTGGGTCTCAGTACAGAGCCTGGCTGATGAGTAACTATTATCAATCCTGGCCATCAACAAAAATGTCTTGGTCCTTAGAGCAGAGACCATGGCAGTGTCTCTGTGGATAGGGATGAAGTACCCAACCATAGAGCTGCAGTGGCCATTACGTCTCATGAAACAGTCTTGGGGGGAGGGGTTGCTAATCTTGCTCCCACAGTAGATTTTTTAACTTTATTCTTTCATGAAACTCTAGAGACCCTTTGTTACTCTCTAAACAAATGAAACATACTTATATTTTAGTATGTTTTTAATTTATTACTCTATGACCCTCTCTAGGCTTAATGGGAAAGTGAGTATTTTCCATATATGGGCTCCTCAAGTCAATGTTCACATCATTAGTGTCTGCACTATAAATAATCTACATGATTCTCCAACATGCGTTATGATTATAATGACAGTCCTCAGATCTCCATAAAATTTATCTGTATTTTATTATCATACAAGGCCAACAGTTGAACAAGGTTAAACAGAATAAATACTTATGAATCCTATTTATCTTTTCAGGTATTTTAGAAATGGAAATCTCATGAAAACATTTTTAAAACCTTTATATTAATAAATGTATTTTTTGGCTAAAGAATATATATTATATGTAGAAATAATAAAAAAAAGCAAGCTTAACATTTATCATAGTAAAAGTGATGAATTACTTAATTTTGAAGGTTAAAAAAAAACATGGCTAGCCTAAAATTGATGTCACATAAAACAGAAAATTAATCCAGGTAATATACTCCATTTATTTCCTTTTGCTTTTATTTCTGATTATTTACTTTTATTACTTTGCATCCTTTTGCAATACACCCTCCCTTTTCTCCTCTCACTCCCTCTTTCTCTCAACCCTAGTCCTCCCTGTCATCCCACTCCCCTTCTTGGAAAAAGAGGAAGCCCTCCATGGATATCAAATGACCTTACCATATCAAGTTAATGTAGGACTAGGTCCAATTTATTCTATTGTGGCCACACAAGCCAGTCCAGTTAGGATAAAGGGAGTCAAAGGCAAGCATCAGAGTCAGAGATAGCCCCTGCTCTTATTTCTAGGGGTCTCAAATAAAGATCAAGCTACACATCTGTTATATATGTGTAGGGGCATAGGTCCATCCCATGAATGCTCTCTTATTGGTGATTCTGACTAGGTGAACTCCTATTGACCCAGATTAGTTGGTTTTGTAGGTTTTCTTGGGATGTCCTTGACATCACTGGCTCTGAAATTCCTGCCTCCCACTCTTACATAGGATTCCACAAACTTTGCCTAATGTTTGGCTCTGGGTCTCTGCATCTGTTTCCATAAGCTGCTGGGTTAAGACTTTTAGATGATAGTTATGCTAGACTCCTGGCTTCAAGTAGAGTGAAGTATCATTAATAATGTCAGGAGTGGGATCCCTCTAATGACATGTGCCTCAAGCTGCGCCAGTCATTGGGTGGCCATTTCCTTGATGTGTGCTCCATATTTCCCTGCCCATCTTGAAGACAGGACAAACTGAGGACTGAAGGTTTGGTACCTGGATTGATATCCCAATCTTTCTACTGAAAATCTTGCCTGATTGTAGGAGGTGGAGGTTTCATGTTGATATTTCCCATTTCTGGTTCTCTTAGCTAGCTAGCTAGGGTCACTATCATAGATTCCTGGGAATTTCCATTGTCTTGGATTTCTTTCTCATTAGAGGGATGCTCCCCTCAATCCAAACATGAAATATATGTACGTCATTCTTCCATTCTCTCTCTCTCTTTCTCTCTGTGTGTGTATTTGTGTGTGTAGTGTGTTAGTCCTCCCTACACTTGACCCCTCATGATTGCCACAACCCCCTCTCTCACTAAATTTTCTGCCCTAATCTACTCCTGATGTCTATTCTAAGTTCCCTTCTCAGTGAGATTCAAGAGTTCCCCCTTTGCCACACTTGCTACTTGGCGTTTTTAGGTTTTAACATAGTTATCATTCCTCCTATGGGGCTGCAAATCCCTTCAGCTCTTTCAGTCCTTTCTCTAACTCCTCCATTAGGGACCCTTTGCTCAGTCCAATGGTTGGCTGCAAGCAAGAGCTCCCAGGGACTAAACCATCAACCAAAGAGTACACGTGGAGGGACCCATGGCTACACCAGCATATGTAGCTGAGGGTGGACTTGTTCGACATCAGTGGAAGGAGAGGCCGTTGGTCCTCTGAAGGCTCGATGCCTCAGTGTAGGGGAATGCCAGAACAGGGAAGCAGGAATGGTGGATTGGTGAGCAGGGAGAGGGGGGTTGGGATAGGGAGTTTTCAGAGGGAAAACCAGGAAAGGGAATAACATTTGAAATGTATGTAAAGAAAATATCTAATAAAAATTTCAAAGAAAAATTCACTGCAATTTATTTGAAAAAAAAGAGAAATAATTTTAGAAGCTTCTTAGAAAAATCATGATTCATGTGTTCCTATGGTTGCTACCCTGAGTGATATATTATGATCCTTGTTTATATTACTTCTAGAAATACAAGCTTTGTGTTAAAATCTATTTTATTAGATGATTTGTAACTTTGGAGGGGATGTTTCTAATCTTAGTTTCAGATTACCTTTGAAATACATGATATGTTGCTAAAATGGAAATGTAACTTTTAGAAAGTTTAAAATAAAAATCCCCAGGCTACAGGACTGGCAATTGCAGAGAGAACTTCGTTAGGTCCATGTAATAATGAATGAACATGAGCTCTATAAAATGCTGCGCAGACAACCATCCAGCAGAGAAACGACTTTGAAGATGAGTGCCTTAGGAGTTCTGGAGCACACAAGCTGAAAGGGTAATTTTAATTCAAAGAATGCAAGTATTCCTGATTTTAAGATCATAACTTATAAGAACTACTGGGAAGTAACTACTACATTCAGAAGGTAATTGGCATTTTAAAAATATTTTATCTGACTGGGTTAGCAATGAAGGTTGAAATGGAAAAAATTTATTCCTCTTAGAGTTTTACATAGATTTTTTTTATTGTATATACATGTATGTGTGTAAAAGATATTAAATATGAAAATATAAAATAGTAGCCTAAATAAAAATATACTAAATTAATGCATTTATTAATGTGTTCCACTAATATGTGTGAAAAATATACTAAATATCAGAGAAGGAGGGAATGTAAATATTAATATTGTAAAGTGCACACATGTAGAAATGATTATTGTGTCTCTATAGCTCTTCTGTTTTCTTTCTCATTGATCCTCCACTCTTTTGAGAATCAATGGTTGCACATTCAGACGTGAGTCCACAATCCACTAGATCCTTTTATAGATCAGTACACACATGTAATTCTTATGAGAAATACTAAATAAAATATATCCTGTCTTAATATCTTTTTTACTCCTGATAACTTAAACAAGTATACAAATATTAATTATCCAATGATTCTAAGGAAACCTGAAGTAGATACTGCAAAATTGAGTTATGGCAATACGATCTCTAAACTTCCTTCCAACACTTACAGTTCCAGGCTTCTGTGTCATAAAAGAAATATTCACCTTGTTTAAATCATGGTCATTTTTATTATTGTGACCCTGACAGATAAAAAATTAAATACATTGGCCGGGCGGTGGTGGCGCACGCTTTAATCCTAGCACTTGGGAGGCAGAGGCAGGCGGATTTCTGAGTTCGAGGCCAGCCTGGTCTGCAGAGCAAGTTCCAGGACAGCCAGGGCTATACAGAGAAACCCTGTCTCGAAAAACCAAAAATAAAAAAATAAAAATAAAAATAAAAAAAAATTAAATACATAATGCTCTGCTTGCTCTTTATTACCATGAATTTTAAGCATCAGGATTTTAAGTAGACAAATTGAATTGATTTATAAGCCATACTGCCTATTAATGATCACAGTATCTTAATACATTTGTACATTCACCCTTCTGAATAGTCCATTCAAAAGAATCCTCAGTGATTCTGAAAGCTCTTAGAAAACCTGGGGTGAATATATTTGAGAAGATGTGAAAAGTACTGATGAGTGTTTTGAAAGTCTCATTATCTGTAATATTGGTTGACAAAAAAAAATTCATGTTGCATGTTGATGCATAGAACTCACTGTTAACATTAAAAAAAATTCATGCTGATGGTTAACATTTTTATTAATAGAAAACAACTTGTTTTGTGGAGATTTACTTCAATTTTTTCTTTTATTCATGAAATTTAATTAATCTATATATACTATATCTTGGATTGATAAATTCATTTTATATAACATCCTCATAAATGTAGAATGATTAAAATATAAATATGAGTAAACTAGTGTGCTTATAGACCACCATGGATACATCTACCAAAATTACATACACTAAGACCTAGAATATAAGCATTAACATGCATTTGTTTAAATTTTTCTAATATAGCTTGAAAAATCAAACACAAATATAAAATCATTTGTCCACAATGGAGTATACTGCAGAGCATTGGTTGTTTCTCTAATGGTCACATGACTAGTTGCCTGAGAGTGATAGCTGGCTGGTAGTAGCAAGCATGGCAATAGAGTATTGTATCATGTATCTCTAGACTGCAGAGAGACTGAAACTGAACATGTCACCCTATCATAAACTCATATAACTGTAAGTCAAATAGTTACAGATGAGAGGGCTTTTTTTAATCTTGCTATTGATAAAGGGAAATTAACTTGAAATACTAATAGAGAAGAGCATGACCTTTGGTGAAGCAGATGTTTTACAATTTGAACATTTAAGTAATTCAATTCAAAGAAATGCAATGAGAGTTTCTTTGCATATGGCCGGTTTTTTTTTTTTTCTCCACAGCAATGAATCTTAGGGGCATGAATGAGACACATATAAAGACTTGTGAAACTACTATTGCAAGGCTTAATTTTAGAACTCTGGATGTGAAAATCTGCATGGAGCCTGGGGATAAGACACATGTCCAGGAGATGCTAATAATGTGATGGCAAAGATCAAGTTTCAAAGCTTTCTATATTGCAACAGTGGTTCAACATAGGCAAGCTCAGAACATGCCTATGGGGTTAAGGTATGAGCAAACTAGGGAGAGACAAACACCCATCAATTTATTAAAAATGATGCTATTATATATGATTCTATTCACAGTCACAAGGAAGACCTAGTTGAGGTAGCTCAAAAGTTAGCATCTGATGAAGATGTCAGGTTCACCAAAGACCAAAACAACTCAGAAGAATACCTGTGCAGTTTTGATAACAAATCTGTCAAGGAAATGAGTGTTCATTGTTACAATCACTGATAGTATGATGCAAGTCTAATTTGAATTTTCCTATGTACATCAATACTATAGTTCCTGTAGTGTGTCATATTAAGCTTACATTCACATGAAAATACAATGGGTACATTGAAACTCCAATTGTGAACTTTTAATGTGCCAGTACCACTTACGCATGTGGTCTCCGTTCATGTTAAGGTGATTTAGATGAACTAGAGTTATGACCAGCTGTCTGGGAAGTAATCATTGGCTATTGCCACATAAGCAGACCACTGTGACCTCAACTTACTTCACTTTCTCTTTTTCTTTAACCGTAAGTGTACTGGCTGATTTTGTGTGTCAACTTGACACAGGCTAGAGTTATCACAGAGAAATGAGCTTCAGTTGAGGAAGTGCCTCCATGAGTTCCAGCTGTAAGACATTTTCTCAATTAGTGATCAAGAGGGGAGGACCCATTGTGGGTGGTACCATCTCTGGGCTGGTAGTCTTGGATTCTGTAAGAAAGCAAGCTGAACAAGCCAGGAGAAACAAGTTAGTAAGAAACATCCCTCCAAGGCTTCTGTATCAGCTCCTGCTTCCTGACCTGCTTAAATTACAATCCTGACTTCCTTTAGCGATGAAGAGCAATGTAGAAATATAATCTGAATAAACCCTTTCCTCTCCAGCTTGCTTCTTGGTCATATTTGTGCAGGAATATAAATCCTGACTAAGACAGTAAGTCTCTTTTTTGTTTCATTAAAACCTTAGTGAACACATAAAAATAAGTCAAATAGAAATTAAAACACATAAAGATTTGTATATACATGGATATACAATTCTCTAAAATACACAAAAATATTCAATATCATTTGTTAAGAGAACTGCAAACCAACATAAACAAATTAACACTGACAAGAAACGTATAAGAAAAAATATTGATACTATTAAATGTTGTGACCCTGACCTTCACATAATGGGACACAAATATTAAGTATTTCTGCCCATGAATAAGGTAATTTCTTAAAAAATATTTACAAGCATTTTGAGATTCTATACCTTGGCATCATCTGAGCAACATTTCAAATAAAATTCATATATTGATGACATTTTAGTGGATATGAAAACAGTAAATGGATAAACAACATATGGCATATCAGATACTATATACTATTCACTATTACAAGGAAAAGTATATTTACTGTACCTGACAATTTTATACTCAAAAATTGTATGTTAAGTCAAGGTTCTAAACTAAAAACACTTTCTGTTGCTTTATCCCATTGAGAGATGAGTGGTGTGTACATATGTGTTTTATATTTTTGTTTGCATATGTATCATACCCATTTAATGTGCATATTTATAAATGTATAGCTTCCTATATAAATCAGTTACATGCATTAAATATTTACTTGCATTGCAATGGATGTGGGAGGTGATACAGATCACAAGCATGATTTTTGCCATATTGAATATAGAGAAGATGTTATGAGACCATATTAAGATGATGATTAAACAATGATATTATTTTCCTGGATCACAGAAAGTGAACCTGTGGTACATAGTTTTTCTAATCTTGTAGTGATGTGACCACTTCAGAAATTTTCAAATCCATAAAACATGCTTGATGCATATCATAATATCAAATGCAATATTTATTATATGCTTACATGCTATTGTAATAACCATTGAATCATATGCTCAAAATCTCAGTCATTGGAAGTCGATTCTATCTTACAGAGACATATGCATATGTATATGTAAGAAGTTATGGTTATATACAAGGAATGTATAAAGAAATTTCTGTGACATTTAAAAAATTGACTTATCAAATTAGACAATAAGTATACTAAACGTAGAAATTCAGGGCATATAATTATTTTGGTAACACTAAGTTGCTTTCCCTATATCTCCTTTTGCTTTATTCATCTGTATTAATTTTAAAGGAAATGTGTTATATTGTTGCTCAATCTGAGAATCTGATAAAGCCAATCAAAGTAACTAAAAGTGTGTTATATAAGAAAATAGATTCAGCTAGTAAGATATTATAAATGATGATGATGCACTCATTATTGACAAAGCCAGCTCATTTAGTCAACAGGATCTCAAGCATGGAAGTGAGGATTGAAAAGGAAAAACAGGCAAAATTATAACATGACTCCAGCCTGTACTGAGGCTGAAGCATCTTAATTCTTTCACCGTCTGCTTTTATATCATTCTAGGTATATCCAAAACACTTGGTCAGTTCTTAGATCAAAGACCAAGGAATCAAGCAAAGTCCCAATCAAGGAGATCACACAAGAAAGTAATTAATTAAGCAGAGTAGTAAGCAGAAAGATCACATAAGGAAATCATTCAGCAAAATAGTAAACAAAGCCCCATCATCACTATTATTTTTTTCCTTTTTTTATTTTCTATATTCTTTATTTACATTCCAAATAATTTCCCCTTTCCCGGTCCCCCCCTTCCCAGAAAGTCCCTCTTTCCTCCCCCTGTTCCCCAGTCAATGCCCTCCTGTTCTCTGTCCTGGTATTCCTCTATACTGCTGCATCCATTCTTTCCAGGACCAGGGGCCTCTCCTTCCTTCTTGGGAATCAATTGGCTTGTGAATTGTGTCTTGGGTATTCGGAGCTTCTGGGTTAATAACCACTTATCAGTGATTGCATACCATGTGTGTTCTTTTGTGATTGGGTTACCTCACTAAGGATGATATTTTCAAGTTCTGACCATTTGCCTAAGAATTTCGTGAATTCATTGTTTTTAATTGCAGAGTAGTATTCCATTGTGTAAATATACCACATCTTCTGAATCCATTCCTCCGTTGAGGGGCATCTGTGTTCTTTCCAGCTTCTGGCTATTATAAATAGGGCTGCTGTGAACATAGTGGAGCATGTGTCCTTATTGCCTGTCAGGGAGTCCTCTGGGTATATGTCCAGGAGTGGTATAACAGGGTCTGAGAATTCACCTCACACCAGTCAGAATGGCTAAGGTCAAAAACTCAGAAGACAACAGGTGTTGGCGAGGATGTGGAGAAAGAGGAACACTCCTCCACTGCTGGTAGGATTGCAAGCTGGTTCAACCACTCTGGAAATCAGTCTGGTGGTTCCTCAGAAAACTGGGCATGATACTCCCGGAGGACTCCATCAGTATTTTTCTTATCTAAATCTACTTCCTTGTCTGAGCCCAGTGACAAAATGCCAAACTCCTAGAAGCAGTACCGAAAAACTCCCAATACATTATTTAAATCATGCAACAACTGTTGCAAAGAACATGCATTAATCATTAAACAAGGAAACTGCAAAATAGATTAAAGTTCACATACTCAAAATCAACTCCAATTAGTTCCCTCAGCTTTCTAATATGGAAATATTTGCCAGGAAACTCATTAAGAGACGTAACGTTTTAATCCTTCTTTTTTTTTTTTTAATTTAATTTAATTTTATTTTTTTAATTTACATTCCAAATCACTTCCCCTTTCCCGTTTCCTCCCTCCTCGAAAGTCCCATAAGCCCCCTTCCCTCCCGCTTTTCTCCGTTCAACCCCCTCTCATTACTCTGTCCTGGCGTTCCCCTACATCCAATCTTTCCAGGACCAGGGGTCTCTCCTTCCATCTTTTTAGAAATCTATTGATATGCTGATTGTGTCTAGGGTATTCTGAGATTCTGGGTCAATATCCCCTTATCAGTGACTTCATACCATGTGTGATCTTTTGTGATTGGGTTACCTCACTAAGGATGATATTTTCAAGTTCTGACCATTTGCCTAGGAATTTCGTGAATTCATTGTTTTTAATTGCAGAGTAGTATTCCATTGTGTAAATATACCACATCTTCTGAATCCATTCCTCCGTTGAGGGACATCTGGGTTCTTTCCAGCTTCTGGCTATTATAAATAAGGCTGCTATGAATATAGTGGAGCATGTGTCCTTATTGCATGCAGGTAAAGTCTCTGGGTATATGCCCAGGAGTGGTATAGCCGGATCCTCCGGAAGTGTCATGCCCAGTTTTCTGAGGAGCCGCCAGACTGCTTTCCAGAGTGGTTGTACCAGCCTGCAATTCCACCAGCAGTGGAGGAGTGTTCCTCTTTCTCCACATCCTCGCCAACAACTGCTGTCTCCTGTGTTTTTGATCTTAGCCATCCTGACTGGTGTGAGATGGAATCTCAGGGTTGTTTTGATTTGCATTTCCCTAATGACTAAGGATGATGAACATCTCTTTAGGTGCTTCTCAGCCATTAGATATTCTTCAGGTGAGAACTCTTTGTGTAGCTCTGTACCCCATTTTTTAATAGGGTTACTTGCCTCTCTGGAGTTTAACTTCTTGAGTTCTTTGTATATCTTGGATATTAGCCCTCTGTCGGATGTAAGGTTGGTAAAGATCATTTCCCAGTTAGTTGGTTGCCGCTTTGTCTTTTTGACAGTGTCTTTTGCCTTGCAAAAACTTTGTAATTTAATGAGGTCCCATTTGTCTATTCTTGATCTTAGAGTATAAGCTATTGGAGTTCTGTTCAGGAAATTCTCCCCTGTGCCCATATGTTTTAATCCTTCAAAACTGACTCAGTACTTGAATCTAAAAATGCTGAAACCAGTAAACTGAGAGTAGCTTTATGTAACATGAAACCCGTGAATAAGAAAGAAAGGGACAGTTAAGAAAAAAAGGTTTAACATTATCCAAAGAGCTAGCAAGTTACTTCCCTAGACAGGATGTGTAAAGTCATAAGCACAACACTTCCTGTAGTTTTCAGTTTCTCCTTTTTCTATGAGAAAAAAACAGGAGGAAATATAGAGACAAAGTATGGAGCAGAGACTGAAGGAAAGGCCATCCAGAGACTGCCCCACTTAGGGATTCATCTCATATACAGCCACCAAACCCAGATGTTATTGTGGATGCCAAGAACAGCTTGTTGGTGAAAGCCTGATATGGATGTCTCCTGAGACAAATTTGCCTGACAAATACAGATGAGGAAGCTTGCAGCCAACCATTGAACTGAGATCAGGGGGTCAATGATGGAAGAGATGGGGAAGGGACTGAAGTAGCTGAGGGATTTTGCAGCCCCATGGAGGGAGCAACAGTGTCAACAGGCCAGACCCGCCGGAGCTCCTAGGACCAGGACAACCAACCAAATAATACACAAGGAACTACACATGGGTATGGCCACATATGTGGCAGAGGATGGCCTTGTTGAACATCAGTGGGAGGAGAGGCCCTCGGGCCTGAGGGTATTCAGTGCCCCAAGGTAGGGGAATGCCAGGGCAGGAAGACAGGAGTGGATGGGTGGGTGGGTGAGCACCCTTATAGAATCAGGGGGAGGGGGAATGGTATAGGGGGTTTTTGAAGGGGAGACCTGGAAAGAAAAAAAACATTTGAAACGTACATAAAGAAAATATCCAATACACACACACACACACACACACACACACACACACACACACGTTATGGAATCAGCCATTTTCTTGAAAATCTACAAACCTCTCAAATATGTCAATTTCCCAATGTCACTTTCCTTCAAGTCTCAGGATAGAATCTGACTTGAAAAACCATACCTGGGATTCATTCAAATTCAGCCAACTGCCCTTATGAGTGGAGAAGTAACAGTCCATAAATCTCAATTTCTCATCTGGTAAAGGGAATAATAATATGGATTTTGTCAATGTCTTTCTTTAAAATTGTAAAGATATGTATTCATCAGTGTTCTAAAAATTAAGCTTCAGTGGTGGATAACATTTGAAATTGATCACACTTTATTTCTCAATAGTTTTAATTTTAACCCGATGTTGATATAAATGGCTTTGAAAGTATAATAAAATAGCAGTTAGTGGGGTTTTAACCAGGAGATTAATATATGTTGCCTTAATCTAGCTTTGAAAGCTTTTACTTGTCCTGTCTTTTGGAAAATGAGAAATTCAGATATTTAAATTTTGTGAGGGCTTAAAGCTATCTGTGCCTGGAATGACGATGTGGGCTATAACAGAACAAATATTGGTAGCTTCTGCAAGTTGATCACTATCAATAGCCAGGTAGACAAAGTGAAATGGAGCAGGCATTGTTGGAGTTGTCAACTTACCAGAGAAGAGTTTGGATATCAACTTGGCATTTACTTGGATGTAGGTTTTTCCCCTGTAACCCCTAGTAGTGTGACCCTAAACAGAAATATCCTGGTGTTGCCCATCCAGACTTCAGAATAAAGCAAATTGTTAAGTCAGTGTACTTTTACGCCTGTAAATTTGACGTAATTGGCTGTATGGCAATAGAAAACTAATATACTTTTGCATAATAAATCCTACTTTCCCTCCTGCTTAGTTTGTTATAAGAAAAGCTTATTACCCTCTTTCCCCAACACAGCAGTTTACTGAGTGCCATGACTGCACGCTGAGGGTAATGTTTATTATAAATAATTACAAACATTTGTATAACTCTTTTAGTAGCTAACAGCGTTTGAATAAAAATATTCACAAGTTTTCAATATTATACAGATTAAGTCATTTCTAGGACCACAGCAGTTTACTACTTGAGGTGCTTCTTGATCCTGGAATAGCTCTTTTTCTATTAAGTGGTAAAACTCCAAATTCCAGTAAATAAAGCAAATATTATGGCAAAAATATATACTCACATTTATCTCCAATCTAATCCTGTTGACCCATCCACAAGGATGCATGGATCTATAAAGACTTTAGCTTGATAATAAAAAACTAGTTAGTCTAAAGAAAGTTTTCCAATTTTCAATTAATATCTCCTAAAATGTTTTTAAAAATTCAAAACTAATATGATTTTAGCATCTTGAAAAAATTTTGCACATCCTCAATCTCAAAATTCTCTGGAGAGTCAAGTGTCTACTCTTACATAGGTTTTACTTCTGGCCATCTTCTGATCATACTATCTTGACTTTTGTTGGGGAGACTTTGGCGTTAATAAGATGACTAGGTCAGGGGCAGTGGTGGCGCACGCCTTTAATCCCAGCACTTGGGAGGCAGAGGCAGGCGGATTTCTGAGTTCGAGGCCAGCCTGGTCTACAAAGTGAGTTCCAGGACAGCCAGGGCTACACAGAGAAACCCTGTCTCGAAAAACCAAAAAAAAAAAAAATGACTAGGTTAACATAGTTCTTGGAGGTCAACAATGGGAATGGGATCACATTTAAGCTCAGAGCATATTTAATATGTGAAAGGCAAGGAAAGTGGAAGATTTGAAGGGGCAAAGTGTCCTAAAGCAAGCAAAGAACAAGAAAAGATTGAGGATTCTGTTGACTCTAAACAGACTAGTATTCTGGCCCGGGAGAGATGCAGAGAATGAACTGTCAGACAATACTGTAGTGTCAATGTGCTGGAGGTAAGGAAACCAAAACATGTGTCCGAGTAATTCCATTTTGCCTATAGGTTTTCAGTTTGTATTAAATATTTTCTTTCATAGTAGATTCGGCAGTAGGGGAAAATGAAGAAGGGACCTACCAAGATGATTTCAATCTGTAGACCTTGCAGGAACAGGGATGGTGCCATATAACAAAACTGAAGCTGCATTCGATTTCACAGCACTTGGTAGGCTGAGCTTGGATGGCTAGAATGTTAAAGACAGCCTGAGCTACATAGGCACACCAGAGACAGGGAAGGGGAAGGAAGAGAGGGAGGGGTAAGAGAATTGGATGTGAGGAGGAAGGGATGGAAGAAGGAAGGGAAGGGTGTTGGACATAAACCCAAGGCCATCAGTCATGTAGGGCTAGCCCAAGGTCCCTAGTGTTCTGGCTGGACTCCACCCCCACAGTCACCTGGTTACAGCCAGGTTTGCCCCACCCAGTTACCTGGCAACAACCAGGTAATCCCGCCTACTCTAAAAAGGACTGCATGACCCCTCCTTTCTCTCTTGACCTCTCTCTCTTGTTCTCTTCTCCTATTCTCTCCCTTGTCTCTTTTCCTCCCTCTTCCCCCTTCTCTTCATTTTCTTTTCACGTGGCCAAAGCCTGCCCTAACCTCTCTATCTCTTCTTTCTCTCTTTACTTTTCTATCTCTTTTCTTTCCCCCTACGTTTCTATAATAAAGCTTTAAAATCATGGGCTGTCTCTTCTTATCAAAACCTGCTGTATTGGAGCAATTGAACAGGCCTTTCAGCATCTCCAACCGGCAGACTGGGCCAAGGACTAACCAGCCTGGCCTAGCTTCCTCCACAAGTACACGGGCCTGCATCAGAATGGGCCTACAGAAGTGCAGAAGTAACTATGATTTCAGGGACAAAAAAAAAAAAAGCAGAATATGAGGGAATGGCCAGGCAATAACTGTCCCAATTTGAGATCCATCCCAAGGACAATAACCAATCCCTGAAACTATTAGAAGATACTCTGTTAATGCTTGCAGCCTTGAGATTAGAAAACCAGTCCTTCATGAGGCTCTACCTAGCAGATGACCTAAACAGAAGCAAAGATCCACAGGCAAACATTTGTGAGAGCTCAGGGAGTCTTGTGGAATAGTTGGGGAAAGAATTGAGGGACCCAGAGGGTATAGGAACTCTATAGGAAGACAAACAGTGTCAACTAACCTGCACTCTTGGGAGCTCCCAGAGACCGAATCACCAAATAAAGAGCAAACATTGTCTGGAGCCCATCTCCCCAACTTCAACCGCACCTTCCGCTTATATGTAGCATAGATGCAGCTTGGTCTTCTGGAGCAAGAGCTTATCCTGACTCGGTTACCTGTCTGTTGATTCTATTTCCCTAACTGAGATGTCATGTCTGGACTTAGTGGGAGAGGATATGCCTTAATTTGGCAAGGTGGCTGGTAATAGAGGTAGGAGAGCTCCTTCTTCTCCTAGGAGAAGGGGAGGAGAGATTCAGGAGGGACTATGTAAGGAGGGGTCTCAGAGGAAACGGAGAGGGCTGTAATCAAAATGGAGAATGAATAAATTATTGGAAAAGAAAAAAAGTAGCTATGTAGTTCATATGACTCAACGGTAGAGCACTTGCCTAGCATATATACAAGGCCCTTCTTTGTATATCAGTACTGCAATAATCAATAAATTTGGGATTAATAGAATACTACTATTAATAGGAGCTCATTTATAGATTAAAAATAGAATGTTTGTGGTGATATCTCTATAAAATGGTACATGGACAATTTTATGTAAAGTATAATTGTAAATACTTCAATTTGTATAATATTTATGTGATACTCTATATACATGACATTTATACAGTGAATAAGTTAAATACTAATTGATTTTGTAAAACACTTATGTGGACTATAATATGAATATGTACTATAGTCAATGTGATCATTTTTTTCTGTTTTTTATATATATTTTTGACTGTATAGGAAGATCCTTGCCTATTTTATTTTATTTTATTTTATTTACGTTTCAAATGTTATCCACCTTCCCAGATTCCCCACCACAAACTGCCTATCCCATCCCCTTTCTCCCTGTTTCTATGAGGGTGCTCACCACCCACTCACGCACTCCCCCCTCACCAGTTGAAAGAACAGAATTTTGTTGCTGTTGTTTGGTTTTGGCAAAGTAAAAAATAAAGTGAAATAAAAATGCAAAATAAAACTCTATCTTTGCCTCTGTGTGCTTCAGTATATACGATACTATTAACACAGATATTTTTCAGGACATTTTAGCATACCTTTAAGTAATGAAGTGTAGTTTATTTTTAAACTTGAAAAATATTATTGAATCACAAAGTATTAAGTTGTTTATCTTTTTTCTTTATTTCTTATTGGATTGTGTAATTTCTCTTTTTAAAAGTAATTAGTGTAAGAAATGGAAATGTCAGCAGATTTCTTTTAAAAAGAATATTCCTCCTAATGTGATGACTTATTATTCAGCAGCATTTATTTGAGAAAATAAATAATTGAATGTCACTTGCAATCAGTATGCACATCACCAAATTTTTAAAGCTTCATTTATGGGTGGCAATGAGCATAGGGGACCTACACTTATTTTTGTGTAAAGCAATAATTGTATCAAACCTGAAGAATAATTATATAAAGCCAATATTTATATCTCTCAATTCACATTTCCACAATAATTAGAATGATTTATTTGATGTTCCCATGACTTATTTGAATGCTGTAGAAAATTTACAGCTTAACAGAAAGGCAATCTATCACCTTTGTTCATAAAAATGCCTCTTTAAATGTCAGGAGTAAAATAACCTTGAAGTCATGGCCTCCCCTATGAACCACAGAACCACATATTTCTATCACTACTTTCTATCTTAGAAATGCTGGTTCATCTTCAAATTCATTAAGAACAATTGAAAATGCCAAAGTAAATTTAATACAGTAATTTTGTGAAAATTGTCCAGTAAATTAAGTTGACTTATCTTTTAATAAAAGATAACATATAAATGGAAAATAAGGAGAAGTAAATGAAATTATGGAATTTTTTGAGATTTTAATATACTTACAATATTTCTCCTTTCTCCTGAAAAACATCACATATACTTTCTTCTCTTTCAAACTCATGACCTTTTTCTTATTATTATAACATGCATGTTTATAAATACATATGTATCCCTAAATATAGCCTGCTCAATCTGCATCATGTTACCTGTATATATATTTTCAGTGATGACTGTTTAATATTGGAAAACCAATTGTGTTCTTCTATAAGGAAGACTGTTTCTCCCAGTTTTAATATTCTTTAGTTGACTGTAGTTCTTTATGTAAGGTTGAGAGCTTCTCAGCTCTCTCCCATCCACTTTGGCATGTCTACTGGTACCACCATTGTTCAGCTCATGTTTGGGCAGTCATGTTGGTAAGACTTTATGGGTATAGTTGATGACATTCATAAGAGACACCATCTCACAGCAAAGTATCTGATCTTGCCTATTCAACCTTTTGCTTCTCCAATGTTTTCTGAGCCTCACCTATGGGAATATTTTGTAGATTTATCCACTGGGATGGGGATCCTCAATTCTGAATTTTGAATGGCTTTCATTTTTGTAGTGACTTCCATCTTTTTCAAAGAGAAGTTTCTTTGATGAGGAGTAAAGACTTAAATGTAGCTTTAAGACTAAATGTTGACAATATCATTAGAGATTATGTTGGTTTACTTAAAATAGTCATAAATTCTCTTTAATATGTATGGATTCACTAACACTAATTGATTACATAAGTTTCCAGAGCCAGACAGGGATTAGTTCTGGATGAACTGATCTTACGTCTAATTGGAGCCTATGACTACCATCAAAGTATATATTCCAGTGCTGTAAACTTTGTATTTTAGTGTTAGAACCACAAACAATGGCAAGAGTGATAAGCTGTCAGTTTGGATGTGTCCTGAACAGTCCTGACCAACAATGTAAAAGGGGGCTTCTCATGACCTGAACTGGATTTTCTTCAGAAAAATTTGGCTCTTGGAGAGAGTATTGTCCACCTAGATGATAAAAGTCTTTAAGTTGCATGTATGATAGATTTTTAAGGTAAATCGGTAATACTGTAACTTTTGTGCTTTTCTAGACATGTTTATTGTCATTTTACCCTCCTCTCTTCTACCTCTGTATTTTACTTTCTTTATCTCTGAAGAACCCCACTCCTGCTTTCCAATTTCGTTAATCAGATCACTTGGACCCTCCTCTCTCCCCTTACCCTCCTCTATCTTTCTTATGAATTTACTTTCCTCCCCACTGCCCAGCTATCTAATTACCCTGATCCTCTCATTTGTATACTGATGTTTCCTTCTGCATTAATCCCCAAACTGCCGATAATGTCAATGGTGCTGTTGTACTTACTCTCCTGGTTTCCTCAATTAGAAACCAATTACTCCAAGCTGTATGTTTACAACTGAAGATTTGGATTCTGGAGCTCTTAATGACTGAACATGTGGCATTTCCCTTTTTGTAGTTATGATACCTCACTTGGAATGATCTTTTCTAGTTCCATCTATTTACTTGCAAAGTTCATGGGTTAATGTTTCTTTACACCTGAATAATATTCAGTACATATGCAACACATTTTCATTACTCATGCATCAGTAGAAGAATGTTTTTATTGTTTCCATTTTTTAACTATGATGATTGGAGTGGCAATGAACATGGTTCTAGAATAGGATGGCAAATCCTTTGGACATATGCCAAAAAGTAGCAAAGCTGGATCATATGATAGATCTCTCTTTATTTTGTGAGAGATTTCTCCATAGTGGCTTGCATAATCACTGGACCAGTTTGGAATCACAAAAGAGACCCTGTATAGTTAATCCTGAGCAAATTGAACACTACAGGAAAAGTAAGCAATTCATATCAATATTTACCACAGTGATATATTAATGTAAAATATGATACTGATACAAAAACAGACATGTAGACCAATGGAACACACTTGAAGAACTAAACATGAACATATGCAACTTCAGTCACTGAATATTTGGAAAAGATGCAAGAAATCCTAAGAGCAGGAAAAGAAAGCATCTTTAACAAATGATGCTGGAAAAACTGAATATCCACATTCAAAAGAACACGGATTCCTATCTATCACTATGCATAAAAACTAATTTCAAATGGATCAAAGAACTTAGCCTGAACCCTGAAACACTAAAACTGATGGAAGAAAACAGACATTACAGTATCCTACATGATATATGTGTGAGACCAGACTTTAAAATAAGATTCTGTCTACGCACAAATTAAGACCATCAATTGACATCTTAGATTTTATGTAACTAAGAACATTTCTGTATAGCTAAAGAAAGATCAACTGAGTAAAGAGAAAGCCTACATACTATGGGAGAATATTCGTTGCTGTATATCTAACAAAGAATTAGTATCCATAATATATATATAACCCACGGAACAAAGAGTCAAAGAAAATAAGTCATTTGAAAAAAAAATCGCCCTGCAACTTGAATAGAGAGTTTTTAAAAGAAAAATAATGGCTAAGGAATGTTTAAAAATATTCATTGTCCCTAACAATGAGGGCAATGCAAACCAAAACAACTTTAAAAATTCATTTTACTATGGTCAGAATGGCGAAGATCAATGGAACCCTGACAACAAATGCGGGAGGAGGGGCGAGTTTTGGTATATTTTAATACTGTAACATGACAAGATAAAGTTCTTTTAAGCAGATAATGGATAGATTACCTTATGCTAAAGCAATGAGAATGAAGTCTTATTAGCAAGATAAGGATCAGTTCTCCTTATTGTTTCCTAAAACAATAGGGAATTACAATGCTCTAAGAATTAAAGTAATAAAAGAGATAATTGCAAAATCTGAAAAATGAGGTGAGATAAATGTGACCCTAAAACCTGGCTTGACTTTACTACACTGCTCTGCATGAAGAGTGGAACAGACTGGGCAAAAGTCACTGCTTAGACTTTGAAAATAGGGCCTGCCTTATAAAAGTGGGGTCAGAAAAATAGAAATAGTAATTACTACTTTAAGATACTTTGTTGGATAAATAATAAGGAAGAGCCATAAAATTGAAGATTTTGGTGAGAAAAAAACTGGCAACTCTTTCAAGTATATGTGAAGTGAATAAGGATAGAGATTTTAGGACACAGAAAAACACTCATGTTATCCACCTTGGTAGTTTTGTAGGGAAAAAATGCTAAACACAAACACTGAATATTGAGCAGAATTAGTCTAGGAACATGTATGAAACACATTAAGATATATGAAACCAGTAAATTCTGTTTTCATTGACAAGGGTACAAAAGGTAACAACTGAGCAAAAGTTAGAAAGGTTCATGAATTAGAAATTCACTAGTTGGCTTTTACAGACCAACTTTTCAATATGGGATCATTAGATAGAAATATAGAATATTGGAGGTTAGATAAAGTTTGATAAAATTTCACCTCTAATTGACATATGCTATAGAATTGGGAAAAAAAACCCCAACCTATCTTAAAACCGTGGACTTACCCTATAAAGAATCAAACTAAGTATAGTACACTCAAAACAATGCATAATAAATTTCTAACATCAGGTATATATACTATCAACATATGCTATTCTTCTGGGTAAATGGGTGATCTTAAGCAAAAATCCTCCATCATAACAACAATGACTGTCAAAAAAAGTGCAAGGACTGCCTGCATCTTACATGTCAAAGAGATGAATCTAGTATTCACAAATTACTTAATATTAAGAGAATTATTAGATTGATGAATTATAGTTAGAATATTAGGAGAGGGAGCTTTGAAATAAAAGTGATTTTGTGGGTTTACAACTATTATAATATCAAATCAGAATCTCTTCTTATTAAGGAAAATGAAGGCTATTTTATAAGGTTGCTTCATATGTTTTGAATTTTGTATTTTTCTTTCCTAATCTATTTAAATAACTAGTAAACTTGGGTATAATATTTATGGACTTGATGTTGCAGATTTTTCTTTATGAGAACTTATCAGAAAAGCTTAAAACATTTACCATAGACGCTGAACAAATACAAGGCATTTATAAAACATCTCATCAAACACATCATATGTTGAATATGTACAATAATCAACCAGTCAGTGAATACGTGCAATGAGAAAACATTACAAAATAATAACTAAATAAGCTACAGGGTAGCATCGTTTTCCTCTGGACTGGGTGCCCAAAAGAAGGTATCAGTCTCTGTTGCTGCCAGCCTCATGAGAGAGCATAAAAACCTAAATTACTAAGAGAAGAAATGAATACAATTCCAATTGTAAAATACAACTAAGTCAGATTTTATTAGTAGTGTATGTTCTAAAATGAAAGTAGAAACCACTAAATTGATTAATAAAACTCAAAGACAAAGAACCAAGGAAATAGACACCAACAAACCAAATAATCTAGTTAAAAGTGGGATACATATCTAAATAGACATTTCTCAATAGAAGAATCTCAAATGGCTGAGAAACACTTAACATCCTTAGCTATCAGTTAAATACAAATCAAAACAGCTTTGAGATTCTTTCTCATTGCTGACAAAGGGGGCTAGTATCAAATTCATGTGACAGCTGATGTACAAAAGGATGTGGTCCAAGGGGAACTCCATTGCTAGTGGGAGGACAAACTTGTACAGTCACTATAGAAATCAGTATGGCAATCTCTCAGAAAATTGGGGATTGACCTACCTCATATCCCAACTGTAGCACTCCTGGGCATATATATTCAAAGGATATTTCATCTTACCATAAGGACTCTTGTTGGATTACATTCATTAGCAAATTTTTTTCATAATAACCAGAAACTGGAACCAATCTAGATGCCCTTTAATGCAGAAAATGGATAAAGAAAATGTGGTGCATTTACACAGGGGGATATTACCAATTAAAAAAATGATACCATGAAAATTTCAGGAAAGTGCATGGAACTAGAAAATATCTTCCTTAAGGAAGTCAAAATTGAGAAAGAGACAAGCATAGTATGCTCTCATTTATAAGTGGATATTAGTTATTAAGTAAAAGATTATCATTCTACAACCCATGGACTTGGAAAGGCTATGTAACAACAAGGATTTGAGGGAAGGCAGGGCACACAGGGATCTCCTGAAGAAGTGGAAATGGGATAGATTTTGCTGTTGGACTGGGAGAGGGTGGGGAATGGGAACAGCAGGGCCCAGACATCAGGAAGTGGAAGTAGAGAGTGTAGAGGGAGATGAGTGTAATTAGAGGACATTTGGGAGAGCTATGTGGAAACCCAATGCAGTGGAAACTTGGAATCTACTGGAGGTGCCCTAGGAAAGACCTCGAGTAATGGGTCATAAGGAATCTGAATTGACCATCTCTTATAACAAGGCAAGCATTCTAGTGGTGGAACTGGGACACCACCCAGCCACAAAACCTTCAGCCTACAACCAGTCTTGCCAACAAGATGTGCTTTATGATGGTGTAACAGTTATTGGAATAGTCAAGCAATGACTGGTACAACTTGAGCCTCATGCCACTAGAAGGAACCCATACCTGATCCTGCCTGGAGTCAGAAAATGAAGGCTGATATTGCAGAGATCTAGGCTAGAATCAAACACATCAGATAAAAATAAGCCAATGAAAACTCAGTGAACTTATCCCTAATGATATTCTGCTATATTCATGGATTGATTGGTGCTTAGCCCAACTGTGATCAGATATGCCTCCATCAGCAACTAGTGGGAGCAGATAGAGATACACAGGACAGACAAACTTTAGGGAGAGCTCATGGAACCCAACAGAAAATGGGGAGAAAGTATTGTAGCAGGCAGAGGAATCAAGTACATCATAAGAAAACATCCCACAGAATCAACTAAGAAGGGCTCATAGGGGCTCCCAGAGACTAATGTGGCAATCACAGAGACTTCAGTGGACTGTGCATGTATGCTATGTTTGTATAGCTTGTTATTCTTGTGGGGTTCCTAACACAGAGTGGGAGGATGTCTGTGACTCTTTTGTCTGCTTTTGAGACCCTTTTCCTCCTACTGGGTGGCCTCAAAAGACATTTTACAAAGGCTTGTGTCTAATCTTAATGTAACTTGTATGCTGTCCTTAGTTGAAATCCTGGGAGGTCTACTCTTTTCAAGAGAGAAACATAAGAGGACAGGATCCAGGGAAGAGGTGATGTATAAAGGGTAGGAAGGAAGATTGAGGGGAATTATGTCTGGAATGTAATGCACGAGAGAAGAAGAAATTAATCACAAATTCACAAATCAGTCAGTTGAAGCTGTAACACCAATTTTATGAGTTTGAAAATAGAGCCACAAAGAGACTTCAGCATCTGACTAAAGTCTTTCCGTTAACACAAAACCAAGTGGACTTCAATATGAAGTCTATTAAATACTATGGTGGTTACATTTGATAAAATAGACATAAATCACAAATGGTATGATTCTGTCAACAAAAGGATGCTTTCCACACTTGTACTTATTTACTTTTTTGTATACTGCAAAGAAGAAACAAATAAAAAAGCAGATGCAGAAGAATGCAGATGAAATAGTGTAATGCAAAACACTATTCTAGAATCTAAGAGGCCCTGACTTATGCATGAAAAGAGTTTTATAATATTACTGCAAGTTCTGCTCATTTTCCAAAGCAAATTGTGTGCTGTGGGGATGAATCCTGAATTCTCATTGCTGTTTGAATTTCAAACTAAGTTAGGGAAAATTTTATAGAAGCTAGAAGCTTTTGCTTAAGATAGGATTGTAACAGGTGAATAGCACTTAGGAGATATTAGGGAAATCTCAGACTTGTTACTATTAGGGTATACTATTTCAGCTTAATTTCAAAAGAATGATGTGTAATTTAGTACATCCAATGATTCTCTAATTCAGTGAAATATTTTTTTCACCTAAAGTGGAATTAAACTTAGAGATGTATTTATTATGTTGAGGAAGAGGGACTGATTTTTGTATATTAGGCAAAGATTCTTACTGAAAGGTTTACTGTGTTAAATAGTAAGCAACATAGAGAAAAATACAATAGCAACAACAATGGAAATAATAATAATAATAATAATAATAATAATAATAATAATAATAATAAATAGAATTAAGTTGTCAATTACCAGACAGAAAATTTATATATCAGTATTCTCTATAGAAGTTTGGATAATTACATACATACATAAGCAGTGAGAAATGGAAAAAAATGTAGGACAGAAACAAAAATGATATTAAGCAAAAGTGATTCAAACATAGAAATGTCTTCTATGAAAGTGTGTACACTTTATATTTTTAGGCTAAGATCAGCTTGTCTGTTTTTGACAGCAAATGCACCATGAGAATTTTTTCTCAGTTTCAAACTTCAACAGTAATGCCTGGTATAATAAGTCTGAAAATTCATAGCTCATTCATAAAAATTAATATGTCAGTGCCTGAGGAATCAGATATAGGTACACCAAGGAATCATAAAGAGAGAAATTGTGCAATTCTAGCTTAAGTAAGGTGGAGATGCTGTGAAGAGGAAAAACAACACCATTGCCTAGAGATAAGCACGGCAGTATTGAATTCAGAAGGCTTCTCTGGAAAGCCATAAATAACTGAAATTACTTTCCCTTATAAGTGGCTTGGTTTGCTCCAGGCCAGAGTGCTCTTTTTGATAGTTTTCTGCAAATCAGCTTGCCAGGGGAGAGGGAAATAGAACAACAAATTCTTACTTGTTTTCTTTTCCCATTGACTCTTTTCTATTTATAAATCTTTCTTTCACTGTGATTATAGACTCTGCACACCTAATTTCTCTAATATATCACAATTCTCTTATATATTAACAAAATAATAAAGTCTTAACCACTATTTTGAAAAATAAACAAATGGATAGCATACTGATGTCTGTGATAATGGGCCCTGAATGTGTATTTCCTAATGTCTGGCCTAAAGCATCCAAGCTAAATAGTCTACCGAGCTACAGCATCAGCCTTAATCCTGGATTCCTAATAAAAGAAATTTATGATGCATCATATAACATTTAAACAGCATCTTTAAGATGTATATATAGTAAAATGTTCTATAGGGAATTTAATGCATTCTAGAAGCCCAAATCTTAACCAATATGATTTATTTATAAAAGATCATGATATCTATGTATGCTCCTATGCAATGGAATTCAACACTTAAAAGACAGAACCTCAAGCTTGTGAATATGGATGTAAGATTGGGATTATCTAGAAAAATTCCCTTCAATTGTATAAAATAAGAAGATATCCAATACTTTTACATGACTGTCTTATAGGTTTGAAGGTTAACAAAAACAGTTCAGTCCAAGTAGTCAGACTATTTTGACCTAGAGATATCACTACAGCAGATTTATTTACACATTAAATGATAAGGAAGCCCCAAAGTAAAGGTATTGTATGAGACAGAAGTCTCTGGAGTCTGATATTTGTATTTGAAGACAAAGTCATATCCAAGTGTCATTTCTTCCTCCATTTTTATTTTTCTTTCTTGGTCTTCAGTCTTTTGTGTGGTTCCTCTCATGTCCAGAGCACATCCTTCTTTCAGTCCACTAACTTATCTTAGTTACTTTTCTTTTGTTGTAGTAAAAGACTGTGGTAAGACAACCTATCAAAAAAAGATTTATTTTGCTGTCTGGTTAGAGATTATGCAGGGAGAACAAAGAGCTGAGATCTCACATCCTGCTCTAAAATCAGATGGCAGAGAGAGTGGGGTTCAAATAAAGGGAGTCTTTTAAATGCTCAAAGATGTCTCCAGTGACATACCAAAAGAAAACCGAAATTCCTCTAATCTTTCCCAAAAAGCTTTACCAGCTGGGAGTCAAGTATTCAAATATATTGAGTCTATAGGGGCCATTCTCAACCAGACAACCAAAAACCTACATGATTTAGAAGATCCATATACACCCTCAAAGTTGCCTTACCAGTATTTGGAACTTTCTTAATATAGTTAAGTTGATTGCCATGATAAAATAACATATTTTTATGTGTAATTAAGATGCTGGTAACTATAAAGAAGTTGAGACATATTGCTTTGGAACAGGCCCTACATTCAGTGTGATTGACAGACTTAAGAACTGGGCAACTGTATGATTTTCTTGCACTATTTCTTTGATTCTTTTGTCTTTTTGTTTGATTACTTTTTTAGTTTTTTCTATTACAGTTTGTTTAAATTTATTATTATTGAATTTATTATTTTTATTTTGGTGCCTGCTTGTTTTCTAATGAGAAACAGAAATGAGTGTGAATTCTCCAGATAGTAGGGAATTTCTTTTAATAAAATATTTTTTTTAAAATATGAAGAAGAAGAAAAAATAAGAAAAGAATAGAAGAAGGAGGAATATGAAGACATGGAAAAGGCAGAAAGAGGAAGAGGAGGGGGAACATTTTGACATAAAGGCTCACACTCAGTAAATGCTCTGACATAATAAAGCAAAGTGGTATATTAGCAAACTTAGGAATTTCATGGGTTTCTGGATACCTAAAATAAATTTAAAGACAAAAGACTGATGACAGTATTTAATCATATTCCTTCGATTTTATTTTTTACCATAATTTTGTTTGTTTCTGGGTAGACTTAACTTACAATTAACAATCAACTTCATTATCCATTGTCCAGTTTCTGCCTTGCTATTATTTGTTTTAAAAGGCTTATTATTTTTTTGGGGGGGGGGTGTGTAAGGAATGAATACCAGAAGGTTAATTGTAGATTTCTGAAAATATCTGAACTTTAAGACTTAGAGTAAAATGTTCATAGAAAAATACAGAAGTTTGTATTACCAATTTTTCTTGCAACCATGTTGTCTTGGAAAGGGCACATTATTTCTTTTTCTAATGGGAAATAGTAGTATCTTTAGATATATGGGGGTCATGTGATTTGTAGATTGAAATGAGTATTAACAGATGTTGTAATTAAAGTATTTTTATGATTTCATGGAAAATACTCTCCTGCAATTCAGTAGAGATCAAGTGTAGTAACTATCCACCAGATTAAAAAAAACATATGTACTTATTGCAAAAACATGAATAAAATAACTGGATATAAAAGCCTTTTATGTATGCAAAGTATTTGTCTACCTGTAATCATAGAAATTATTGAAAGACACAGAAAGGTTATGTGCTAAGACGGTAATGGAGAGAGCAATTTTGATCTGACCTTTTTACAGATTTCAAATAACAACATGGAGACCTGTGACAGTTATTGGATATAGTCATCATCAAAGAGTTAGGAAAATGATATAGTCATCATAAAGGTAGATACTTTAGCCTTATTGGAGTTACTCTATCATGCATCATCTATCTATCTATCTATCTACCTATCTATCTATCATCTGTCTACCTAACTAGCCATCTGTTGGTCTGTCTGTCTATCTATGAGATTTATTTTTTTTTCTGTATATGAATGATTTTCTAGCATATAAAGATGGGAAATATAATTAAGTCTGATATCCACAGAAGAGATTGTTAGGAACCCTGAAGAGAGTGTTAGAAACCCTTAGCCAAGAATTGCAAATATGCATGAGTCACATAGGGGAACTGGGAATTGAACCCAGGACCTCTGCCATAGCTCTAAACCACTGAGCCAACACTCCAGGTCCTCTATTTTGTTAATCAAAAACAAGTCTCTTCTCACATGTACTAAATTTGTCCAAATTGAATATGTATTATAAAAGTAAATACCTTGATTTGACTTTTTTTAATTCACTTTGGGGGTAGATTTTGTTTTGCCGCTTTTACTATAGATTCTTTTCTCATACAATGTATTCTGATTAGTTTACATTCCTTCCACTTCTACCAGTTCCTCCCATCACCTCTCACCTTCACAGTGTCTCCCTATCTGTTTCTCATTTCACACACACACACACACACACACACACACACACACACACACACACACACATGAGTGTGTATATATATATATATATATATATATATATATATATATATATATATACACATATAACTGGATTCTAAGAGACAGCAACTCCTAACCACATCAACAAGTAATAATCTAAACAGGAAGTCATCAAAGAGAACTCTTTACAGGTGTGAGAAAGACTTTGAAGTCGAGTTCTTCACAATTGATCACTTGTTGTTGGAGTCAGAAACAAAAGGATTCAGTTGCATTTACAGGACAGACCACTGAGAGTTTGACCCTATTCCAACGAGTACATAGATAACATCAATTGAACAGTTGGAAATCTCTGTGCCCTTGATAGTGCTTTATATTCTCTGCAACAAAATCTGGTTGAAACCTTTGATATTATCATATATTTCTGGATGGATATCACAGGCGGGTGAAGAAGGAGGTTAGAAATTCTCAACTGATGAATATCGAATGGGCAAGAAGCACCTAAAGAAATGTTCAACATTCTTAGTCATCAGGGAAATGCAAATTAAAACAACCATGAGATTCCACTTCATACCAGTCACAATGGCTAAGATGAAAAACTCAGGTTACAGTAGATGCTGGTGAGGATGTGGAGAAAGAGGAACACTCCTCCATCACTGGTGGGATTGCAAGCTGGTACAATCACTCTGGATATCAGTCTGGCAGTTCCTCAGAAAATTGGATGTAGTACTACTTGAGGACTCAGCTACACCACTCCTAGGCATATACCCAAATGATGCTTCAAGATAGAACAAGGGCACATGTTCTACTATGTTCATAGCAGCTTTATTTATAATAGCCAGAAGCTGTAAAGAACCAAGATGTCCCTCAACAGAGGAATGGATACAGAAAATGTGGTACATTTACACAATGGAGTACTACAGAGCTATTAAAAACAATGAATTCATGAAATTCTTAGGTAAATGGATGGAACTAGAAAATATCCTGATAACCCAATCTATCACAAAAGAACACACAGGGTATGCACTAACAGTTAAGTGGATATTAGCCCAAAAACTCAGAATACCTAACATACAATGCACAGCCTACAAGAAACTCAAGAAGAAAAATCAAAGTATGAATACTTCAATCCTTCTCAAAAGGTGGAAAAAAATACTCATGGGAGGAAATACAGAGACAAAGTGTGGAGCAGAGTCTGAAGGAAAAGCCATCCAGAGACTGTCCCACCTGGGAATCCATCCCATATAAAGACACCAAACCCAGACACTATTGGGGATTCCAAGAAGTGCTTGCTGACAGGAGCCTTATATAACTGTCTCCTGAGAGGTTCTGCCAGAGTCTGACAAATACAGAGGCAAATGCTCGCAGCCAGCTATTGGACTGAGCACAGAGTCCCCAATGGAGGAGTTAATGAAAGGACTGAAGGAGCTGAAGGGGTTTGCAACCTCATAGGAAGAAAAAAATATCAATCAACCAGATCCCCCAGAGCTCCCAGGGACTAAACCACCAACCAAAGAGTACACATGGAGAGACCCATGGCTCCAGCCTCATATGTAGCAGAGGACAGCCTTATAGGCATCAATGAGAGGAGAGGCCCTTGGTTCTGTGAAGGTTCTATGCCCCAGTGTAGGAGAATGCCAAGGCAGGGAGGCAGGAATGGATGGGTGGGCAGGGGATAAAAGTCTCATAGAAGCAGGGGAATGGGAAATGTGATAGGGAAGTTCTGGAGGGGAAACCTGGAAAGGGGATGATAACATTCAAAAAGTAAATAAAATATCTAATAAAAAAGAAATGTGGGGGAATGGTACAAAGGGTAATTGATTCTGATTACTTTGGAGGAAATTAGGTTGATATTGCGGAATGTTACTTCTGGAAAGATTGGGATTCAGTGAGTATTTTTTTCTCTATTCCAACAGTCCTGGTATACAGAAAAGTATAGTAATCCAAAATGAAAAATTAAGCACAAAGTTTTCAGGCATCATGGAAAGAGATCACTACTGTGAAATAAAGAGGAGACTGATGATAGATGATATGAACTATGATTGGGACTGGATAGAAATTCCTTAGAGCTTCTGAGAACAGGTTGTTCTCATTAGCTCCAACTGTGTTAGCTTCAGACCTGTCCTTGAGCATACAAGTAGCAAGAGAAGTATCAACCGTCCAGTCCATAAAACTTAATAAAGATTCCAAGACAAATGATGTACCAGTAAATTGCAGAGCAATTTAATCTCTCTTCCTCTCTCTCTCTCACACACACAGACACATTTATATATACATACATACACATCCCACACTACACACACACACACACACACACACACACACACACACTCAAATGAATTTTGCCAGTTCAGACATTAGCCACAGCCTCAAGCAATTTAGAGAGCCCTTACTCAAGGAAATTACTGGAATCACAGTAAGAATACCAACTTGGGGATGCTTTAACTAACTACATTTCTATTTCTCTTGCTTTCCAGAATGTTCTCCAAATTCAATAGGCTGTAAGCCACAGCATGGCAGACTTTAAAGGAAAAGAACAAAATTGAAGCTTATTGAAATACCTCTTCCCAAGGTAATCTTATTGTTAGACATGCATGGTGATTGCACAGCCCCAATTTACAAAATTAATCTCTAACATATATTACTGGGAGTTGGCCCAGATTTAATGTACATTTTTTGAGTACATTTTTTTAAGTAAAATCACATGCAAGATTTTATCACTGGGATTACCTAAGGAAGGAAACAGTTTTTGGAGACAAAAAAAAGGTTAAGGAAAATGCTAAAGGAGAAAATCCAGTCAGGAAGTTTCCCATAAAACAATGTGCTGATATTCTTTCAAATCTGAAATGCTGAAAATACACTCATGCTAGGAACATGCCAATGCATATTTAAACACAAGCAACTAAAAGAACCCTAAACCGTTACATCTAACTTGCTTTCATTATGCAAGCAGAGACTAAAAGCTAAGCAGCAGTTGAAAACTAGTGATTAACCCTCAGCAAAGATGCAGATGATAGAAAGGAAATGTAAATTAAGTTCTAGCCAACGGACAGCTAACTAGGTAAATAATGACATTCTGGTTTCAGTAGGAAAAGAAAGTAAAGTGTATTGATTAATGTCAGAAGGTCTCAAGAAAACAAACAAATGAGTGTAAACTCTTAGTTGTCTGATGTTTATTTCATGGATACCCAAGGTACACTAGTTGAAGATAAATTAGGATATATGAAAAAGAAAGTGAAACTATGTCAAATATTAAGGTGACAGAAAAAGGAACTGAACAAATGAATTCTGATTTTTGGACTGACTACACAAAAACCTTAGAGTCCCTTAATTACCCCAGTCAGAATAATTGTCAGGAAGAAGAAAATCTGCAACCCCACTCCACCCCAACACCAAAATATTACCTTGTCTACCACAATAGAAATGAGTAGACATGTTTCTCAAAAAATAAAGATAGAATTTCCATCTGATAAGAGTATTCCAGACCTGAGTACAACCTTGCCTAACTTACACCACACCATCTAAGAAAATCAATTTATACATTTAAAAAACAGAAAAATAAAGTGATGTTAATGAATTTCATCATTTTTGTGTACTGCCTACAGAAAATTAATATTGCTCCAAGCAAGACTAGGATAAATCATGAGGAAAGTGCTAAATTTTAGAACACTTTAAGGAAAAATCATAATGATATATATTGATATAGATGATATTATATATTATATATTATATATAACAAATATAACTATTATCAAATTGTATATATAAACATATATTATTATATTTAGATAGATAGATAGATAGATAGATAGATAGATAGATAGATAGATAGGCAGGCAGGCAGGCAAACAGACAGACAGATAGATAGCTATAAGCAGCTTTGTATATCCTTAACACTTTGAGCAGAATGAAATCATTAAGATTATAGGATGCTATAGCTTCATTTACAAACAAAGTCTATCAAACATGATGATAGATGATAGACGATAGATGCAGACAAAACATACATCAATATTAAGTAAATATTAACTTCATTACTAAGTCCTTTGAGAAGAATAAAAGAAAGATGTCTTGAGGGGATAACAGATACTGGCTAGGTCCCATCTGTCAGCAGCTCATGGATTTTAAGTCAGAAATTCAAGAGGAACAGTTTGCTTTAAAGAAATACCAGTATTTATAATTTAAAAAATGACAAAATTAAGTCATAGCTTGTTTGCTTCTTGAGTCTTTTAACAAATTCAGAATAAAGTTATAGTATGATGATACAGCTGTTTCTGTGATTTTATTGAATACAAAGAACAGGTTATACTTTTTGAATTCTCTTGTTTATTAACTTTAAGTAGAAAATGTTATACATGTATGTATGTATGGTGCAAATGATTACTTGATATTCATATGTGGCATGATGATATTCAGAATCAAAATAATTAGCATGTCTGTCACAGCCCAACCTGAATATTGACTCCCTAGAACATTCAAACTTTAGCAGATATTTTCTACCCTGTGAAAAACTTTATTTTACTTTTCTCTTAAGAAACAGATTGTCTGAGATTGATTATTTTAGATTCCTCAAAGAGAAAATATAGTCTTTACTTTATGACCAGCTGGGAATAAACTCATGTCTTCTGGAAGAGCTGCCAATGTCAGTAACTTCTGAGCCATTTTTCTATCCCCTTCCCCAGTTATTTCCATATACTTTATCCTAAGGTGGGGTTGCTCTTAGCTTCTAAGACTTTTCTTAAATTTTGGCTGTTGCCCAGGAAGTTCATGAATTTATGATCTTCTCCCTTAGATCATCTGGCCTTGACATCAATTGGTTTGATTATTTGAGAAAAATATGTATTATATCTTACAAAGGGTCTAGAAGCTTTCATACCTCATATAATAGCTATTGTAATATTTATGAAATATTATGTAATACCCCCTATGGCTGATTTGTAGTACTCTAATCTCAGGAATGTTGACCATTTTTTTTACACAGACTTTTTTTTTCTGAAACTGTGTCTTCTCAGGTGAGGTATTTACTATTTGCAATTTAATTTTGCTACAGATAATTGTTCTTGGGTATATGAATTGCTAATATGATTTTATCATCGTAAAGCTTGACAGCCTGTTCTGATTCTCAGGTAGATAAATTTTACTGAGAATGGGCCAGAAAAACTCTGATTTCTTTCTGGAAATAGGGTCTTTTTCTACTTTGGATTTGGAACATGCATGGCCATAATTTAAAGAACAAATAAACAAGACCAACAAACTACTTGTCTTTGAGTGTATCCAATCTTTCGCTGGAAGATATCCCTGAAAGAATAATCTGTAGAAAATTGAAGAGCATTTGTCAGAATTTGGCAAGGTAAACCCAACAGAATATAGGTTATGTACTATGTGTGACAACTGCAATGTATACCAACACTACCCGTCATCAATAAGAATATGGTAATTTAAATATTAAGTACTTTTCCCTCTCTTTTATTTAAAATCACAGTGTTAAAACTGTTTAGCTAATATGCATTATGAAAGTACTTTTGCATTCTTCCAAGTACCATAAGTCACTATATTGAATGACTTTCATATATTCTAACATTATTCTCTGTTATCTGCTATGCACATATAAGCACTGTATATTAAATGTACTCCCAAAACACAAAGTAGTTAATGTACCTGAAAATATTCATGAGGAAAAGAATGCTTTATTTATTTTCCTACGTTTGAAATTTAAAACAAAACACATCAAAACCCTTGCTATCACTAAAAACAAAGTTTATTCTTTATGCTTCTTTCTCTCTCTTGTCCAGGTAGCCTGTCTATTAAAGAGTTCGATGCATGTATGTTTATGATTGCAATGAGATCTTGACTACTAAACATTTCTAACATTCTGAAACATCTAACATTTTTTTTTCATTAAATCAGTTATATCTCAGAAATGGCTTAGTTCTAAAATTGGGCAAATAAATTTTTGTTATCTGAGTAAACTGATATAATCACAGTTGCTCTTTTGTTCTCTCTCTCTCTCTCTCTCTCTCTCTCTCTCCCTCTTGCTCTCGCTCTCACTCTCTCCCTTCCTCTACCTCTGTGTGTGTATATGTATGTATTTGTGTGTATGTATGTATATGTGCATATTCTAAATCATTATATGCATTTCTCCTAGTTGTTTTTAACAATTCGTTGATCCTGGATTACAAATAGATAATGAATTTTTGACAAAATTTACAATCACTTCTTATTTGATTTTGATAGAGGGATTATTATAATAAACATGAATGGATCATCTCTGGTACCTCAATATAAATTATTGTTAGTTCCCTTACATACTGATACTCTAGCTATATACCCTCATTTATTCAAAGATTTTTGAACATCATACAAATAATAATATAAAATAATCATGTATACTTTGTATACCCATTAAACTGTATTCTCATTAACTTATGATTGTCTTGACTTCCCAAAGCTACTTAGAGTGAAGTGACACTATCCTACAATATAAACACTCTAGACATTACACCAGGATAATTAGTAACCAAAGACAAGACTGTTTCTCATAGTGAGAACATAATTTCAAAGAAAATATTAAAAATAACAATAAATGCTTATCCTATGGCTGACTGTCTTTCTTGTTTTGGCACTTCTTGTCTACCCAGGGAATTTTGCCCTCTCAAATTTGGCACCACAGGCAATTGTCAAGTTTGTTATATTGGTTAAGCATTAAAATGTAGCATTCATTGATTCGCCCCTTCTTTATCCTGATCAATCTAAAACCTTCATCTTTTGTTTCCCTGTTTCCATGCTTATCATCTTTTCCATTATTGCTAACCTTTATTCTCAATGTATCTGTCATCCTAACTCTGGTAATCCTTGCTTAAATACTCCATTCTCTTGTTGAAATAGTCCTCAGTGATTGTCTTTCCATTTATAGTTTTGTGTTGGTTGGATGTGTCTTTATTACAGTCTCATTCATCCTTTTTCAAATGTATTATTTTCTACTTACCATGACAAAATACATGTCTAAAACATTTTAAGAAAATAGCTAATTTTGGCTGATATTTGGAAAGTACGGTCCATCAGAGTGAAAAGGGATAGAAACAGGAGTGTGATTGCATCCACAATCATGAAGAATGGAAAGATGGATGCTGGTAGATACTCAGCTCATGTTTTCAGGGGAGAGAACCATCCTCTCAGTCATGCCTTAAGTAACCTGATTGAGAACCTCAGCCACAGATATTCACAGAAATTTGACTCCTATTTGATTCCAGATATTGCAACTGACAATATTAATGATTGTAGAACCGGAAATGTTTTTATGCCACCAGTGTATTGGACCTAAATCGCATGCAATCTTTTAGAGCTTATGCTAATGCAGTTAAAATATTGGCCTGAATCTCAAAGTAGTTATTTTACTATTGAATTATAATAAGACTGAGAAGACTATGAGTACTCTTGGAAACTCTACAAGGACTAGATAGAGTTTGCATTTTAAAACGGACATGAGACTTATGGGTAGTGGGCAGAATGTTATGGTTCAACATAATATGTTGATAAATGACAGATTTGTGATGGGTAATTTTGGCATCCTATTAATATTAAGTTCTTGACTGTATGTCTCTTCAGGGGCTTTTCCAAAGGTGAACATCTTTAGGTATGTCTGTGATGGCTTCTAGGGGGAGAGTTAAGAGGTGAAGGAAGATTTGCCCTGATTCTGATCAGCACTCTTCCATAAGAGCATAGCTCCAACACAAAAGAAAAGGAAAAAACAATCCAAAACCCCTAACCTCTTTCTTTTCCTTCTGAAACACTTCATGCATAAGAAGCTTTTTGATTCTTCCACAATTGCTGAGAGTCAAACATGTCATCAAACAAGTATTGTCATGTTGATACAGCAAAATTTTAAGGCACAAGAACAAGTTCTTCCTTTACATGGCTTATTGTCAAACATTAGTCCTGTTAACAAGTAAAGCAATAGTGATGTAGATAAATGTGACAAACCAGGTGTGGTCTGTTTAGATAAAAGACTAAGCTATTCAAATATACTAAAATTATACATCATATTTATACATCACAATTTTTAATTCTAATATATAATACAGAATATCAAAATATCTAATTTATGATTTTTACTTAAATGTAGACTAACAGATTTTTTTTTTCTAGTGGTATATCTTATTTTGCAAACTGCAAACTTAATTAATGAAGGTAAAAACACAATGTGGATATTTTGGAAAGCATAATTTTCATATTAAAAGTTTTCTCATACTAGTTGACATCAGAATCCACATTATAATTTATCTTAAGAAATCATTTTTAAAGAGAAAGAGTACACATGTTAGAAAATGGGAAAAATTTTATGTGTGTATCCATTAATTATATTAATAATGGAGTGTCCAATAATAAAATGGAGAAATATTAAACATATTAAATTAAATAAAATTATATTTGGGGAATAGAGGTTATCTGAATGTGAAACTAATGATGATGATATTTAACATTTTCAGATTAATTATAATGCATCAAATACCTAAACTTAGCATGTATTAAATAACAAATTCTTTTCCTGTCTCTTGTGTTTCTTTCTCCATTCATCTTTTACATATAGACAGTGAAGCAAGTCTTTTACAGAGGAGAAAATTTAAAAGGCCTTTTAAAAGTCACATAGCTCAATGTTTGGCCGAGGCTCTAACTTGGGCATTTTATCTCTTGACATCATTAGAAATTCTTTTGTATGATTCTTGTGAATGACTGAGGATGCAGAAAAATGACTCGAGATGTGTTTTAAAATAGCCAACAAAATTATCTCTCTTTGGTCCAAGAAATTGTTTATAATGAAAGGAGAAACGTTGCTTTTATTTGGAACACTTCTACCAGAAAAGGCTTTTAACTCCAATTTAAGGAACACCAGCTTTTGCACATCAGAGATGAAGGCTGTGAAATGAGATCATGAGATATATTTTAAATAAAATCAACAGCATATTTTTAGTTCTAACATACCCTGTATTGTTTGATTTGCTTTGATTTTTACAATATTTATTCTTGTCTCACAGTAGGAAGAAAATTGCATTTTTCCTCTACAGGTACAGTGTAGGAGGTCTATTTGATCGTTAGATGAACTTCTGTCTCATGCTGTAGAAAGGATTTTTGAAGTAAGTGCTTTATGAGTCACCAAAATATATTACTAGAGAATTCCATTATGTAAGGTTGAAAGGAGTCTTTTGTTTAAGAATAAGAGATTTCTCTTTTTTCTTACAAAATCTTGGTGTAACTAAACAGAAGTTTTGAATTAAAAATTGCTTTACTCTATGGAACTGTATAAAGTTGTGTTAGGTTGCACATTTGAATAATGTTGTTTGTCTTATAATGCATTGTTGACATATAATTGAACAAAATTTGTTACAAAATTCAGTTTCTGCTACACAGTAATGGAAGAATGTCCCAACAATCAGTTACTATGAAAAAGCTTCCATAATTTTAATTAATTCCCTATACCTAATCCCTTTTTATGTTTGAAGACTTTTCTGGTTCACATTGTGATAAATACAAGTTAAACAAGCTTAAGTTATAGGTAGTGTCCAGCTGGTAGCAAATCTGGGCAAGAGGGAAATGGTGACATTATTTCTATGCAAAGATTCTAGAGGATGTTAAATCTAGACTCAGTGGAGGATACATCTCAAGCTGACCAGGGCTATAACCATCTTCCTCAACTCTTCAATTTTTGCAAAAAAAAAAAAAAAAAAAAAACAAAGTTTACCAGGCAAAAAAAGCCCTTACACCAGTGAGGTTTATAGATGGCACTGCCACACCAGTACAAATACTCCAAGAAGAAGCCTACCAGTTAACTTCTAAAGGACTGGAAAGAAATGAGCTTTAGAGTTAAAAGAGAAATGTGCATAGAAAACTTCACTAGTATCAGTGTGCTCTAATGATCAATTGAACAACACACACACACACACACACACATGGTATGAGTTAGGGTTCGGGTTAGGGTTAGGGTGTTTCTGTGTGTGTGTCTGTGTGTGTGTGTGTGTGTGTGTGTGTGTGTGTGTGTGTGTGTGTGTGTGTGTGTGTGTGTGTTGGTAAAGTGCTTGGTTTGGTAAAGTGGTGGTTTCAGCTTCTTCAAGATCCATAACTTCACTAGTCCTGGATACTTGGTTAGATTTCCATGATCAGGCATAGTTTCTTTCTTTTGAGTTGTTTGTATTTTGAAATAGAGAGGCGGTAACTACCATCACATTATATAGTCAATTACTCTACATTTAGAATTACCATGCTATGCTAGTCATTTGTTTTAGGGATGATGAATGTCATAGATACATAGAATTGCTGATAGCACCTCAGCTTCGTGAGCTTAGATGGCCCCTTCTGGTACTGTGAAATCTCATTCTCATAGGAGAGACTGTCAAATCAGCTCTAGATCAGGTGTCTTTTGCCTGTGTCTGATATATATTTTGTCCTCAGCAACTGCTACTTGCTTTCTACCTGTAGGTGACAAAGGGCAGTAGATATAGCCTGTAATGTTTTGGTAGTCTTTTTAGACTTTGTTGTTACTTATGTACATGATAGTCCATCACACAGTGATTCATTAACATTAAAATATACTTCAATTACCAAATTCAGCTTTGAGTACAGGCTAGCAAACAAGTTTCAACCACCAGGCTTCATATCAAAACAATATTTTAAAAACAATTTTATTCAATAAAAGATGATGAAAAGCCCACAGAGCTTAGAGCACAGATTAATACATTCACTGAGTCTTCTGTTGTTCCATGAGTCTTTATACAATGATAATTTATTTGCTTTTCTGACGAGTTGTGTTTTCTCATCGTACAAATTGGCTAGCTCAAATATTATTAAATTTTGGACAATATGTGTAAGACTATAATAATTACAAATATTTCTAAAAATGCATAATTAATTCATCTGATAAATTTTAATCAGTAGTTATATTTATAAAACTTACTGTTGACCTTGATAGAACAATAGCATAAGTATATTCTGATTATCAAAAAATAATGTGTAACAATATAGCATAAAGGAGAATTTCAGATTTTATGATTTCTAATATGACATCAGCGCTTTTTAAATTTCACTTTCAAACTTACTGAGGATGCTGTGTGTTGATTGTAATAGATGACAGATAGCTAGATGGTGTTAATAGGTGGATAGGTAATAGAAAGGTGACAGATTATAGATAGTTGGATGATAGATAATATACACAGTACATACATGTAAACACACACACACACACACACACACTTATAAACAGAATCTTTTATCAATAATACTTTTTGAACCAGAATCCACACTTAGACAAGATAAATTCTATACCAATTTTCTTTGTGTCATATGACCTGACCAATATTCTATTTTATTTGTCAAACTATTTAAATAACTGTAATTAGATAAATGTGGTGGTTTGAATATGCTTACCCCACAGGGAGTAATACTATTAGGAGTTATATCCTTGTTGAAATAGGTGTGGCCTTGTTAGAGGATGTGTTTTACTGTGTGGGTGGGCTTTACTCCCTTTTTCTTCTGTTTGCCTTTGGAACAAGATGTAGAACTCTCAGCTCCTCAAGCTCCATGCCTGCCTGGATACTAGCATGCTTCCCTCCGCCATGATGATAAAGGATTGAACCTCTGAACTTGTAGGCCAGCCCCAATTAAATGTTTTCCTTTATAAGAGTTGCCTTGGTCATTGAGTCTCTTGACAGCAATGGAAACCCTAACTAAGGCAGTAGTTTTTCCAATCTGGTATTTTATACTTGTGTACTTTAGCCAGAATTTTTGTTTTTAGTTTTTCTTCATTTAACATAAATCTTAGTTTTAAATTGATATTTATTCCCTGAGTTTGCAAATCCATTAAATGCATTTTATTGCTCACTTTTTATTGTTCATATGATTAAATTTAGAATTACAATTTGAAGTAATTGGAGGGAAACTTTTGTTTATTACAGTTTCACTGTATCTTTTTTTTTTGCTAAAGTACATTTTTTGCTAACTGCAATTAAAATTATAAATATAATCATCTTTAAAAGCAAACAAAAACTTATATATTAACTAAGAGAAAATAGATAATCCATTATAATGGTATATAGACTATCAATAAGTCCACATCTAAAGGACATAGTATACTGTATAATCTTACAAACAAAAATAAGTGTAACTAAATTGTAATAAATTGAAGTAATGATTACAGTAATCCTGACTTTATGTGTTGCAAATGAAGAACATTAAATGATATGGCTTTAGAATGTGGATCATAGACAGCCTGACACCACCCAGCACAAGTTAGGAACTTGCAAGAATGCCTCTTATGTATATGCTAATTACTGATGATTGTGTCTTTTCTGGTTCTGTAGTCTTATGAAATCACTCCTGATGACCAGATTTCTCTACTTTTAGGCATTTTTTTTTCAATTTTTTTTACTTATGTATTTATCATTTATTTACATTCCAGACATTATTCCCCTCCCAATTCACCCTCTGACTTGTCCACATACCATACCTCCTCCCTGCCCTCCTGTCTCCACAAGGATGTCCTCACCTCTCACCTTACCAGACCTTTAAACTCCCTGGAGCCTCCAGTCTCTTGAGGATGAGGTGCATCTTCTCTGACTAAACCCAGATATGGCAGTCCTCTGCTGTATATGTGTTGGGGGCCTCATATCAACTGGTCTATGCTTCCTGGTTAGTGTTTCAGCATCTGAGAGACCTCAGGGGTCCAGATTAATTATGACTGCTGGTCCTCCTACAGGGTCGCCCTCCTTCTCAGCTGCTTCCAGCTTTTCCCTAATTCTACCACAGGGGTCAGCAGCTTCTGTCCATTGTTTGGGTGCAAATATCTGCATCTGACTCTTTCAGCTGCTTGTTGGTTCTTTTAGAGGGCAGTCATGATAGTCCCTTTTGGTGAGTACTCCATAACTTCAGTAATAGTGTCAGGCCTTGGGGCCTCCCCTTGAGCTGAATTCCACTTTGGGACTGATACTGGACCTTCTTTTCCTCAGGCCAGTCCATTTCCATCCCTGCAATTCTTTCAGACAGGAACAATTATGGGTCAGAGATTTGACTGTGGGATGGCAAAAAATTAAAATGTTTTCCAGTCTCTTAGTCACTTATCTTATCCTTCTTGGAGATGGCTGCCTGAAATCATATTTAACTGCTTTTTTCCAATGTATAAATCAGTCAGACATTGTGGGACAGTGGAATTGTTTTCTCTGCAACTTTAAGTGTTCACAAAATGGAAGAGAATGTTAAATCATGTGTTGGAGACCAAGAACAGGAAGTCTTAGTAACTGGGTCACTTAGTTCAGAATCTATTCACATTGCAACAGAGTGTGTATGTGTGTGTGTCAGCTGTCAAAGGTCCACTTCAAATGGATATTTGTGGATCCTTTTCAGAGGAGAGGAGAGGCCTTTCCAGCATCTGTATTCAACTTGCTCTAAGCTTTAAATCTTCCTGCTTCTGTGATGTAAAACGGCCTAGAATCTCCTTCAACCATTCAAAGGCTTCATTGAATTAAAAGGCAATGGTGAATCACACTTTTTTTTCATAGTTTAGGAAAATTGAATGCTTATTTTACTCTTAATTTCTTAAGTTCTGTGATGGGTAGTCTTGAGTATTCTACCCTGGTGTGTTTGTTTTACATGTTAATAAGATTGTTTAAAATACTATATAGAACTCCCTAGAGTGAATTATGATAAGAACTAACCAATATTATGTAGACATATATGCATTATGAGAAAAGAGAAGAGTATGAATATTTATAAAATCATCTACCAGTATTATTTGATGGTACATGCTAATTTCATCAGTGTTTTTCTTTAATGGGGATTAAGAATTGCCATATATTCCTGCCAGCAACATTTATGGTAATGGTAATCATAATTGTGTTACTGGTAATGGTATTGGTGCTGGTAGTGGTAGTGATAATATTAGTAGTACTAACATAGTGGTGGCCAAATTGTTTGTAATTATGAATTTAACAGAATATTTATGTAAGTGGGTGAATATCAATCCACAGCATGAAAGATTTTTTTAACTTCAATATTTCAAACTTTATTTTTAATTAGATATTTGCTTTATTTGTATTTCAAATGGTATCCCCTTTCCTCATTACCCCTCTGAAAACCCCCATCCCATCCCCCTCCCCCTGTTTACCAAACCCCCATCTCCACTTTCCTGACCTGGCGTTCCACTACACTGGGACATCCAGCCTTCATGGGATCAATGAGTTCTCCTTTCATTGATATCTGAAAAGGCCATCCTCTGCTACAAGAAAGTTTTTTTCTTATAGATCTAATTAGTTAACAGGTTAATTCAGTTGTTATAACCACAAATTTCAACTAAGAAGTTAATAAATATAACTAATATTAAAACAAATAGTAGTCTATTAAAATTGATATTTAAAGGAAGTATATAGAATCATCTCTTTCACATGGTTAAATTGTTATCTAAGTTAGTTTTCTGTGACTGTAGTAAGACACAATGGCCAAGTTCACCTTGGGGAGAAAAGAGGTTATTTCACCTTATATCTCTAAGGTATTGTATTAGTCAGGGTTCTCTAAAGTCACAGAATGTATGGGTAATCTCTATACAGTAAGAGAATTTGTTGATGACTTACAGTCTGTAGTCCAACTCCCCAACAATGTTCAGCAGCAGCTGTGGATGGAAGTCCAAGGATCTGGAAGTTGTTCAGTCCCATGAGGCAAGCAGGCAAAGAAGGGTGAGTCAGTCTTCCTTCTTCCAATGTCCTTATGTAGTTCTCCAGCAGAGGGTGTAGACCAGATTAAAGCTGTGTGCCATAGCGCCTTTTATCCCCGATGAGCTTGATCTCAGAGATCTCCCTGTCTTAATCTTCTGGAATTCATAGCCACTATGCTTCAAGATCTCCATGCCAAGGTCCAGTTCAGAAACTTGTATCTCTGAACCTCCAGATTAGGATCATAAGTGAGCTTTCCAATTCTGGATGGTAGTTCATTCCAAATATAGTCAAGTTGACAACCAGGAATAGCCACTACCAGTACAAATCTTCTTTGAGCGAAGTTATTGTAGGAATCAAGGCAGAAAAGTACAGGCAGGAATTGAAGCAGGAGTCATTGAGGAACAATGTTCTCTAGATTGCTATGCTTCATTTGCTTAGTCTACTTTCTTATGCAATGCAGGGTCACTTGCTCAGGAGTCCACTCACAATGGACTAGATCCTCCACGATCAATCACTAAACAGGAAAATGCCTCACAGCTTTGTCCACAGACTTATATTACAGAGGTGTTTTCTTGATTAAAATCCATCTTCCAAAATGATCCTAGCATGTCTCATGTTGATAAGAAAGAAACTAACCAAGATAACTGGTAAAACACCAGATTTTTCTACAGACTCCATAGATGAAAATGTTCTTTAGTTTTTCTAATGGACAAAATAGATAGTTAAAAGGAAATAATGCCTTCTAGCTAGAGAAGAGAAGATGCATATAGAAACTCACACTACTTTTAGCAACAAGTGTAAACCTCATACAAGCTCAAACATAACCAAATTTCATGGTCCTATTCAGAAGTACATTTTTAATGCTAGTAAATTCAAGCACAATCCCTAGATTTATTTCTATCCTATTTGAACCATGAGAGGCTATTTTAAAGACCTTAATTTATTTGAAGTTGATGTTTGTGAGAATGAGATATAAAAATTTAATTCCGTTTTTTTTTTTTTTGTTTTTTTTTTTAACAAGGGCTATATTGTTTGACCAACATTATTCAAGGAGAATGCTATCTTTTCAACAACATGTACTTTTTACCTCTTTGTCAAAAATATCAGGTAGCTGTAGGATTATGGGTTTATATGTAAATCAACTCTATTTCTTCTATTTCAATGATCAATATGTCTGGTTTTATGACAGTTCCATTTTTTTTCTTTTTAATTTTATATCTTTACAGCATAACTGGAAATATGGGACTCAGCAACAGAATGGTGAACTATTTTGACACTACATGCTTTAAAGTGTAAGAGCCTTTCGATTTCTAGCCCTAAAAACAAGTAAGAGGAATTTCAGTTCGAGCTTCTATTCCAACTCAGTCCCTGGTGAATAGAGAATATTTCATCCGCAAAGTGTCTTTTCTGGATATTCTAAAGAAGACGACCTTAGTGATGTCTACTTAATAAAGTTCAATCAATAAAGTTTGAATGTCAAAATAATACAAAGAAACAAATCATTTTTGAGAGTAAGACCTTAAATGTGCACTTGTTTTCATAGGCACGGTATTTTAGGAAACAAATTTCTCATCTGAAAACTTACTTTTACTCAAGAAAGTGATATTTTATTTGTCAACAATGCCATCTTTCTCCACATCCTCGCCAACAACTGCTGTCTCCTGTGTTTTTGATCTTAGCCATCCTGACTGGTGTGAGATGGAATCTCAGGGTTGTTTTGATTTGAATTTCCCTAATGACTAAGGATGATGAACATCTCTTTAGGTGCTTCTCAGCCATTAGATATTCTTCAGGTGAGAACTCTTTGATTCAATGATTATCAGGCAAAAGTATTTTTATTTTAAAAAGTTTAAAATCTCTTTAATTAAACATATTTTTCCTTTCCTTGCTAGGTGTGCTTCGTCTTATGTCTTAATTTTATGGGCAACTCTTATTCACCTGTGGATCAATGCCAGTGTCAGTCCAAAGAAATGATGTTGAGTATCGAATCATTTCCCAGGACATTGGCTATACAATGCTGCTGTTGGATTGGAAGCTCATAAATCTTTGAGTTGACTCTGGTGTGATTCTGAAGTGCTCTCCGTTCTGATAGCACTAAAGATGAGATGTGAGGCTTTGCCACTGGAGCACTGTGGTTTATCTGGGGTAGATACTATTGTAAATGACTGCCTCATGATGATTTGATCAATAATTCATGCTTTCTACCCTGCCCTGCAATATCCACAGGGGAAGAGTTTCCTAAAGTAATATATTTGATGTGTGGATAAAAAAGATTTGGCACTTCGGAGTAGTTGGCTCATCCAAATTGAAGTGTTCTATTTGCAAACTCCCACATTCATTAATGATTTAAAGATGTCTACTGTCTTTAGATGCTATGCTTTTCCATTATTTATTTCCACCAAGGTAGGGATAATTAGCTTTCTCTACTCCAGGCTGTGATTGAACGATATTTCATGGTATGTTACAGTGTGTTGTGTTTTTGGTATCCTCTATATTTCTCACATGAGAAGGATGCTGAAATTGAGAATAAAAATCATGTAGAAGAAAACACTCTTGTTAGTTTATACTAGTGTCTATCAGTGTATTTACATTAGTGTATCTATTAACTACCATGAGAAAAGCTTCTTTTTGCAATAGAATGTGATTTATGCAGGAACCTACAAATGTTCAGTGTGCAGAGAACAAGAGATTGTTGAATGCTGGGATGAAAATGGGTTATAAACGATTTCTACCCCAGTTTAGGGACCATTGTGTAAAAGGAGTACATGTAAGTGTAAGAGCTTACATCAAAAGCAACCTATAGAGGCAAACATAGCTTATGCTTTCTGAGGGATAGGAATCGTTTCAGTGTGTAGTCCTGGCAGCAAGTAACAGGAACAGGAACTTTCAAATTTACTTCTTTTCTATATACAGGAAGTAGAGAGCAAAGTGAATGTCAGTGAAGGCTATACATATGGAAACCTATACCACAAGTGACATACTTCCTGAAGCAATCATTACATCATAAAAATATTATTACTTCTCAATTTTCTTTCTAATTTACACAAGGGGATACAGGAGGAGCTAGAAGCAAGGGAATGAGTGGGGATAGAATTGATCAAAACACATCATCTGTATGTGTGAAACAACCAAGCACGGACACACACACATACACACACACACACACACACACACACACACCACTAAAATTGAAGTTAAATAATTATGTAAAGCTAGTATGTTTTATTAAATCCCTGTATTGCAGATCTTGGCATTTTCTTAGTGTTAAATATTATATAATTGTACAGTAAATGGTTGATAATTATGAAAATAACATGCATCTTTTATCACACCTTTATGAAATGCAATATTCAGTTCATTGTACTACTAAGTGAGCTAACTCACCTTTGTATCATTCATTTAAAAATATTCTATGATCATATAATTCTTAACTAGTTTCATTGATTTAGAAAATAAATGATACAATTCAGCCAATAACTTCATTTTATTGTGATTTGTGTTGGGCTTTAAAAATATAATATAGTATATTTATTTTGATTTTAACCATCAAATATTCCTGTTGTTTATTTACTGCAGTAAAAGTGACTGAAAAAAAAACCAGGCAAGTAATAATCAAACCAATAGGCAAATGTAAAAGAATACACAACTAAAGGCAAAATTATAGTATTTATTTAGCATAAACATATCAGAGTTAAATTTTAAGTTCATTGATTTAAACAGCAGAAATAAAGTTGCATGAAGCTGAACATATTACAATAGAATATAAAAATTAATTTTAAAATCCTATCTATCTATCTATCTATCTATCTATCTATCTATCTATCTATCTACCTACCTATCTATCATCTATTTATCTATCTGCATATATGCATATATGCACATATTCTCTAACATATCTTTGAATTTTACTTTGTCTATTTGATTCTCATGTCATATATGTACAGATGATAAGTCATATGCTATGTATACTTGGTAAGTTAGTACCATAAATTTCATTTTCTTGTGTAAGGGAGGTAAAAATATTGTTATCTCATCAGACTAGAGATTTTTAAATATAACTATAGTGTTTCTTATTTTGTACCAATAACCTCATTTATTCAGCTAAATAAACCTCATATATAGAATTAGATTTTATATTCAAGAAAATGGAATGAATAGTGTCTCTTATACATTGTCAAATTATAATACATTAATTTTCATTTATTTTGTTCTAGACAAAATTGCACTATCTCTCCTAGTTAAAATGCCCTATTAATTTTTGTTACATGGCAAAGTTAAAAATAACCTAACTGTCAACAATCTAGCTAAACTATTTGTTCCCTAGTACAGACCCTTAATAGAATGCTACTACATGTTAAAGAATGCCTCAATTGAAAATTGAATTTAATATAAAAGTGGTGAGCTGATTAAAATTTATAACGGACTGCAGAACCAGTCCTTGTTATAGTCAATGTCAAACTCTCCCTGAGGATAGTTTTGAGCAGTCACTCTGCAGTGAGTAGTTCTGGTTTACAGGAGACATTTTCTACTTAAAAATAATGTCAGAAAGAAAATGGCAGTATCCACCTTCAAGCTCAAGTCAACCTTTGACTGTATGGCTTGTAAGTTATAATGTTCATTGATTCAATTAGTTTAGTCCAGCTACAGCTAGATGGATGGAGAAAATTCAGCCAGGGTTGAGAATAATATATTATTCTTCTTGCTGAAATCATATAGGGCATATCCCTAATAATATTTTTCTTATACAACCTATTATTGCAATTGCAAAGTTAACAAAGTATTTCAAAAATGGTACTGAGCTGAGAATTTTGAAATTGAGATAAACAAATTTTTTAAAATTAAAAATGCTGAAGCTTATGTCCTTAAGCTGCTGTGATGAGCATAGTTTGGAGTGGGGCTGATAAAAACGTCTCAGCTATTTGGTACCATGTCTCTCTTCTCCCATTTCCTATTGCTTATCAATTTATGGCAGTTGAGAAGTTGCCTTCCTTCTGAGAAGGAAGTGAGAAGCTAGTGGCTCAAGCATGTGTTGTATTTCTCTCCAGTCTTTTCTTTTTTTCCACATAAAATGATAGGCACTGGGTTCCTACTAGCCTAAAACAACCCCCTTTTAATATAATACATTACAGAATCACATACAGATCTCATAGTTAGTGCTATGTAAGCTATAAGTCACATATCATATTTAGGTGTTCTTTTGTTTATTAAATTTCAATGTAGTCATTCATTTAGAACACCGGGCACAGTTATTTTTCACAGTGTGAAAGAGATGAATTGCTAACTTTTCTTAGGAATATCAACTGTTTTTAAACAGCACTTTTAAAGATATAAGATAATTTTAGAATCATACAGCATTAACACTAAGAACAAATTAATGTTAAAAGAGAAACTAAATTCTTATAGTAATATCACCAAAGTCCACTGTAGGAAGAAAGGCAGCGGCCACCTCTATGTAAGCATTGGGGGCTGCAAACCTGAAAAAGGCATTTCCTATAGGAGGACTTAATTGAGGACTGCCAGAGAGACCAAGGATTGCTGACATGGACAATCCCAGCCAACTGGGAAGTACTGTTTAGAAGAGATGCTTTCTTGGGACTAGTGGAGCACAGGTAGAGGGCATTAAAAGAGCTTGCAGACAACTGTGTGACAGCATTTCTCACTTGCTTCCAGACTCTGAATCATTGATTTTGCGCCACCTCATCTCCAACTCCCAAGGGCAGGTAGGGTTGGGCAGTGAGTAATCCTGGACACAGAAAACTCTTCACCGGTATGAACCTTGAGTGCTGTATTAGTCATGGTTCTCTAGAGTTACAGAATGTATCGGTAGTCTCTATATAATAAGGGAATTTGTTGATGACTTACAGTCTGTAGTCCAACTCCCCATCAATGGTCAGCAGCTGCTGTGTATGGAAGTCCAAAGATCTAGCAGTTGCTCAGTCCCACAAGGCAAATAGGCAAAGATTAGAGTCAGTCAATTTTCCTTCTTCCAATATCCTTATGTAGGTCTCCAGCAGAGGGTGTGGCCCAGACTAAAGGCATGTGTCATCATGCCTTTAATCCCAGATGAACTTGAACTCAGTGATCTCCCTGTCTTAATCTTCTGGAATTCATAGCCACTATGCCTCAATATCTCCATGCCAAGATCCAGGTCAGGAACTTGTATCTTTAAGCTACCAGATTAGGATGACAGGTGAGCCTTCCAATTCTGGATTGTAGTTTATTCCAGATATAGTCAAGTTGACAACCAGGAATAGCCACTCCAAGTGGCATGGTAGTTTAGATCCTAGTTATTTTCTGTTATAGCTCTTCTACTAGAGCAATGGCTTAATCACATGAAACAAAAAAGAAGCAAGCTACACACATTTTAAAATTCCAAATAGAGAATTCTTGGTTACCACTAGCTTACGTGTGCCATATTGCATACTTATAGTTATTGTGCCATGATAATCATTGTTATGGTTCATCAGGGTCAATAGGTCCATTGAACTGTTGGTTGCTACTCTTTTGGAAGCTTGAATGGTCCCTTCCAGTATCATGAAAGCTAATCCTCAAGGAAATACTCATAGGCTTTACAGGTAGAATTAGTTTGGAGGATCCTGTGCCTGAAAAATATGTCCTCAGCAATAGAAATTTATTTTCCTACTCTACAGAGCAACCAAGGACAATAGCAGCAGCCTACATTGTTTTGGGAGGCTCTGAAAGTCCTGACTAACAATGCAAAAGTGGGTTTTTGATGTCTATTGTTGAAGTTTTCTTAGGTAAACTATGGCTCTTGATTTTAGCATTTGAAACCCAGATAGGACATTTACATCTGGGCCATGAACGTGTACATACAGTACTATTTTATAAGTAAATAGTTACTAGTATGTTTCCTTGTGACATTCATCAGACATCCTTACTACTATCTTGCCCATGTCCCTCCTTCTTCTGTATATATTTTCTTCCCCTCCCTAATTAAAGCTTATCATTTTCTTTACTTCTTCCATTAGGTCACTTGTATCCTGCTATTCCTCCCTCTATTGCTCCCGCCATCACCACCACCACCACCCACAATGCCCCCTTTTTACTTTGCAGTTCATGCAGTTGCTCCAGCTTATAGACTTACATCAGACAATTTGTAGCTCAGATGTTCAGGTGAGAAAGTATATGTGATATTTTTTTTTTCTGGTGTCTGAGATGCCAAGCATTTTGGAGTAGAACCTGCATTTTGGAGTTGCAGATTATAAAACCAGCACAATCCATACATACATTCTAAATATTAAGCTTATATTGGCAGATGAATATGCTTTTGAGTCCCTTTCAAAGATACTTCTCCTGGAAACACACAGAGACCGTTATAATAAGACACACACACACACACACACACACACACACACACACACACACACACACACTGATCAAAATGTAGAGGAGTCCAGTTCCAGCTGATAATTGTACAACACCATTCCTGTGCCTGAGACTGGGGGATGATTGCAGAAGAAACATCAAGACTGTAAGCAAAATGGGAACAGGAACTTTTGCTATGTGTGTTTCTTCCAGAAATATAGGAGCAGCTATGCTCATCAAACCTTGCCAACATGCATGTTAAACATAAGCTCAACACTTTTAACTAATAGACTAATGTGGAAAGAGGATTCAATTGAGGCTCAAAGGACCCAAATCCTACCAATGAACTATGGGCAAAGAAGACATGCAGAAAGATAAATTGCTTTCTTCACAGAAAATACACGAACTAGTAATCCAATGGCAAATGATCAGCCATATATATATACATATGTGTGTGTGTGTGTAATTTGATATTGAGTAAGCATGCAGTACTAATGCATTGAAGAATATATATATGTTCTTATGTTCTTATTCAAAATTAAAGTAAAAGAACCCACAATATATAAAGAGAGCAAGGTGTTGGTTTGCGTGTGAAAGGGTGGAAGGCAGAAGGTGAAGGAAAATATTATGAAATTATAGTATAATATAAAAAATTAAAGTACTAAACAAGAAAATATGTTTTCTTTTCCAATTAACATTTCAGCAGTAGGGGGAGCTTTAGGCTTTTGTGGAGCAGGCAGGTATTTCTAATTGCTATTTGGTAGAGGAGAAAAAAAATCAAAGAAATTAAGATTATGGTTCCCTTAAACTTTTTTTCAGAAAAAATAAGCAGATTTTTTAAATATGTCTTCATGGCTGAATCAGCTTTTAACATGTTTCACATTTAAAGAACACGTGGAAGAAAGAGCCACTGCTTTGTGCTGATATGAACTGAAGTGGTTCTATTACTTCACTGGATTTCTGAGTGGGTGGCTTCACATGCTGGAACAACCTGAGAATATTCCAGAGCTTTTGAGATCATGGTAGAGTTGTGACTTTCAGTAAAATAGCTTCAGAAGAACATATTAATTGAATTTCAGTTCCTAAATTGACTATGTAAACTGGGTCTGAAGTAGACTGACTTCGTTAAAGAGGACTGCAGCAGCATCTCATAATGTGGTCTTATAACAGAGGTTTGTTATGGAAGCATACTGAATTCAGAACCATCCTGAGTATAGGTACATAAGGTCAAAGAAAAAGACATCTCAAACTTCAGAGACGCTGCTCTTATTACAAAGAAACTTAGGGAGAATTAGAATCTACATTCTTTTCTTTTTGTAGCCAAATGATTTCTTGTTTTCTTTACTACTTAGAGTTAAAATTGTATATGAATGCATGTCTCAGAAATTAAATTCAGTGACCTGGAGCTATAAAAATGAATATGGCAGGGCAAATAAACTTCGGGGGAATTGTTTGCTTAAGGAAACCCACATTCTTTTCTTCAATACTCTTGTGGCACAAATCATACAATCCTTTATTTAGAATCCCTCTGGCACAACATTCTCATTCCTGACTTATTTACAAAGGAGATGGCATGACACAGGGAATAAAGTGGCACATTGTTGCAGTCACAAAAATCTAAGCTGACAAAAAGGGAACACAAGCATATTCTGTGCATCCTCTATGCCCTGGGATCCCTGCTGAGCACTTTATATTTATTTTTCACATTAATTGTGCCTCCATAGCAACAAAACTATGGTGTATCTCAAAACAGAATTAGCATGCTCTGGAAGACAATGTTCAGAAATCTGACTCTGATAGTTCTATATTTCAGTCGTGGATAAGTCAGATAACTTGAATGCATTTGTTATAAAAAACCTAGTATTTACTACTATGACCACTACTTTTTAGTGGTAGTAGTAAGTGATAGTGGTATAATATAATAATAACAATAATAATAATAATAATAATAATAATAATAATAATATAACAATAGAACTTGAATTATTTGGGCACTAAGGTCTACTTTTTTGTTAGAGTTCTTAAATTACTGTGACAATAAGAGGCAATGCATAGTGTTTATACACTTGTTTGCATTAGTTTAGACTGTCCCATGGCATTAGAATGGTGTTGAATGAGTGAATGTGCTTTCTCAAATGTGAATTTTTGCATTAGTTAGTTTTTGAATATGGATTAATCTGATTGGTCACAATTCATTATATAAGATAATAACACAGTTCTACCTACAGCCCAGTAGATGAACAGAGAGAGTAGAAAATCAAACTTAGCACCTGTGACTGCGAAGATGCTTAATTAGTATTTGCAAGCAAGGTGAATGAATGAGTAGGTTAATACTGTGCCTGACTCCTGACTCTCCTTTTCTGATTCATGTTCTTCCAGTTTAGGCTTATAAATATCAATTAAAAAAATAAAAACACACGAACTTTCCCATCTATCCTTCCAAATACACATAATGAGATTAGGAAATATTTCGATATGGGATACACCTACATATGTAACAGAGGGCTGCCTCATCTGCCATCAGTCAGAGAGGCTGCACTTGGTCCTGTGGAGACTTGATTCCCAGAGATGGGTGAGAAGGGAGTAGGTGGGTGGGGGAGCACCCTCTTAGCAGCAAAGAGGAGAAGGATAGGGCAGGGGATTCAAGGAGGGAAGACCAGGAAGGGAGACAACATTTGAAGTGTAATCAAATAAAATGATTTATAAATAAAAATTTAAAAGTTTTTAAAAGTTAAAAAGTTGTGAGGGCCTCTGTTTGGAATTGCATGCGAGAACCTGGATGAGACATATAGAGTACATGGCCATCTAGCTGAAGCAACTGGACTAACCTACCCAACCATTTCCCTTATTTCTGATCTAGCTTCTGCCGCAGTCCTTCAAAAGACCTCTAGACTAGCAGCCCTGTGATACCTTATTTTCTGAAATCTGCTATGTTGAGCGCGCTCTCTCTCTCTCTCTCTCTCTCTCTCTCTCTCTCTCTCTCTCTCTCTCTCTCTCTCTCTCTTTTTCCTTTCCCCTCCCTCCCTCTCCCTCTCTCTCCCATTTATGAATCCACATAAAAATTCCCTCAAAAAACACATTCACTGTGGTCTGTGAATTTTTTCAAGACAGAAACCTCAAATCCACTTGTAGTTCAGAGTGTGTATTTTTTTGTTTTGTTTGTCAATTTTAGAGATCCTAGGTCCAAATGGAATGAAAATTACTGAGTCCCAATGGTAGCTGCATTGTATGTGAGTATATAAGTAGGCACAGGGAACACATTGAGCAGGACATCCAAGGGTAGACAAAAGCTTATTGGGAGGATAAACTGAGGGTCTGTCTCATAAAAGTAGAGAGCAGCAGCCTTGATGGGAAAGGAAGTAATCCTTACAGAGTTCTTGGTAGACAGATCCCTTCTTCTTTTTGTTCTTTTTCTTCTTGTTCTTCCTCTTCCTCTCCCTTTTCTTCTTTTTCTTCTTTTCTCCCTCCCTTGGATAGAACAAGGTTCTTGACTGTACCTGTTTGCAAGGGCTCTGTTGGGAAGGCCAGTTTGGGGATTGGTAATATCCATTTGCCTGTGGCAGATGGCTCTTTAAGAAGCAGCAGTTAAAGAGGTTATCTAGTTAAACAGCTCTCTGAATCTGGGGGTTTCTGAGAAACCCTGGAGGCTAGGTTTTTATTTGGTCCTGGCCATCTTTTTTGGCTAAGTTCATGTAGCCAGTCTCGTGTATTGCCAGCTCTACCATCATTTCATGGGCTTATTTTTTGACCAATGTGGATATCTCTTTGTCACATTTATAAATATCACTAATGTATTTAAGGACTTGAATTACAAAGGTGTAACTGACATGGCAGGAATTGGAGATGGTTTTTATGCTCAATTTGACCATCAGCCATGAATCAGTCAACACCAGAGTAATAAGAATTTTCCCACTCAGCCTGTTTATCCTTTGAGTAGAGGAAGGCCACTGGTTTGTTTGAGTTAATTTTATATGCAGCCACTTTGCTGAAGTTGTTTATCAGGTTTATAAACTCTCTGGTGGAATTTTGGGGGTCACTTAAGTATACCATCATATCATCTGTAAATAATGGTATTTTGACTTCCTCCTTTCTGATTAGTATCCCTTTGACCTCTTTTTGTTGTCTAATTACTCTGGCTAGAACTTCGAGTACTATATTGAATAGGTATGAAGAGAGGGAACAGCCTTGTTAGTCCCTGATTTCAGTGGGATTGCCTTGAGTTTCTCCCACCAACCAAAGAGTACATATGGAGGGACCCATGATTCCAGTCACATGGGTAACAATGGATGGTCTGGTTGGACATCAATGAGAGGAGAATCCCTTGGACCTGTGAAGGCTCATTGCTCCAGGATAGGGGAATGCCAGGTCATTGAAGCGGGAGTGAGAGGGTTGGTGAGCAGGGGGAGGGGGGATGAGATAGGGGGTTTTCAGAGGGGAAAGGAGGAAAGGGGATAACATTTGAAATGCAAATAAAGAAAATACCTAATAAAAATTATAAACATCAAAAAAAAAAAAGAAAATAAATAGGAAAAAAAAACAGAAATTACTCAGGTATCTCATGCTGAGAGGACAAGAAAAATACATTAAAGAGGTGTTTTGGATCCTCTAAGGAGAATTCACAAAAGTGAAACAACTTGTCAGATGAACCTTAGAAGATGTGACTAAAACCCAGACAATGATGGTCCTATGTGAGAAGGGCACACACTTGAATAGGAACACTTAGATTGGTACATGATTAGGCATTTATTTAAGCATTAGTCAGATTCCAGGAACCCCAAAGGCTGACTTGTTGGGTTTCTTTATCTCTATTACTCATTAAAGTGGCCTTTCCACTATTAATCTGGGTTCTAGTTGTTTGTTTTGTTTCGTTGTGATTGACTTCTTAAAAATAGGTAGCTGAGACTGTCCTGGTGCCTATGCATTAACATTACTCTAATTCAGTAATAACAATGTCAACAACTTATGTAAGGATGAGCATTGGAAGGGCTGGCCGTAGAGCAAACAAATGTGTGCTGTGAAAGCGTCTTAGAAATAAAACTTATGCTGGCTTATTATCCCTGAATTTTACAGTGTCTAAATGCTATATTTTTCTTAAAATTTAGTAATACCTGTGGGGAAAGACAATTCTGCTACAATGCCTTGTTTTTATATAGATTATGGCCTAAAATTAACACTCATTAAGTACCTTTGACTTCAAGCTTGTAGACCAGAAATATCCCATTATATTTTGATAGTTTTCTTTTTTTAAAAGAAATCTACATAGTTATGCTTTTTCTGAAGTGACTGCTTTAAAAAGTCAATATGAATTTATGAAAGAGCATCCATTCTGCTCTCTCCTTTCACACTCCCTCCCACTTGCTTTTCTCAGCGGATCTCTCTGAGAACAAGGAATCCAACATAAAAAGACACCCTAAGCAAAAGAGTATATAAATCATCTTGCTGTAGTCTCTGAAATATTTCAAAACCTTTGCTCGTGTCCCTTTTCTTTATCTTCAGGTATTCACTTCCTTGCTATTCCATTTCTCAGTCTTTCTTTGATTTATATTTAAAAGCCAGGCTGAAGATGAACGCATTTGAAACCTAAACATTTTCAGAATAAACTTTGTTAGCAAAAGTGTCTGAGGGTTTTTTGACCTATGCCACCTTCCAGGATTTACCCATTTTCTCATCTTCTGTCCATTTGCTGAAAAAGGATCATGAAATCTTTTGGTAATAGCTTTGAGCTACCACTCAATGGTTTCCCTATATTCATTTAATGTGAACATTCTTTGCAAATATTATAAAATCTTTCTGTATAGAGACAAATGGAAAATATCCAATTAGCCTTTTAGCTATTAACAAAAAGACATTTCAATAATTATGACTTATTTTGTATATACAAAACTAAATAGATATTGAGAAAATTACTTTTCGAAACAGCTTTTGATGGCAGAAAAATAAAAATGCTAGCCATTAAGGAAAAAATAAAGTTCTCAAAGTCCCAGTGTTCTTATTAGGAAAACTGCCATATATTTTTTTGGTTTAAATAAACAGTGGAAGTTATGCACACCTATACAGATGTAGTCAAATAGTAATTCTGGTCATCAGTGACACATTAAGAAATGAGTATTTTCAATGTTGAATAAAGAAACATACAATGTATACAAAAATCACTCACCACCACTTAGAAAAATCAAAGTGTCACCTGAAATTAGGGAGCTGCATGTATGATCAAGAGAGCACAGATTTTAATCTTTAATGCAAGGAAAGTTTAGCTGCTCCTCACTTGCTAAGATTTAACCTCTCAATCTATTCCCTCCAGTTCATTTAGAAACTGATATGAAAATGGGGATTTAACTGAATGATAATACAGAATTAAGTAAGTCTGTAAGTTTAACTGTTTCAGGGATACAGATCAAACAAGCTTATATGATAAATGAATGACAAAAGAGACATTAGGAAGGGCACAACATGAGCTGAAGAAGGCATACAGCCATTAACCCCATTTGTTTGAAAATAAATCATGGAATTTTTCACATACCCATCATTGTCTTACCAGAAAATTTGAAAAGTACAATATCCAATACGAAGTGTTAGCAGGGAGGCTATGACCCTTTCTCAGGATTCTTAGGTCTTTTTTTTTTTTTTTTTTTTTTTTTTTTTTGTCTTTTGAATATACTTGCTTTAATCACAAAATCATTATTCATAATATCATGGTAATATAAATGTTAAACTGGCATCTTTCCAAGCATGGAATAGCACTTATGAAGAAATGCTGCTGATGGGTACTACTGGGCACTCTTATCCAGTGATGATGCTTTTAAAGCATGCAGACTTGAGTCATGGCTTCTTTGACGTCATTCATCTGTGGCAGGCTCAATGGTGTGACTGACAGAGGTCTTCGACATCCTTGTGAGATTAGGCCAATGATTAAGTCCAACAGAAAGTTTGGTGTGCACTCATTATCAATGCTGGAGTCTCATTGTTCACTGAAACCAAGGCAATGTAGAGTCTCATGTCCTCTTGCATATGTATATAAATACAGAGGAGAGAAGACATGCTTCCAGAGCACAGCAGAGCAACCCAACAGACAATTCCTAAAGTTTCAATAATTTTAACACTTAATTATATATAAATTTTGTACTGTAAGATGTCACAATTTGGGCTAGGTTACTAGCTTTTCATTACCACATGGAGCTTACCTCATTTGGATGCTATAGATATATCTTCAGGTAGGTTCTTATCTGATCTGACCACTGGTCTGTCTGTAGCTTGCTTCTAATGCCTGATTCTTACCAGAGCTTCCTGGTGGCAATATTCTTTTTTTTAATTAAATATAATCTTCATTTACATTTCAAGTGGTAAAACATTTCCCGGTTTCCCCCTCCCCCAAATCCCCCAACCCCTCCTCCCACTCCCTGCCTCCAAGTATATGCCATTTCACCTGACCCACTCCCACCTCCCCCACCCCCGATATCCCCTTGTTGGTCCATCTATTGAGCCTTCACCTGACCAAGGACCACTCCTCCCACTTATGCCAGACAAGGTATTCCTCTGCCACAATTTTGGATGGAACCATGTGTATCCCTTGGTTGATGGTTTAGTCCCTGGGATACCTGGGGCAACTAGGTGCTGACATTGTTGTTCTTCCCATGGGACTGTAAACTCCTTCAGCTCCTCTGTACCACCTTCCAAATCCTCCATTGGGTACCCAACTCCCAGACCAATGGTTGGCTGCTAGCAACTGCATCTGTATGTGTAAGGCTCTGGCAGGGCCCCTCCGACGACACCCATGGAATGCTCCTGTTGATATGTGCTTTTTGTCATCCATAGTAGTGTTGGGGTTTCGTGACTGTTTATAGGTTGAATCCCCAGATAGGGCAGTCTCTGGGTGACCTTTACTTCTGTCCTTGCTCCACACTTTGCCTCCATTCTTGCTCCTGTATGTATATTGTTTCCCTTTCTCAGAGGAACCCAAGCATGCCCACTTCAGTTCTCTTTTTTCTTAGGTCTTAAGAACATCCTCTGAAGAAAATGGTGAACAAGGCTGCTTTCAATTTAGGCTTCAAAGCCGGTCTTCTTATACTAAAGACAAATTATCATCTTTCATGTTTATAATTAAACATCTGTTTCTCAAGGATCAGGCTCTGCTCCATCTCTTAACTACAAATTGATCTTTGTTGCCTGTTTCACGTAAAGTCAATGATGTCTAAGTTTCAAGAAAAAAAATGTGACAATCTTACCACCTTATCTTTGTATGAAAAGGTTATTATAACTACCTGCTCTTATGACTACCATGTTATGACCATATTTTTATGTTTTGCTTCTTTCAGTAAAAGGTAACTATAACCGTGTCTTTGTTTCAAAAACTTATTATGACAATCTTATAATCATAAATTGATTCAAATTGTTCTTATAACCACCTGTTGTTATAATTACCTTGTTATGGCCATCTTGTTATGTTTTTCTTCTATAATCTGACCTAGTAGTCTGCCAAATCGTCCATTTTGGAAACTCCCTACAATATAATAGATAGCTAGATAAAAATGATTTGAGTTAATGAACGTTCTCCTAGCATCTTTGGGGATAACAGGAGCTTGAGGCTAATCATTTTCTTTTAGAGTTTTAAAAGTTTGTCAGGTAGGCAAACTATAAATCTCAGTAGCTTCTAAGAGAAGGGAGATGAACAAGCGGGGGAAAATTACAGGTGATTTAATATAACCAGTCATGGGTGTAGACTTCAGACATATGGCAGACAAGCATCTTCATATCAAGAAGTAGGACTTCATATAACATATATCAAGGTACAGAATACTAGATAGAAGACACTTAGAGATGGACCAAAATCTGAAATTGTGGAAAAGAAGGAAATATGATTTTCTGAGTAATTCAGAAAAGGAGTCAGACTTAATCCAACTGCATGGCTATGACTCCTTAAGTGACGCCTCTGAGTAAGTGATTTCTAAAAAGAAAAAGGTTATGAGCTCAATGAAGAAATGACTCCTCACCCCATTTCTTTTTTTTTTTTTTTTCGGTTTCTGTCTCACTGTCTCTCTGCCACCCCCCCCCCTTCTTCCTTCTGGTGGTGGATCAAGTGAGAGCATTCTCGGCAGTTCCTTCTATCACCTATCACGAACTCTAACAAAATGATGGAGAGGTGCATGTTGTAAATTTCATGCAACTATGTGTTCTCTTTCTGACTATTTCCCCTCCTACATATTAATCTTCCTTGAGTTCATTACCCAACTTTTCTTCACACATTTCATTCAGCTTCTCTCTTTTTTTTTAATTTTATTTTCTAAGTTTTTTTATTTACATTCCAAATCATTTCCCCTTTCCCGTTTCCTCCTTCCCCGAAAGTCCCATAAGCCCCCTTCCCTCCCTCTTTTCCCCATTCAACCCCCTCTCATTTATCTGTCCTGGCGTTCCCCTACATCCAGTCTTTCCAGGACCAGGGGTCTCTCCTTCCATCTTCTTAGAAATCTATTGATATGCGAATTGTGTCTAGGGTATTCCGAGGTTCTGGGTTAATATCCCCTTATCAGTGACTGCATACCATGTGTGTTCTTTTGTGATTGGGTTACCTCACTAAGGATGATATTTTCAAGTTCTGACCATTTGCCTAGGAATTTCGTGAATTCATTGTTTTTAATTGCAGAGTAGTATTCCATTGTGTAAATATACCACATCTTCTGAATCCATTCCTCCGTTGAGGGACATCTGGGTTCTTTCCAGCTTCTGGCTATTATAAATAAGGCTGCTATGAACATAGTGGAGCATGTGTCCTTATTGCATGCAGGTAAAGCCTCTGGGTATATGCCCAGGAGTGGTATAGCAGGATCCTCCGGGAGTGTCATGCCCAGTTTTCTGAGGAACCGCCAGACTGCTTTCCAGAGTGGTTGTACCAGCTTGCAATTCCACCAGCAGTGGAGGAGTGTTCCTCTTTCTCCACATCCTCACCAACAACTGCTGTCTCCTGTGTTTTTGATCTTAGCCATTCTGACTGGTGTGAGATGGAATCTCAGGGTTGTTTTGATTTGCATTTCCCTAATGACTAAGGATGATGAACACCTCTTTAGGTGCTTCTCAGCCATTAGATATTCTTCAGGTGAGAACTCTTTGTTTAGCTCTGTACCCCATTTTTAATAGGGTTACTTGCCTCTCTGGAGTTTAACTTCTTGAGTTCTTTGTATATATTGGATATTAGCCCTCTGTCGGATGTAGGGTTGGTAAAGATCATTTCCCAGTTAGTTGGTTGCCGCTTTGTCTTTTTGACAGTGTCTTTTGCCTTGCAAAAACTTTGTAATTTAATGAGGTCCCATTTGTCTATTCTTGATCTTAGAGCATATGCTATTGGAGTTCTGTTCAGGAAATTCTCCCCTGTGCCCATATGTTCAAGGTACGTCCCTAGTTTCCTTTCTATTAGTTTCAGTGTGTCTGGTTTTATGTGGAGGTCCTTGATCCACTTGGAATTGAGCTTAGTGCAAGGAGATAAGAATGGGTCAATTTGCATTCTTCTGCATGTTGACCTCCAGTTGAGCCAGCACCATTTGTTGAAAAGGCTATCTTTTTTCCACTGGATGGTTTTAGCTCCTTTGTCAAAGATCAAGTGACCATAGGAGTGTGGATTCATTTCTGGGTCTTCAATTCTGTTCCATTGATCTACATGCCTGTCACTGTACCAATACCATGCAGCTTTTAACACTATTGCTCTGTAGTACAGCTTGAGGTCCGGGATACTGATTCCCCCAGAGGTTCTTTTACTCTTGAGAATAGTTTTAGCTATTCTGGGTTTTCTGTTATTCCAGATGAATTTTTGAATTGCTCTTTCTAACTCTATGACAAATTGAGTTGGGATTTTGATGGGGATTGCATTGAATCTGTATATTACTTTTGGTAAGATGCTCATTTTTACTATATTAATCCTGCCAATCCATGAGCATGGCAGATTTTCCCATCTTCTGAGGTCTTCTTCCATTTCTTTCTTCAGAGACTTGAAGTTCTTGTCATACAGATCTTTCACTTCTTTGGTTAGAGTCACACCAAGATACTTTGTATGGTTTGTGGCTATCGTGAAGGGTATCATTTCTCCTACTTTTTTCTCAGCCTGCTTATCCTTTGAGTATAGGAAGGCTACTGACTTGCTTGAGTTGATTTTATATCCGGCCACTTTGCTGAAATCGTTTATCAGCTGTAGGAGTTCTCTGGTGGAGTTCTTTGGGTCGCTTAAGTATACTATCATATCGTCTGCAAATAGTGATAGTTTGACTTCTTCCTTTCCAATTTGTATCCCTTAGACCTCTTTTTGTTGTCTAATTGCTCTAGCTAGAACTTCAAGTACTATATTGAAAAGATATGGAGAGAGAGGGCAGCCTTGTGTAGTCCCTGATTTTAGTGGGATTGCTTCCATTTTCTCTCCATTTAGATTGATGCTGGCTACCGGTTTGCTGTAAATTGCTTCACCCCATTTCTTGAGTGACTCTGCCTTCTTCATGTGTGTTCCCTTAACCAGGTGACTAACAAACTCGATCGGATTGACCAGTGCTTTGAGTACCTTGGACTTCTAGATCTCAGCAAAGCCAGATAAATTCCATTCCCTTGAACAGCAAAAGTTTCCCCAAAGGCCCTACGATCCTATAGTGAATTTCCTCAAACAACTGTCTCAACTTGAGATCAGAAAAGTGTCCATATGATTTGTTAATCTAGTAATAGCTTTATTTGATGGAGAGTACTTCCAATTTCTACAAATTAAAAAAAAAATATATTTTTTAAGAAAGAACTTAACAATAATTATAAATTTTGTTTTAGTAAGACGTTTGCAAACTTGAAAGATTCTGCTTTGAGATTTGAAGTGCTGGTGGTGGGGGGAGGGGGGGAGTCCCAGAGGGAGGTGTACCAGCTCAGACAGGAAAGGGAGGGGAAAGCAGGGAAGTACTCTGGGAAGGGGTGACTGGAAGGGGGCAGTGAGTGGGATGTATAGTAAATACGTATCAATCAATCAATCAATCAATCAATAAATGATTCTTTAAAATACATGTCCTTTAAAAAGAGCATGCCTTTAATACAGAATCAAGGAATGTTGGTAAAAAAAAAACAAACAAACAGACAAACAAATCAATAGTACAGGACTGGTACACATATAAATAGTGATTTCAGAACTTGTTCATTTAAGCAGGGGCAAAAGTAACTCACCAATCCATCAGTTCCTTGGGTAGAAAGAATGGTTATTGGAAATCAAACTGCTAATGGTAAATTTAAGGGAAAGGCCAAGATGGAGCAAAATGGTATTGTATGCCATAGGAATGGGACCTTGGAATTAACCAGAAACTAGGTGCTCTTGAGGTATTTCCCTTTGTGGAAAGGTTAAGCTGTTCCCTGGTAAACAGAAACCAGATTTTGGATATCTGCTTTTCTGTTAAATAGAAACCCACTTAAAATTAGGTTTCCTATTATAGGCATGGAGATAAGTCTTTAATCTCCACGATTGCAAGGGAGAAAAAAGTAGATCTCTGTGATCTAGACCAGAATGGCCTAAAAAGTGAATTCCATGGCAGAAAGCTCTTCTACACAGAGAATACCTGTCTTGTAAAAACAAACGAACAAACAAATGACAAAAACAGCAAATCTGTTTTTCCAGTAAAAACAGACTTGCCTTCTGGCTTCTGTTTACCCAGTCAAAGTCCTTCTGTTTAGGAAGTTGCCCCTGACCCTACATTTTGCTGGGTGAAATTTTGAACCTAACACCTTCCATCCAAGTTTATAAGTCAATAAAGCAATGCAGGTATTACTGTTACAAAGACCTAGGTTCAACCCAAAAACTACACACACACAAACACACACACACACACAGTGAGAGAGAGAGAGAGAGAGAGAGAGAGAGAGAGAGAGAGAGAGAGGAAAGAATAAAGCATACAAACTATAGCCTCCTATAAAAATGAGGAATGGAATGTGCTCCTTTTTGACTGGTTTATATTTACCTTGGAGTATAGTCCTATTGCCTTTGTTACATCTAAATGGCATGAGAAGCCATATCTTAGAAGTAATTTAGGAATATTCCTGAGCTTCAGCCAAAGCTTTTTCTTATTCTGGGACATGAACTCTCCTTAGAAAACAACACCCTGATTTCCTGTGAAGTAACCTATGCTAAGCTACTACAGACATTTCCTAATGATTCAGATGTTCCTAAAATTCATATCTAGTGAAAGGCAATCAATTACCCACTACTCAAGCAGAGCCTATTTCATTTCCATTGTTGCAGGCAATTTTTATTATTGTTGTTTAAGAAAGTGTCTTTAAAGTCCCTTATGTAGTTTTATCAACTGACCATCCTGTTTCCTGAGTGTGGAGACTGTAAAAATGTGTCACCCTGCCAGATTTACAAGTTCTGGCAATCAAACCTAGGGTCTCAGATATGCTACACCATCTACATACATCCGAGCTACATAAATGAAATATAGCTATTTAGGTAATATAGGAAATGTAGGTAATTAAATATTTACATTCTGAATTTTAAGGAATTATTTAGAAAATATATTTAAGTGCATGCATCAGATTATTGTCTCATTTACTTCTAGAAGATGATTGTGTGTAAGTTTGACATTTTTAGAATCATTGACCATTTAGTCAGTCTATATTTTAGTATGTGCTGTGCGCTACTATGAACAGAAGAACAGAAGCTGAGCTTGATCACCTCAGTCCAGCAAAGTGCCTCAAGGCACCTTATAATACCAATATAGTACCAGGCAAAAGATGAGTGGGTGAAACCCACAGTGGGAACTGACTCATATTTATTTCCTGTGTCCACAACTACTTACTTTGACTGATTTAACATTATCAACTCTGTTAAGATTACTGATCAACATAATTTATGCATATGAATTGCCTGTGTTAGATTGTTTGCAATAACACACAACTCATTGAGTGTCTTCTGTTTGACCTTACATTATGAACAATGAGTACGTGAAGTTTTAGGACAGAAACATCTTCATCATTTTCCCTCCTTTTAATAAAGTACTTCAGTGACAAGTACCAGCGTAAATTACCACCAATAGATGCCTCTATACTTTAATCAACAACTTTTGGAGAACAAAGAAAATTCCTGAGATTAATATATTATACCTATATTTATATCAAAAAACGAAATATAGTCATTCTACACCTACAATAACTGCACACAGAATAATATATCATTTATGCTACTACAATCAAGTTAAATGTCAAAGTTATATTTTGGGTTTGGAATTTATGTCCAAAGACTTTATCTGGTATTGTTTTGTTCTAAAATATTTCAGAATTTTTGGTATTTCCCTAAATTAAACTGCTTCAAAGTTGCATAGCAGTCTTATTTATAATAGCCAGAAGCTGGCAAGAACCCAGATGTCCCTCAACGCAGGAATGGATTCAGAAGATGTGATATATTTACACAATGGAATACTACTCTGCAATTAAAAACAATGAACTCACGAAATTCCTAGGCAAATGGTCAGAACTTGAAAATATCATCCTTAGTGAGGTACCCCAATCACAAAAGAACACACATGGTATGCAGTCACTGATAAGGGGATATTAACCCAGAATCTCAGAATATCCTAGACACAATTCGCATATCAATAGATTTCCAAGAAGATGGAAGAAGAGACCCTGGTCCTGGAAAGATTGGATGTAGGGGAATGCCAGGATAGAGAAACGAGAGGGGGTTGAATGGGGAAAAGAGGGAGGGAAGGGGGCATATGGGACTTTAGGGAGGGACGAAACAGGAAAGGGGAAATGATTTGGAAGGTAAATAAAAAAACTTAGGAAAAAAAATATATAATATAACCAGCCTATCTGGCAACAATGAATATATTCTAATGAGATATTAATTCTCTCCCATTTGATTATCAGAATATGAATGAATGCAACAACAAAAAATTAGAATCATCATAAAAACTTCCCAAAGTGGGAGAAAATGGCTGAACCATAGGAGGACTATTTTTTTGGGAAATATATTTAGGTTGTCATGTTACATTGCATGAGTTGCCAGTCTTGTTTGAGAATTTGGAGCTGAAACTGTGGAGATCAGAGAACCACGCCTTGACTAGGTGGCTTAGATATGTATATGTCTTTTTATTTTCTATTTGAAGCATTCCACACCTTCATGTCTGAACCCTGAAGAAGAACTAACAGGGATTACTTGATGTCTTTGTTCTCCATTCTAAAGTGGTTACAGTAAATAATTCCCCCCCCCTTTTTTTTTCTGCTTTTTCCATTAATTTGCATCTTGAAATTGGGCTTAGAAAATTGTCTTTTTCTTTCAAAATGAAGTCAAATGCAGTGTGGAAAATGCATAAGACAATGAATAGTCCAATCATAACATAACATAATATAACATACCAAAACAATCCTAAACAAACATTTTATACAGTATGGAGTAATGTAAAATAAATATAGATTAATCTCACATGTCCCATACAATTCTCCATTCTCAAAGAGTTTATCACAAAATGCACACAAAATAATAAATATTCTCATTTATCTAGCATGACATGCATTATTTCAATTAAATTTAAGGCAATGAATATTAACTATGTCTCTTTAATAAGTAAGATTTGTATTGTATCTTATCAACTATTATTGGTACTTAACATTAGAGCCAGACTGAGCTAAAATTATAGGAAGACATGAGGGATTATTTTATGTCCTTTGAGAACAGGATGCTCAGAATACAGGTATCTGTATAGGTTACAATAGTTAGGGAGTTAGTAAATATTGCAATATATATTTGGCCATCAAATAGTCTTTCAACTTTAGCAAATAGAGCCCTCCATTTTGTTATAACATTATATTGATAATGGGCATTAGTAAAATTATTTTCATTGTAACAATGTACTATTTTACCTATAATATGATTCAACAATCAAGTTTTATTTTGTCTCATTTTTATTATAAAAAGGCAAGTACTTTAGCTTCAATATTACTTATATGAAAGTCTTATAGGACATTGAATGATATACCTAACTATTCAAAATAATAATAGATGTTAGTAAAAAGTAGATTCAAAGATGTCTCCATTTGATAGTGTAAGAAATACCCATATCTATATGAAAACTGTTTTTCAGAGAAAGAAGAACTTTAGAAATGTACAACGATGTGACTTGTAAAAGATACTGCTGAGAATAAGAATTGTGACACACTAAAAAGAAGCAAATGTGTACACAGGTCCAGATAGAGATCTGGTGGATGAAAAGTAAGTACCATAATCTCCACAAATGTGGTGCAATAGTGCTTTGTATCACAGAACTCTAGAGGCAGAGTCAGGAAGATCTCTGTGAGTTTAGGATCATCCTGGTCTATAGAGAAATCTCTGCAACAGCCAGGGATACACAAACCTATTGGAAAGCAAAACAAAACCAATCCATGAAAATTGTAGAAACCGTAAGTCCTTAGTGAAGATAGAATGAGAGTCCTATACTCATGATTCACAGTCATAAGCTGTAAGTATAAATGTAGACCTCGGTAAACAGTGAATTAAAGCTTGAAGAAGCTGAGGAGGAGGAGGGCGACCCTGTAGGAGGACCAGCAGTCTCAATTAACCTGGATCCCCAAGAACTCTCAGACACTGGATCACCAACCAGGCAGCATACATCAGCTGATATGAGGCCCCCAACACATATACAGCAGAGGATGGCCAGGTCTGGGTTCAGTCAGGGAAGATGCACCTAACCCTCAAGAAACTGGAGGCACCAGAGAGTTTAGAGGTTTGGTGATGGGGGTGTGGCATCCTCATGGAGACAGGGGCACAGGTAGAAGTTATGGGATGTAGAACAGTTGGAGGGTGGACTGGGAGGGGAATAAAATCTGGAGCATAAAAAAAAGAAAATAAAGAAATAATTTTAAAAAATGTTGTTAAAATCCTGTGTCCTCCCATAGATAAGCCAGGAGATACACTGTTAATTGCTATCTACTGCACAAAGAAGCTTCTCTAATGAGGTTTGAGGGATGCACTAAGCTATTGATATAAAAATTAAAACTTAGGTGACTCTTTTGCTTAGTTGGCAAAAACATCTGGCTAGTAAAAGTGAGATCATTTAATAAATTCACTATATTCCTAGAGCCAGGATCTAGAAAGCCACAATTATCTGGTGCATTAAACAATACTGGACTTACCTTCCTCCTTGTGTTGTTGGTCTCAAATCCAATCAGAAAGTGCTTAATCATTCCCATAACATTCATGACACTATGACACTAGTGCGTATATTTTGCCAGAGCAGTCATTATTATAACTAACAGATTTCACAGCTGGATAAGACTGTTGATTAAGTTTTCTGCCCATTTAATGCCCATAGCACCTTTCAGCAATGTGAAAGCTAGCTGGTAATGATTAACCTTCCTGCTTGGTAATAGCATGTTTTCTCCATGTTCTATAACTCAAGTATGTAGTGTATTTAGCAAAAGGGTCTTATCCTCATTTTTCTGGAGGATAATAAAGAACAATAACAACAGTTTGTAATTTTTTGGGGGGTGTCTATGAGAACTCACTGAAAAACAACTCTAGAGGATGTAATTCTTGTTTTATTATTGTTGGTGTCTTGTTATATATTCTTTCATTCCCCCTGTCATAGGTTTCTATTATGATAAAACACCATGACCAAATGCTATATGGCAAGGATTGGATTTATTTCAGCTTACATTTTATAGTCTATCCTAGAGGGAAATCAAGCCGGGAATTCAAGCAGGATGTTGAAGTCAATAACTAAAGAGAAGTCGTAGAGGAATACTATTTATTGGGTTGTTCAGTCTCCTTACTTGTACCATCCTAGATTACTTGCTTAAGTGGCACCATCCACAGTAAGCTAAGCCATCCATATTTATTGTGAACATACTCTATATAACTGCCTACAGGCCAGTCCTACAGAGGAATTTTCCCATTAAAATCCCATCTTCTCAGGTATGTCTTGGTTCATGTCAAACTAACAAAAAACGACCATTACACTAAAATCCCCAGAAGCACTAGAGTTGCTTCTTTACTGTGTTGGAAATGGTCGGTATCACTTCCGAGTTCTTTGCCCATCCACTACTCTAATGACATTTTTGTCTTTACCTGTGCTCAGATAGTTGAGACTGTTTTCTCTTTCCCTGTGAACAGTAATCCTTACAGCATAATCTGAAGTGCTGGATTGGTAGTTGTAAGATGCAGTAAGTTGCTTTTAATCTTCTTTGATCACACCCATTAGTGGATCTAAAAGATTCAGGGTATTCTTCTGGAGCAAAGTATAACAGTAGTTTCAGGTAAATTCTTTCTAAGCTTTGTTCTCTAAATGGTTTTTCAAGTTGCTGTCAATATACTGAGAATCTCCATAAACAAATACAAGGAGCACTCTCCCAGGGAGTTTATATATCAGTGTAAAATGACTAGAGGAGAGAATGTGTAAAGTGACAGAAGACAATGAACCTCAAAACGCACAGGACCCACGGTTCACACACCAGAATCAACACCAAGAACTAAAGATTTAGATTTTAATTTTAAAGTCTGTCCCTAAATTTTGAATTTGAAAATATCATGATGTCTCTTGGAAAAATCTCCTAGTTACTTCATCACTCTCTGGATCTAGAGATGGTTAAAGAAAATATACACACTTTACACCCCACATTTTCCTTAATAATATTCAACATCGTCCTATTATTACTAAACGAAATTTACAAAATTATACCCTGGTCTTGCATATGGTTAAGAGGCAATAGTGAATTTGATCTTACCCGCTTGAGCAGAAAGAGATTACTCTAAGGTGAAGAACATGACCTCCTTATGCTAACATCGTACAATCTTCAGGTAAGATCTATATACAGTTCTGTGATACTTCCTTTGAAAATCTGTGTCCTAGAAGTTGAGCCCACATGTTCTTTTATAATCTTGATTTACTCTAAGTTGCATTCTGGTGTTGCAGCACACAAGTGTCTTTGAGAATTAAAATTAGAGATGGATTCAATTTTCCCTATTCTCCAAAGCACTGAAGAGTAATTGGAGTCATAAGCTTATGCACCAGAGTACTCAGAGCACTGTGGTCCTATGTCTCTATGACTTTTCATGTGCAAGCCAATTGCACAATGGCAACCCACAGGGCATGAGTTTCTGATGAGTGGCAAGTGTGGGAAGCTTTAGTCATTAAAAGCGCCAGGAGGAATCTATTCCTAGAAACACATGCTGATACTCACAGGCAGTGGTGCATAATCATAAGAAATGAACAGGAATTATCTTTTTCACATGACACATATACTTCAAGTATTCCAGGATGGTATTGTCTCATTTTTCTCTTTTGCACACCTTATGTCTTAAGAACAATAAACATTTAGTTTATTGATCTCTTTTCAGATTTCATTGGTCTATCAGAAACATTTGTTTCAGTATTATTAATTCTATCAGTTGTAATTGAAATTAAATCACTCAGTGACCTTTATGTTATGTTTATTTCAAACATACTTCACACACTGCTCATTGGACTAGACATGGTTGCTTCTGAAAGACCCCACACTACTTTGAAAATACAGTCAGGTTTTAGAATTTTGATACTAGTATAATATGCTTAATTTATAGAGCTGAGAACTGAAGGCCAGGAAATGATTACATAGTGAGGAGTTTAGATCCTTCCAGCCACCCAATTCCAACCCTAGTTATCTTTACATTGCGGGGATAAAGGTATTTTTATCATTATCATTTTATAAGGAATTGCATAAATGATGAATGAAAACCCCCATCAAGACCATGTTACAGTTTCCAATTTAATGTTTGACACAGATTCATCTTTTTCTCTGTTAAATAAAAACCAATATTTAATTACTACATTTAATCTCAAAAAATGTATTATATCATAGTTTATAATTCATAAGCACTTCTGTGACACCTCAAAAATCATGAAAAGTATGAAGAAATCAGGTGAAATGTAAAAGAGACAAATATGAAGGAAAGCAAAATGAAATGAATTTTTCATAACTATGAAAATTAAATCTCATGAAAGAATAAAAAAAGTTCCATTTTCAATTATTTTTGTAAGCTACTTGTCAATATCCACAGTAGTCACTGTAGTTGAACTAAATATTTTTAAAAAATTTACTATTTATGTATTTATACATATTTTTCTTGGTAGTAATATAATAAAAAACAGAGAAGCTAAAATCTTTATAGCCTATGCAGATGACCTATGGGAATAGCAGAAAATAATGAGAATTAAATGTGAGTATACTTAATTAACAGCATTGTCTTCAATGTCTTTTTTAGCTAAGAAACTCTCTACCTTCCATCTGTTCCTTTTAGCTAAGAGACACATGAGTTAACTTTCAAGTTGTCTTAATTGTAATTATTATCAGATGAAGATCAAAAGTTTTTATTTCAAAAACAAATGTGCTATAATTTAATGTAATACAGCCCAATGTATATTTGGGGGATATTTTTCACTACCTTATACCTTGTTGGCTACATTTTTCATAAATGAGCTTGTGGATGGTTGACATCATGAAAGAGTGAGAAATTGTACTCATAATACCATGCTCTCTGGAGAAAAGAAAGCATTTGCATCAGTGGACAAATAGACCATATTATTAAAGATGATTACACTAATCACTTCACTAAAATTTAATGTTATCTGCGTCATTATGAGTAGAGGACTGAGAAATGTCTAAAATGTGTTCCTTCTTTGCTATTACTAGCTATATCTGCTGACAGTCTGAACTCCATGTTAATGTCCATTCACGGCACCAAGGTCATTTTTAATGAACAGAAGTTAATTAGGCCCAAATGTATTTCTTTTTGTGCAAATGGCTTTATCACAATTGAATAGTCTCAGACTCTTAGAAAAGTAAAAGTTTGAAGTTCAACTTAATAACATTGTCAATCTAGTACTTTTAATGAGGGAAATTCCATTGGGAGGGAAGAGAACAGAAAAATGAATGACCTAGAAATTATGTAAAGAGGCTGGGGAGAAGAAATTCCAAAGTGAACTTAAGAATCCCTAAGCTATATATGGAACTTTTAATTCTAATTCTTTTGAGAGAAAGCTAAGAGTTAATTCTAAATAAAGATGGAAAGACTTATCAAACATTTGGATAACACATATTCTTCAACAGTGTTAAATAGAAATATTTTGATAGCCTTGTGGATCTGGTTTACTGAAAAGTTTCACGTTGCTTTAATGGGCTTTATTATTGGCTTATTGGTAAACTATATTAATAATCCAATGTTCTTGGTTTCTTTATAAAAGAATTAGTGCTATTCAGTAGAATAATTTTTATTTTGATTATTAGATTATTGTTTGATTTCTGATTATAGGGTATTAAACTGTTTACAAAGGATTGAGAAACTGAACAGAGTATACAAATATTGTTTGTTACAGTATTAGATATGAAGATATAAATTTTTATATAAATTCAGACAGCACAAATTTGTTATTTTAATGCTCAAGGTATAAATTATCACTGATTGATGGCATGACATAAGTTGAAGGTATAATTTTACTTTAAAAAAATGAAAATTCACAGAAAAAGTATTTATGGAATGACATTACATTCTATATAGAAAATGTATAGAATTCTCAGCAGGAAGATCATTAAAAATTACAATGAAAACATCAGAAACAGGATAAATAGGTGTTTAATTTTCCTAAAGTTTAAAGAGAATATATAAAGGTATAACTTCAAAACTCTGTTATTTATAGAAAATATGTGAATAAATTTGGAATTGTTGAATCTATTAAGTGTGATGAAGTAAAATTTTTAAACATTCAAAATCTAGAAGTTTAGTGCTCAGTAATGCTACTGATGGTGACAATGAGGGATTTGCTTCTAAAATTTTCTTCCTAAACTGATTGTCTTGACTGTATTTACATCCAAAAAGGTCATTTCTCACTTCTGCATTCTTCAAAGGTGCTGGCTACACAGATGAATTTCTACTTTATGAATCCCAGAATAAGAATCCTGGTTGTGGACTCGTTAGCTAGTAAAATAGCCCTAAACTACAGTGTCAAGAGACAAGTAGGTGAGACAAGACCCAGGTATCAGCACTGAGCAAGGTCTCAGCAATGCAGAAACATAACCCAATATCCTACACTTATCAGTCCAAGACATTTCCATAGATTTTTGTGTCCTAAAGTCGGGCCAGTTGTGGTATCTGAAAGAAATGATAGGGATAGCTATTATATTGGGAGCAGAGTTGGAAAATTTTATTACAGATATTTTAATAAAAGCTTCAACACAAGTATTTGAAGAATTAGAATTGCTTAAAAGAATGTAAGATTCAGTTAGGTTGCTTTATATGCTCCCAAGACAGAGTAAGGAAAAGGAATACAAACTCCTCAATGGAGAATTGGAAATCAGTTATAATATTATCCATATATAACTCTTTGGTAGCTATCAGGGTATATCTCAAAAGAATACTAAGAAACTCTCTACCTTCCATCTGTTCCTTTTAGCTAAGAGACACATGAGTTAACTTTCAAGTTGTCTTAATTGTAATTATTATCAGATGAAGATCAAAAGATACTAGCATCATAAAAGAGTTTGTACATCTGCTTTACCTATAAATATAAATTCCAATGAATTACTATGGCTTTAATGATAGATAACTATAGTCAGAGACAAAGAAGAACCTAACGAAATGAGGGATCTTACATATATTTCATAAGTCAAAATGTCTATGCAATTCAGTATATGTGCTTATTATTTCAGGTAGTAATAGATGACTGCATGTAGAGAGAATAGTGTTACCAAGGCAATACAAAACTACTTAAGTTGTTTGTTAAAGTGTAGTTTACTATGTACATTCTTTAAGATATTGACCTTCTTATAAGGGAAGCCTGGACCACTTTAAAATGATTTTTATAGTACTTGAAAACAAGTTCCCAGAAACTTTCATTGCATTTGTGTCTCTTGAGATTTTCAGTAGAGCAAATAAAATTTATTAACTTGGTATGATATTAGGGAGGAATTTGAGGTTATGAAGGCTCGGTCTCTCTGTTTCTCTCTCTCTGTCTCTCTCTGTGTGTCTATCTGTCAGTCTCTCTCTCTCTCTCTCTCTCTCTCTCTCTCTCTCTCTCTCTATATATATATATATATATATATATGTATATATATGTATATATGTATACATAGTGTAAACTACCATAGATATGTAATAATTGGTATTATCTCATTCATTGAACAAATACATCAGTCATTTCTACTGTGAATGAGATATGCATACACAACAGCTGACATTTTTCTATTTACCTTAAAATACCATGTTAAAATAAAGTTTAGAGTTACCTGAGTACTTTCTATAATTTTTTAAAGATTTCTAAAGTAAACTCACTTCTTTAAGTACTTTTTGGGCTAGATTTTATGGATATGAGGTTAATTGATTGGAAATGAGTTATAACATACCTCATAAGTAATTTGTTTTATAAATGTCGCCTTCAATTAAAAGAAAGAGACTTTTTTTTACCTGAAGAAATATTTCTTACTTGAAAGAAAGACAGATGATGGAAGCTCATAAATAAAGCACATAATTAACTAAACTTAACCTAAAAATAACATCAATTCATAGTACATGTTTCATGGAGATGCTACATAAGTGTGGCAAAATATATTAAATATATAAAAATCAAACAAAGTTCCATAATATAAAAACTACTTACCAAAAATGTTGAGTCCGTTTTGAGCTAGACATCTGTTTCTGGACACGTGGCCTGACAAAGAGTGAGACTGAAATACATAGTGACTCTCCATTGGCCAAAACTGACTTTTCATTTCCCAGGCATCAATTGCAATTAGATCCTTCTATCCCTTTTCAGTGTCTGGCTTTACTGGCTTAAATAGGGGCTGGTCCTGCGCATACAGTCAGTCTCTGAGTCCTGCTGTTTCTGATACTTTACCTATGTGGTTATTCCGATTGAAGCACGCAAACCTAATACTTAAAAGCTCTCATTCACATACAGAATGAAATGTACAGTGCTAGTACTTTTGGATCTGTGACATCACTTGTTTTGATTGTTTCAATCTCCATTTGCTTGCAATTTTCAGGTTCTTAGCAGCTTAATATCATTCCCAGTTTTCGCCATTAATATATTTAAATTATTTGAATTTGGGTAACTCATGAGAAAAACAACCACTGTGCTTGCTTTTGACTGACATAGTGTCTGCACTTTCCATGAAAAATATCTTGATTTGGAATTGATAACAAATTTATTATCATCATTCAATATATTAAATAACATATGTTCCAACATTGCTGAAATCTTTTCTCAAGTTCCACATTGAAACCAATATCCTAAAATATTAAAAATTGCTGTTTGAGAACATTTACACTAAACCAGAAATATTTCTATCATCTCAGCATATTTTGAGTAGTACTCTTAATCAGATTCATGGAGACCATTCTTGACTGATCAGTTTTCTTCAGGGAAAAAAAACATGTGAACAGGCATCAATTAAGAATAAAAAAATAAAATTAAATTAAAGTAATACAAACTATCAATGTATGCTTCTGTGTTTTTGCTCTCCTACATAATCTTTATAAATTCACATCTAACATGTCAGTATCTTGGCATTACCTGAATGTGAAATATTGTGAAAGATGGCATTTGTATGAACCAAGTATAGTATTCGGTCTATATAGAGATGATAATTAACTGACCTTTAGAAATTATATTTTGTAGTCATGTCTCAAGTGGTAGAACTAGTTTCACAGTAAAAAAAAAAAATCTAGTCAGAGTCCTTGGCCAGGTTACAGGAAAACAAACCAAATAAATTAAAACACAATCTATGATGATTAATCTCTGTCTTCAAATTGATCTTTTCTGTGTGTGAGTAAATCTCCATTTGGGAAGCATGAATACATATAATATTGAATGTACCAGGGTTCTGTTCTTATCTACTTCTTCATTTCTAAATATTTTATAGCAAATGTTTGTGCAATGATGCATTTGTATCAGGAATTATTAGGAAATACTGAAATGGAGTATAGAAAATTACTGAAATAATTATGCTAATTCAAAGCATTGTTGATTGAAAAATTTCAAACACATGCATTAAAACTCAAAGTTTGGAATTTCAGCTGGTCAAAATGGCTCACAAAGGAAAGAAGACAGGTGATTGGGAACCAGTACATGAAAAAGTGAATGAATAAGTGGATTTTTGATGGATGTACATTGTATGATTTAAACAAATATAAATCAAATCAAAGTGGAGAAGCATTAAAACACTGAGTACTATGACAATAATGAAATTGATTGCATGCTAACATTTTATAAGAGTAAGAAAATGCTAACATTGCTTTAAGAGTTGAATAATGGGTAATATAGAATGCTACTATACATATGTTTTGTGCTATTTCGCTAGAAATGTAATAAAATATTTAGATATTATATTTAACTTAAAACATATAGCTAAATACTAATAACACATGTCACTTAGGAATATCTATTTTTTTCATGGATAAAGTCAGAACAGCTAGATAGAAAGATACGTGGGAATAAAGTAAAATAACCTTTCTCTGCTAATGGTACAAGTAATAAAATAAATATTGCTTTTGTTCTGAAGGGAAGAACACTGGGACAAATCAGTCTATGCACAAAGTTTGCTACAGAGCAAATGTCAGAAAATATATTTCTAAATCCATCAGCCTTAGGTATTTGTTGTTTTCTCCAATAAAGGAACATATAAAGATTTACTTTCCCCATGGAAGAGTGGAAAAATTATAAATAGTGTAGATAGTAAAGGACTTCTTCAGGAAAAACTGTGTTTTATGAGGAAATACTGGTGTGTATAAGTACTGATGTGATAATTATGTATCATCAATATTTAATGATAAGGATATGTAGAACACATATGAAAGAAGAAACTATCAATTTTCCTCTTATTCAGAGACAGCCAGTGCCTTTGATATATATATATATATATATATATATATATATATATATATTCCTGAATACTATCCTATACATCATCATTATAGTCTGATTTATTAGAATTTATGATATGTAACATGAAAGGTTTTACACATTAGATTTTACTTTACCAAAGGTTACAATAATAGATCTATGCCTGAGTCCTAAAAGCCAGTAATCCTAATGCAATAGAAAAAGAATTGAGAGATAGGATCACACAGACAAGTATGCTCTATAGAACCTCCTTTGCTTCCCATTTTTCTTGGACTTATTTTTCAGCTGTCCAGCTTTTGTGTCCAAGAAATAAAAATATATAGGTATATTTGAATTAAATTTAAGGCAAGCATGTGACTATTATCAAATAATTTTAAAGATGCTTGGAAATATGTAGACAATGTATAGGAGATTCTGATGCTGATAGTATATATAACATGAGAATAATACAATGTTTGTCCTTGTAAATAAAATTTGTAATATATGTTGCAGACTTCATTTAAAATCACATGTTCAGTGTAGGTGCAACAGTAACTGTCCTGTAGTTCTATTTTTAATAGATGGATTTTATGAGAGGAAACAAGAAAGTCTGTCCTGATTTGTTCCTAGTTGTCCAAGTGTCATTCTTCACTCGTTTTGCATCGAGTATTCTTAGTTTATCATATTTAATGATAAGGATATGTAGAACACATATGAAAGAAGAAACTATCAACTTTCCTCTTATTCAGAGACAGCCAGTGCCTTTGGTATATATATTCCTGAATACTATCCTATACATCATCATTATATTCTGATTTATTAGAATTTATGATATGTAACTTACCTCCCTGGGTGAAATACAAGAGAGCTTAAATACAAGAGGACTTCACTGATCTATCTTCTGTGGATTGCAAATGGAGACTCAGTAGGATTATATAGGCACCATCAACATATGATATTCCTCAGAGAAAGGATTTTATATTTAATTATATTATATATTTTATATATTTAATATATTGTATATTTTATTAGTCTAATTGTTAACAAGCCATGGGCTTTACTGAGGAGTACTCAGACAAAGAGCACTGTGGTGAATGAAGCCAGGCATGAGTTACCTCACAGAGAGCTTTCCTTTCAGACTATGCTTAATTCAGGAATGAAACAGGAGGAGCATCTATAATCTACCTTTTCTTTCATTCTCATTTCCATTATCTACACTAATGATAACAAAACCTGTCTATCTACCAGGACCCTTACAGGTTACCTCCGGAATCTCTGTACTTTTGGAGTAACTTTGCAAACTGAAACAGCAAAAGAATCAAAATCTATTGGAACAAAAGAATGAACACTCCAGGTGATCCCAGACTGATAGGCATCAGACTTGAGGTGTAGAAAGCCATTTTGAGGTTCAACCCAACCCCCACCACCCACGGCTGCATAGTTCCATTCACTCTCCTAGACCTCCGAGCTTCTCTCCTGTCTCCCCACACCCCTGCCACCCCAATACCTGATCTTGTGCCCCTTTTCTCTTCCTTCTCCCCCTCCCACCCAGGTCAGTCACTCCCTTTGCCTCCCGTGATAATGCCCTTCCCCCTTCTTTGGGATTGAAGCCTCCTCACTTGGGTCTTTCTGCTTGTTACACTTCTTCTGGTCTGTGGGTTGTATCATATTCTATACTTTAGAGATAATATCCACTTATCAGTGAGTATATACCATGCATGTCTTTTTGGGTCTGGGTTACCTCACTCAAGATATGTTCTAGTTCCATTCATTTCCCTGTAAAATTCATGATGTCCTTGCTTTTAATAGCTGAATAGTACTCCATTGTGTAAATGAAGCACATTTTCTGTATCCATTCTTCGATCGAGGGACATCTGGCTTTTTTCAGTTTCTTCCTATTAAAAATAAGGCTTCGATGAGCATAGAGGAATAGATGCCCTTGTGATATGGTAGAGAATTTTTGGGTATGTTCTCAGGAAAAGTATAGCTGGTTCTTCAAGTAGAAGTAATTCCAATTTTCTGAGCAACCACTAGATTGAGTTCCAGAGTGGTTGTACCCATCTTGCATTCCCTCCAACAATGGAAGTGTTCCTCTTTCTCCACATCCTCGGCTAATTGTTTTGTCACTTGAGATTTTTATCTTAGACATTCTGATATTTCTCTCTTTCAAAGTTCTATGAAACACCATGCTTTGACACATTTTTATCACATAATTTCCTATTTCTCTGTTTTTTGATATCTATATCAAAAGAGTATTGACTTTTCCATTATAATTCAAATCTTAAAATACTGGAATGAGATGTATTAATGGTAATTTCATTAATATAATTTTGTGTGTTCATTAGTCCACATCAACCACGAAATTCTCTTGGAAAACATAGACCTTGAGAAGTTGCAGAAAATGACAATCTTCCTTCTCAGGGAAACTTCAGAAGTTGGACAACCATGGACATTAAGTAAACTAACACCCCACTATGGACAAATGTTATTCACAGCAAACTTTCACTCCAGACTAAGATTCGCCCAAGATAAATTTTACACAATTGTCAAGTAAATATAATATATGGAAGCCACAAGTAATAATATTCTCATAACTTTTCATTTTTACATTTCAAATCAAACCACTTTTAAGTTTATGACATGAGTTTCAAAAAATGCTAATCCATCCCAAATGTGCACTTCTGTGTATTTAATGAGGATTCCTTGTGGTAACACTGGCATTTCAAATTATGTAACAATGTAATCAAGAAATATTTTGAGAATCTACATATCTGTTTGTCTGAAGAAAAACAGACTTATTACTGAAGAGAACTATAGTTAACAAAATTCTCTTACACCTTGGTATTTAAAAACACACTAAAAAAAGGGAAAAGTGATCTAATTGGGGATGGAAAAGAAATGATAATAAAGAATAAAAGATGGATAAATAATATTAAAAGTGGCTGAAATGAAATAGGAAAACATTATTTTATATTTATGTAAAGAAACTTGTAATATACATGCGTGTGAATTTACATATATGTATATGCATGTTTGATAAAGGGACACATATACATATAGGTATACATATATGTGATATACAATTACATATGTATGTGTAATATACAATATGCTTCTATGAGGGTGTTCCTCCACCCACCCCACTCTCACCTCTCTGCCCTCGATTCCCCTACACTGGAGCATTTATTGAATCTACATAGGACCAAGGACCTCTCCTCCCATTGATGCCTGACAAGGTAATCCTCTGCTACATATGCAGCTGGAGCCATGTATACTCCTTAGTTGATGGCTGTATTAGTCAGGGTTCTGTAGAGTCACAGAACATATGGGTAGTCCCTATATAGTTAGGGAATTTGTGGATGACTTACAGATTGTAGTTCAACTCCCCAACAATGGTCAGCAATACTTGTGGATAGAAGTCCAAGTATCTAGCAGTTGCTCGGTCCCACGAGGTAGGCCAGGAAAAGCCAGAGTGAAATCTTCCTTCTTCCAATGTCCTTATATAGGTCTCCAGCAGAGGGTGTGGCCCAGATTACAGGTGTGTGCCACCACGCCTTTAATCTCATATGGCCTTGAACTCAGAGATCCCCTAATCTTAATCTTCTGGAATTCATAGTCACCATGCATCAAGATCTCCAGGTCAGAAACTTGTATCTCTGAGCCTCCAGATTAGGATTATAGGTGAGCCTTCCAATTCTTGTTTACTTCATTCCGGATTTAGTCAAGATGACAACCTGGAATAGCCACTACAATCCACCCCTTGTCAACTTGACACAAATAATATCTCATGTCCACATGAAACTATAACAAGGTCATGAATACGCCTAACATGATATAACTATTCCTCATATAATCGCAAACACATTTATAAATTTACAACAGGGTAATGTCCCTTGGAATCATTCTTTAAGTGTCTCAATACCAATTGATGTTAACGAAATTGGAAGAAAGACAAATGTATCCTTAACAAAATAAGACAGAAGAAATCATATTACTTATAATCTTCGTTTCTGCAACTGGTTATGTGGTCTTAGCTGGTATTTATAACTCCCTTACTCTGCTACCCATTCTGTATTTCCTTCACCTTCGGCAAGCACCTCAGCAGGTCTTGGCTCTTTTCCTGGAGGATTGACCCATACCTTCATTCCTGATGTGTCTGCGTCCTTTGTCATCCTGCTTGGATTAGGCTGTTGTAGTTTGCCATTGACTTTAATCACAGGACATGGTAGTACCAAGAGACGCCCTAAGGGATCTCCTGCACTCCAGACATAATTCTGCTTACCTCCATTGTGGAGAGGCAATCCAATTTTGCCATGGTAATCTGGATCTATCACCCCTCCTAACACTGTTATTCCTTTCTTAGCCTGTTGGTTCAAAGGCATTAGAAGCCCAAAATGGCCAGGGGGAAGTCTGAGATTCCAGTTCAATGGAATGTTTGTTGTGGCTCCTGGTAGGAGCACTCCCCTCTCTGGAACCAAAACTTCTAGGCCAGCAGAACCTAAAGTTGTGGGGAGATAGGAAGCAAAAATTTTCCTAGAGGGTCACTAGGAGTGATAGTGAGTAGAACTATTCTCTTTTGCAATCCTTGCTTCCTGAACCCATGGATCCTAGCTATGGGAGAAACTGTACCATATATTGAACGCTGATTCAAAGCATATATTGCCTTCTGTAGAACTCTGCTCCAGCCCTCCATACTGTTGCCACCTAATTGACGCTGTAACTGTGTCTTCAAAAGGCCATTCCATCTTTCTATCAGACCAGCTGCTTCAGGATGATGGGGAACATGGTAAGACCAGTGAATTCCTTGATCGTGGGCCCACTGTCGCACTTCTCTGGCTGTGAAATGAGTTCCTTGGTCAGAAGCAATACTGTGTGGAATACCACGACGATAGATAAGGCATTCTGTGAGTCCACAAATGGTGGTTTTGGCAGAAGCATTATGTGCGGGAAAGGCAAATCCATAACCAGAATAAGTATCTACTCCAGTAAGAACGAACCGTTGTCCTTTCCAAGGGAGAAGTGGTCAAATGTAGTCAACCTGCCAGCAGGTTGCTGGTTGATCACCTCGAGGAATGGTGCCATATCTGGGGCTAAGTGTTGGTTTCTGCTGTTGGCAGATCTGGCATTCAGCAGCTGCTGTAGCCAGGTCAGCCTTGGTGAGTGGAAGTCCATGTTGCTGAGCCCAAGCATAACCTCCGTCTAAGCCACCATGACCACTTTGATCATGTGACCATTGGGCAATGACTGGGATAGCTGGGGAAAGAGGCTGACTCTCTACAGAATGGGTCATCTTATCTACTTGATTGTTGAACTCCTCCTCAGCTGAAGTCACCTTTTGGTGATCATGTACATGGGACACAAATATCTTCACATCCTTTGCCCATTTGGAGAGATCTATCCACATACTTCTTCCCCAGATGTCTTTCTCACCAATTTTCCAATTTTGATCTTTCTATGTCCCTGACAATCAGCCAATCCATTGGCTACAGCCCATGAGTCAGTGAACAATCATACATCTGGCCATTTCTTCTTCCAAACAAACTGTAGTACCATGTGTACTGCCTGGAGTTCGGCCCACTGTGAAGATTTTCCTTCACCTGTATCTTTCAGGGTTGTCCCAGAAAGGGGTTGTAATGCTGCAGCTGTCCACTTCTGGGTGGTGCCTACATAACGTGCAGAGCCATCAGTAAACCAGGTTCTAGTCTTCTCTTCTTCAGTCAGCCAGTCATAGGGAACACCCCATGAGGCTATTGGTGCATGCTTGACAGCAGATGGCATTGTAACAGGAGTAGAAACCATAGGCATCTGAGCAAATTCTTCATGTAACTTGCTTGTTCCTTCAGGACCTGCTCGGACCCGATCACATATATACCACTTCCATTTGATAATAGACTGTTGCTGTGCACGTCCTACTTTATGACTTGAAGGGTCTGATAACACCCAGCTCATGATGGGCAGTTCAGGACGCATAGTAATTTGGTGTCCTATTGTCAAACGTTCAATTTCCACTAAGGCCCAATAGCAAGCCAAGAGCTGTTTTTCAAAGGGAGAGTAGTCTGCAGATGATGGTAGAGATTTGCTCCAAAATCCCAAAGGTCTCTTCTGTGATTCACCTACAGGGGCCTGCCAGAGGCTCCAAACAACATCTCTACCTGCCACCGATACCTCAAGTACCATTGGGTCTGCTGGATGATATGGTCCAAGTGGTAGTGCAGCCTGCACAGCAGCCTGGACCTGTTGAAGAGCCTTCTCTTGTTCCAGGCCCCACACAAAGCTAGCAGCTTTCCGAGTCACTTGATAAATAGGCCTGAGTAACACACCTAAGTGAGGAATGTGCTGTCTCCAGAATCCAAATAGACCCACTAAACGTTGTGCTTCTTTCTTGGTGGTGGAAGGGGCCAGGTGCAATAACTTATCTTTCACCTTAGAAGGAATATCTCTGCATGCCCAACACCACTGTACTCCTAAGAATTTCACTGAGGTAGATGGTCCTTGAATTTTGGTTGGATTTATTTCCCATCCTCTGATATGCCTATGTGTTACCAATGAATCCAAAGTGGTTGCTACTTCTTGCTCACTTGGTCCAATCAGCATAATGTCATCAATATAGTGTACCAATGTGATATTTTGTGGAAGAGACAAATGATCAAGATCCCTTCTAACTAAGTTATGACACAAGGCAGGAGAGTTAATATATCCTTGAGGCAAAACCGTAAAGGTATACTGCTGGCTTTGCCAACTGAAAGTAAATTGCTTCTGGTGGTCCTTATGGACAGGTACTGAGAAGAAGGCATTTGCCAGATCAATACCTGCATATCAGGTTCTAGGAGATGTGTTAATTTGCTCAATAATGAAACTACATCTTATACAGCAGCTGCAATTGGAGTTACTACCTGATTTAGTTTTTGATAGTCAACTGTCATTCTCCATGATCCATCTGTCTTCTGCACTGGCCAGATAGGAGAGTTAAATGGAGACATGGTGGGAACCACCACCCCTGCATCTTTCAAGTCCTTGATAGTGGCAGTAATTTCTGCAATTCCTCCAGGAATACGATACCTTTTTTGATTCACTATTTTCCTTGGCAGAGGCAACTCTAAAGGCTTCCATTTTGCCTTTCCAAACATAATAGCCTTCACTCCATAGGTCAGGGAACCAATGTGAGAATTCTGCCATTTCTGAGTATATCTATCCCAATTATACATTCTGGAACTGGGTAAATGACCACTGGATGTGTTAGGGGACCTACTGGACATACTGTGAGTCAGACATCAGTCAAAACTCCATTAATCACCTGTCCTCCATAAGCTCCTACTCTAACTGGAGGGCCACAATGTTTCTTGGGATCTCCAGAGATCAGTGTCAATTCAGAACCAGTATCCAATAGACCCCGGAAAGTATGATTGTTTCCTTTCCCCCAGTGTACAGTTACCCTTGTAAAAGGCCATAGGTCCCTCTGGGGAAGAATTGGGGAAAGACTAATAGCAAAACTTTTAGGTGTCTTATCAAGATTCTTCCTCAGAGGAACCTGGCCACCCCGTCATTCAAGGGGTTCTGGCTCTGCAAACTGACTTCTGTTTGCAGAAATTGATTCACTGGCCGAGATTGCCTTTTGCCATGATCCAATGTAGCCTTTCTTTCATTTGTTTGAGAATTTTTCTGCTTATACAGATCAAACAAATATGCAGTAGGTTTCCTATCTATTTCATGCCTGGAAACATCATGACTGACTAGCCAGTACCAAAGGTCCAAACGAGTCATGCCATTATAAATTCTACCTCTCTTTTACTGACCATTATGGGGTATGTCATTATAAACATTGTTTTGTCTACCCTGTCCATTATAATAACTACGATCACCTTGTCTCTGGCGATTCAATGCTGCAACCTGGCCCTTGTTACCTCGAGGCCCAGTTAAATCCATTGAATTTAATTCATCTAATTGAGCAGCAGCATCTCCAACCCTAAGGTCTGGCACAAGGAAAAGGGCAAGAACAAAACTCTTTAAATGTGCTATTGCCCCTCTCACCAGTTTGCATCTTATAGGGCTGGTGAAGGGCATATATCTTCTGGACCTTCCCATTGTGGATCCTTAGGTTTTGAAAAACGTATCCACTCTAGCATTGCAATTTCCCTAAGCCTTAGAACCCCTTCATCAACACTAAGCCAAGGGATATCAGGCATCTCCAACTCCTTTTCAGTAGGCCATCTTTTGATAAACACTTCAGCTAACCACTCAAACAAACTCCTGACACCTTTTTTAACTGTGCGAGCTTCCATATTAAACCTAGAATCTCTACTCAGAGGGCCTATGCCAATAAACTCAGCCTGCTCTAGTTTTATGTTCCTTCCACCGTTATCCCACACCCTTAAAATCCATTCCTACGCGTATTCCCCAGACTTCTGCTTGAATAAATTAGCAAACTCATTAAGCTCCTTAGTAGTATAGTGTATTTCCTCATGGACTACACTTTCTACTTCCCCTCTAGGGGCCTGTTTTGCCTTGAGTCTGGTTATAGGTTTAGAAGAAACTATTGGTGGGCCTTGAGAAACATCACTATTGTCTTGTCTGGCATTTTCTTCAGCAAAAGTCACTGGTGGTTTATCAGGCTCTGAGGGATTAATTTCATTATACGGAGAAGACATTATTTCAAGGGGTGGGGCTGAGGGTACTACTTCCTCAGGTGGGGCAAATCCTTGAAAATATGAAGATTCAAAATTCTCAATTTCAATAGGGTCTTCCCACACATCCCCATCCCAAGTTACAGAATCCCATTCTTTGCCAATTAATGCCCTTACTTTAACTGCTGACACCCTCTGAGGCTGAGACCGGAATTTTCGCTGTAATTCAGCCAACCTTATAATGAGAGCTTCAGTGTGATTTTCTGCAACGTGAGCTCTATGGCTGCTAGAGAGAAGATTCTCTTCAAGGGCACACTTAGCAACTTTTAGATTGTTTACTTGCGTCTGGAACTGTTCGATTTTATCACACAACTTCTTCCTTTCCTTCATTGATTTTTCCTGAGACGCTAAGAGCAACCAGCCAGCAAAATCATTTTTCGATTTTCTCCCCAACTTGTAGAAAGTATTGTACACCACTGAATCATCTAATTCATCAAGATACTCAAAGACATTAGCTTCTTTAAGCTTGAAATATAGTTTCAACCATGGATCTTCAATATTCTCTGAACTCCCAGGAGAAAGAGAATCTAGAGAGGTTTCAGTAGTTGAAGGTACTGATGAATTACCAAACCAACTCCAGATTTTTAAAATATTCATTCTTATACTTCTGCTCCTCTAGAACCACTCCTGGTACCAACTTCTGTATTAGTCAGGGTTCTCTAGCGTCACAGAACATGTGGGTAGTCCCTATATAGTTAGGGAATTTATGGATGATTTACAGATTGTAATTCAACTCCCCAACAATAGTCAGCAGTACTTGTGGATGGAAGTCCAAGGATCTAGCAGTTGCTCTGTCCCACGAGGTAGGCCAGGAAAAGCCAGAGTAAAATCTTCCTTCTTCCAAAGTCCTTATATAGGTCTCTAGCAGAGGGTGTGTCCCAGATTAAAGGCGTGTGCCACCATGCCTTTAATCCCAGATGGCCTTGAACTCAGAGATCCCCTAATCTTAATCTTCTGGAATTCATAGTCACTATGCATCAAGATCTCCAGGTCAGAAACTTGTATCTCTGAGCCTCCAGATTAAGATTATAGGTGAGCCTTTCAATTCTTGTTTAGTTCATTCCAGATTTAGTCAAGTTGACAACCAGGAATAGCCACTACAATGGCTTAGTACCTGGGAGCTCTGGGGTCTGGTTGGTTGATATTATTGTTCTTCCTACGAGATTGCAAACCCATTCAGTTCCTTCAATCTTTTCTCTAACTTCTCCACTGGGGACCCGACACTCAGTCCAATGTTTGACTGCAAGCATATTTGTATTTGTAAGGCTCAGGCAGGACCTCTCAGGAGACAGCCTTATCAGGGCTCCTTTCAGCAAGCATTTCTTGGCATCCACAATAGTGTTTGGGTTTGTGACTGCATATGGGGTAAATCCCAAGGTTCTAGATCACTTCCCAGGTGCTGTTAAGTAGTTCTATGCTTCTTTTAGTAGATTCACTGTTTTTGTACATTTGCCATATGATCCTGCTTGTACTTAGCCTTATGCAAGGATCTTCCCTGTTGCACAAGGCAAGTTGCACGTGCACAGTAGCTCTGTGGAGTTGATCTTATTCTGTGGAAGATCTGAAGTCTCATTTGAGTTTGGAAAAGAAGCATATGTAGTGTATAGAAGTCTGTCTGAGGAAATTAAGATCTAGTTACTTTCTCTACATTTTAAAATATACTCTCAGAAAACATTTTATTTTTTTTTATTTTATTTTATTTTTTTAATTTACATTCCAAATCACTTCCCCTTTCCCGTTTCCTCCCTCCCCGAAAGTCCCATAAGCCCCCTTCCCTCCCTCTTTTCTCCGTTCAACCCCCTCTCATTACTCTGTCCTGGCGTTCCCCTACATCCAGTCTTTCCAGGACCAGGGGTCTCTCCTTCCATCTTTTTAGAAATCTATTGATATGCTGATTGTGTCTAGGGTATTCTGAGATTCTGGGTTAATATCCCCTTATCAGTGACTGCATACCATGTGTGATCTTTTGTGATTGGGTTACCTCACTAAGGATGATATTTTCAAGTTCTGACCATTTGCCTAGGAATTTCGTGAACTCATTGTTTTTAATTGCAGAGTAGTATTCCATTGTGTAAATATACCACATCTTCTGAATCCATTCCTCCGTTGAGGGACATCTGGGTTCTTTCCAGCTTCTGGCTATTATAAATAAGGCTGCTATGAATATAGTGGAGCATGTGTCCTTATTGCATGCAGGTAAAGCCTCTGGGTATATGCCCAGGAGTGGTATAGCCGGATCCTCCGGAAGTGTCATGCCCAGTTTTCTGAGGAGCCGCCAGACTGCTTTCCAGAGTGGTTGTACCAGCCTGCAATTCCACCAGCAGTGGAGGAGTGTTCCTCTTTCTCCACATCCTCGCCAACAACTGCTGTCTCCTGTGTTTTTGATCTTAGCCATCCTGACTGGTGTGAGATGGAATCTCAGGGTTGTTTTGATTTGCATTTCCCTAATGACTAAGGATGATGAACATCTCTTTAGGTGCTTCTCAGCCATTAGATATTCTTCAGGTGAGAACTCTTTGTGTAGCTCTGTACCCCATTTTTTAATAGGGTTACTTGCCTCTCTGGAGTTTAACTTCTTGAGTTCTTTGTATATCTTGGATATTAGCCCTCTGTCGGATGTAAGGTTGGTAAAGATCATTTCCCAGTTAGTTGGTTGCCGCTTTGTCTTTTTGACGGTGTCTTTTGCCTTGCAAAAACTTTGTAATTTAATGAGGTCCCATTTGTCTATTCTTGATCTTCGGTTTCAGGCAGCTTGTGTGTAACAGGAAAACATTTTATTTAGAGACACATAATCACAGACAAATTTACCTTATAATTTTGAAGTAATTATAAAATTTAAGTATGAACATTATTTCATGTTTCAGATTCAACATTTCTGAAATGAGGAAGTTCATTCTCTTTAGCAAAGAAAGATATCAATCTGTATACATTATGTAGTCTTTTAAAACAATCTCAGGCTTAAGAATTGAACAATTTTAATTGATGTACTGAAAATGTAGTTTGGTAAATTATTATTTTCTACCATGAAATAAAAATACATCATAGTTCTAAACAGTATTTTTAAGCTAGAGAGATAACTGAGCCAGTAATAGCACTCAATATGTTTTGAGAGAATATGAGTTCAGTTACCAGACCTGTATTGGAGCCCAGGGTATTTGAAATCTTTTTCTGGCCTTCACGGTTCCCTGTACTCATATGAAAATTTTCACACAGAGCCCCCACCCCACATATATAACTGACTTTAAAAGAAATCCAAAATCATTTCACTTCATTTCTCACATTTTCATTTCCAAAATGCAGACCACTATCATTTTAGCAAATTTTAGTTTTAGTGTATATAGAAGAATATTTAAGACTATTAATTATTCTAAAAGTTTATTATATATGTACAGGAGTATTGTTGTTTGTATTGTCCCCTTTCTCTTCTGCAAAAGTATAATAAAAATTAAAAGAAACAATTTTGATTTAAAGGGAGCAAAGAGAGGAATGAGGGATGACTTATCAATGGGAGTATTGCAGTTAAATGATAGTAGTAATGGCTTTGTTCTCTTTGTTTTACAGTAGGATGAATATCATGAACAGCTATGCATTGTAAGCCTCAACTTAATTACAAGAGAGAATCTAGAATGTTCTCATCACAGAAATTGTAGAAGTTCATGATGGTAATAACTTAAATATCTGTTGAAAATGTGTAAAGATAATATGTTTGAATAAAATTTAAAATAATTTAAAGAAAGAATGTTTTCTTGAAAAACCTAACTCCACTACATAACTCATAATATTCTATATATTTCTTGACACACAATTATTTTCCAACATTATGTAAGTTACTTTTTGTTGTTAATAAGGCAAAATACATTAATATGCTGGACATATGACTCAGCAGGTAAGAGAACACATGTTTTTGTAGAGAACTGGAATATAGTTAACAGAATTTACTTTGGAGCACATAAAATCATACCACCAGAAGCTATAGTATATACTCAAAGAACTTTTAAGGAAATAAATTCTGATGCTATATTTTTGGATAAAGAACCTGCAAATATGACTTTGAATTGTTTTTGTGTTGGATATTTACTACTTGAGATGGGGGCCTCCCATTAAGTGTTTATTTTTCCAATGAGTGTCCCTTAGAATAAATTAATTTTGCTTTTGCATGCAGTTATGAAATGGTGTTATGGTTCCCTTGTCTTTAGAAGATCTTAATTCCTTGTTTTCCCACCTTCCCCTCAGGTTCTTAAACTCATACTATTCTGTCTTCTGCGGAATTCCCCAAGTCGGATGGGGTGGGATTTGATGGAGACCTCACACTCAGTGTTGAGTGCTCCAACATCTTCTACTCTTTGCACATGGTCTGTATTTGTTTCTGTATGTTACAGAAGGAAGCTTCTCTAATGATGGCTGAGCAAAGCTGTGATCTATGAGGATAGCAGAATGTTCTAAGAAGTCAATTTCTTACTATGCTCCTTTAGCAAAATGGTATTATTTAATTTTCCCCTATATCATTGACCCATCTTGTCTCAGGTACACGGTTACCCAAGCAGTGTTGGATATGAGTTCTATCTCATCGATTAGACCTAAAATAAATTAGATCTTGGTTATTTACTCCAACAAACTTTATGCCAGTATTTTACCAACATATCTTGCAGACAGATAACCATTGAAGAGTGAAGGGTTTGTTACTGGGCTATTGTTTATCTTTAGCATTGAGAGTACCTTCTAGTACCATGAGCACTAGTCTATCAGGGTAAAGGTTCTAAGGTGGCACTAGGTAGACTTCTCTGAGTTCAATGAGTTATGTATATGTTGTCTTCAACAATAGGGCCTTAATGTCAGTTTGTAACAAACAGCTAGCAGTTTTTGCAATAGTTTCATTTGCTTAGGGGCTCCCATGGGACTTGTTTGTCCAACAACTTGATTATATATAAACCATCCTAGTACTAGAAGCTTCATTTGATGTTGAGAAGTGATTGACTGACTGATTGATTGATTGATTGATTGATTGATGGATAAATTGATTATGAATTTTTGTGTGGTATATATGTGTGTATATGTTTGTGTACGGACTTATTTGCAGGTCTATACACCTATGTTCATATATGTAAAGGAACACTTCATATATCTCTCTTTATTGCTCTTTTGTTTATTCACCCTGATACAACGTCACCTAGCTGCATTATAACTCACTCATTTTGAATAGTTTTGTGGATAGCAAACCTTATGAATCATGTCCTCTCTACATGCTTATTTGTATGTGTGACAACTCATAGTGTATAATATTGTTCCTGGGGATATTCATCCAGGTCTTTATTATTGGTCACTGAGCCATTCTCTCTAGTCCCTTCTCTTTTATAAATATCCTGAAATACAGATTTTACAAAAACACATATGTATATGTAAATTACTGTCCTACAGAAAAAGGAAGGAACAAAGCAATTCAAGTTCAGCAAACTGCTTTTATAAAAGAAAAATTTATATCCTCATTAATAAAATAAATGACTTAAGATAACAGCAAAATAAAAACGCAGATCATAGCAATGAATAAATCATGTGGTCTAATATTCACTAGACTAGCAACTGTGTGTGTAATTACTAGTTTAGAAAAATATTCACCAGCTGAGCAAACCACAATGACATTCAAACAAATTCAAGCTCAGTGGAGCATAATCATCTGCTTCATAAAGGACAAAACAAGTATCTGCAATTTGATTCTCCTAAGAAATAAACTTTATTATAGTGAATACATCTGTGGGCTACAGTATCAAACACACTGATACTGGATAATTACTTCTAGAGTTTCCCTGCCAAGGGTTGACTGCATACTGGCAAAGTTGGTGGTTTACATGTTTGATAAACCGATAAGCCATAATGATCTCGAAAATGCCTCTGATGAATTGAAATAGGTTTAATATATTATAAAAGACATTAGGCTGGCTATTCTAATCTCCAAAGAAAAATTTAACACCACTATTAGAGAGAATAGAAAAGCAATAATAACTTATGTTTTTCATAATTGGAATGCAAATATAAATTATAAGGCAATTATTGAATATCTTTAAAACTATTTAGGTAAGAAGAAATAAAATACTCAATCATGACATGATAAGTAGAAAGAGACAAGGACAAAGAGAAAATGAACTACTCCACATAATCAAAAAATATAAATTTAGAATGACAGATCAAGAAGAAACAGTTTGAGCATAGCAGACTGTGTAATTCAACTAAAAGAGAAAGGACTTACAAACTATTGACTGGCATAAAAACAAAATAACATGAATTGCAAATATCATTCGTGCCATTCTATGGTCCCACATGCTCAATTTTTTCAGACATGAACAAAAATGTCCTAAGTAATGGCTATGCAATAACAGTGGCAATGAGCTATCATATCACTTAGGATATAATCAGGATTATAGGGTACAATGCAATTGGACAGTTCTTCAGGGGGTTCTTGCATTACAGACAATTGTTACTATAAAATACCTGTTTGTCTTTTCACATGAATCTGAGTATTATTCCTTAGCATTCAATGGCAACAATGAAACTCAAAGTGGTTTCTTCACAGTTCCTTGTAAGCCCCTCAGGACATAGGAGTGGTTGGGCTCCTACCTCAAGGACTTCCAAATGCCAGGTTTCATCCACAGAACAGTTTAGCTTCTCTAACGACTAGACCCATGCCTCATCCTCCAAACTAAGCCCAAAATCAGGACTTGAAATCACTTGAAATCCCATCACTCCCCAATCTGGAAAGATCCATCCCCCAAGAAACACTGTATCAACCCTCTAGTCTGCTCAGTTCTTCGCTGCTTCTCATCCAAGCAGAGACAGGCAACCTTCTGGATTTTTCTATTTGAATAAATCTCTTCTATAGGGTTTGTTGTGTGATGTGACTTTGTGGTATTCCTTATCCCTGGATTGCCAGGTTCCCCTTTCTGTCAGCTCTGTTAACACTTTGGGCAATAACACTTGGAGTGGGGAAAGGTTCCTCAGACCCAAGAGCAGACCTTTAACGCTTACACTGGGGAAGTCTTTCCTCTCAGAGTCCTAACACTTATATCCCATAAGCATGTGACTTGTCAACAGCATCCTTGAAATGTAGTATCCCCTTGCATTACACTCTTTGGTTCCTGTAGACTCTGATTGTTTCAACCGATATGCTGTCACATGTTAACTGCCACAGACTAGTAAAACACATTTCGGAATATATTCTGCCTGATTACCTGCATTTTGCATTCTTACTATCCATGGCGCCCCACCTTGTTACGGTGCTCAGCACCTTTTAGAGATTCATCACATACAACTGCCTCCTTCTTTTCTCAAGACTGCTTTTCTTCATTTTAATATCAGTGAGCAAAATCCTTAGATTTAGAGCAAATTCTTGTTTTTCTCTGTTTTGTTTGTTGAAACTTTTCTTTCTCTCTTACTTTCCTTTTTTTTTTCCCTTTCAGCACAGTTAATATCTCACAAATTCCTGCTTACAGGAACATTATTGGAGAAATATGCCCTGGCCTAGAGTATAAATTCCAAGTTACTTAAAATGACATAAAAGGCCATAATCTTGCCTTTGGCTAAAAATCCAATTACATTTCCCTTTACTCATAACCTTATAATTTATATTTTATTAATAAAAAATGTTTTTAATTCTCTGCACAAAATGCTGCTTCATGAGTCTCTCTAGATGGGAAAATATTATCTTTCTTCCTCTCCTATTCCCTTATTTGACAAGTACAGCACAGCTAAAATGAAATTCTACAATGAAAGAAATGCTTTATATCATTTTAATTGTGAGCTACACATAGATTTTGAGTACTGGGACTGTGCCTGCATATTTTTGTGAATAAAATTTAAATATTTCAATTTGTTGCTCATGTGTATAAATTTACATACACATAAATAGTTGAATTGCCTTTTGTGACCATTATTAGCAGATGTCAAATCATTTCTTCAACATTAGAATTACATATAATTCCTTCCTGATAGAGTCTGAGTTCCAAAAGCATAGAAAGCCTGTTTTTCTTCATGTTTTCCTTTCCTTGATGTCTTCAAACACACTCTTAACAGTATTTTGAACCTGCTGCTCTTTTATTATCTCTACTATTTACATTTTTAATATCATTTGTCTCTTCCTTACTTTTTCTATCTCTGTCAGTGCATCTTTGTGAATACAAGTACATGTATATGATGTAAATATATGACTTGTGTATGTTTATATATTTGTAGATCAGTACTGGGTGCTTTCTTAAATCATCCTATCACATGAGACAAGTGTCATATTGAATACGGAGCTTATACATTTGCTAGAAGAGGTAGCCAGTGAACCCATGGAATCCTTCAGTCTCTGACTTCCAAGAAATTAGATCTTGGGGTCATACAATGACCCTGAAGTTTACCTGGGTTCGGGAAACTAAATTCTGGTTCTCATAATTGCACAGTCAGTAATTTCTGGGTTGAACTACCTCCCCAATATCCATTTCACTATAATTTATATAATCCTTTCCGTGTTTAGCTGCTTGAGAACGTCAATAGTTTACAATGTTGCTTCTTTTTGGCTTAAACTGTGAAGACATTTTCAGTGAAAGTAGAGATTGCAAGAACCTAGAAAAAAACTCAGTGGATATTGTAATGGATTCCTGATTCATAAATATAAGGGATGTATATATGTATCCGTTTACATCAGACCACTAGGCAAGGAGATTTCCCTGGTTAATATTCCCCATTTATATAATTACAAATAATTTTCACCATATAACAGTTTTTGTGTATCCTTCAAAAAATGTATTGGAATTTTGAGCAGCAGAACTAGACACACGAGCAGATTCCTGTGTCATAGAGGTCAATGTGCTAACACATGGAGCTTGGTTTCCCTAAAGATGTGATGGACTTTTAGTCCTTAAATTTCTTGTTTCAAAGAGTTTTGAATAAGAGAGTTGAGTGGGAGAAAGATATTCGTTGCTTATACTAAAAATTAAGATAAATAACAAAAAGACACTTCTTTATTTTGTTAACATATATGTAAGCTACACCGATATTGGTGCTGTAACTATGAGTGAAGAGAGAGATCAGGAATTTAATACAGAATAAAGAAAGTACGATGAACTGCTGTTTAAATCAAGGAACTAAAAAGGTTAATTTGAATAATCTTTAAAGTTACATAAAGAATAGTACATAAAATAATCATTAGTTTAATCCGGAGATAAAGCCTTGGTTTTAACATAAATCATGCATACATTCCAAATGAATCAATAGACTCTTGTGTGTGAGGTTTATGGAAGCCAAGGAACATAGGATGGAATAAAGACTTACTTAAAGACACATTATTCTGTCTCCAGCAAGGAAAATGGAAAAAAAAAAGTGTTTGGTAAAATCTAAACCAATTAAAAACTTGGTGAATGCTTACATATTTACGATCAGAACATATGCAAAAATATTCATTTTATCAAATATTTTAAACAGAAACAAAGAATAAAAATGAGAGAAAGATAACAAAATGTCTTTGCTCTGCTGTCAAGTAGTATTACAGTTTGGGAAGGTAACTTTACCATTCATTCCTATATTTTGCTTTCAGAATAAAGAACTACTTACTCTTCTATAAACCTTCACTTTATTCCTGTGCTGTGATATTTTATTTTAACTCTTAACTCCAGTGAAAAGTAACCAAACTGAAATCATTCTATTTATGTAGATTTTCTTAGACTGATTAATTCTGCTTTCATGTCTGCTACTAAATGTCATCTTACAATTATTTATTTCTCTTAATTTCATCATTCTAAGAATTGTCTCAGCTGGATATTTCTTCTCTCAACATGACTTCTGTAGGTAACAATCTTAATTATGAAAGCACAGAGTTTATGTCTAGACTATGGCTCTCCTCTGAAAACATTTCTATCAGACATTCAAAAAGTTGTCAAAAAAAACCAACCAAACAAAAAACCCAAAGATTTCAGGCATTAACACAGAACACTGGGGAATTCTTTTAATGTTTATATGAGTATTTTTGCTCTCTTAGTATTATGAGGCCAAAAGTTAAGTTGTTCTGAAGTATTGCAGATCCAGAAGAGGCCAGCTGTATTCAAGAATCTTTTTTGCACTATAGATTATTTCTGAACTCCATTGGGATCTCAATCAGATATTCATAGAAGGAAGATTTCCTCTGCTTAGGCTATTGCCTGCTATCTGAAACTTTCATCACTAACTATGAGCGTTTCAGAAGATTGAATCTTAATGAGATGGATTGTAGACTATAAGTTCCTAAAAGAATTAAAATTTGAGTAGTAATTTCAGTGTCCATTTAATTGCTCTTCCAATTCCAATGTATTTCCAAGCAATTAAATTTAATTTTATATATTTTGGTTCCTTGATCACTTATATGCAGTGTGAAAAGTTTTGTAAATGAAATTTAAAGTTGTGTGCTATTTTTTAACAAAATTTAAAGAAATAGTTTCTTCTGCAAAGAGGCAAAGAACAAGGAAATATAAGTTTCCTTATCCAGAAATCTGACATAAACATCCCAATGTCAAAGAAATGTTATTTCTTTCTGTTTTTCCAACTTCAGGGGAGAAATATAAAAAAATTGTAATTTTTCATTTTTTTTTTACTTTATCAAAATATCTTAGATATTTCAGAGCCATATCTTTGTGTATTTTCAATGTAATATTCTATAGGTACAGGATGAATTACAGCAACATGGAAAATCTTCAAACCTTTATGGTCGAGTCCTATCTGCTCAATTTGGCCTTACAATGAAGAAAGACAGTAATTAGTGCATGTATCTTTACTGATACCTCCCTATTTTAAACAATTGCTGGTTTTAGAACTGGAAATTTAGGACTTGAAGTATCTTTGGTTAACTTAAAGAAAATAATGTCAGACACACATTTCTAAGAAAAAGAACTAGAGGAAAAAAACAGGAAAAGTGCATTGTGGGACCGTGAAAGGCAATCTGTGGTCTGGTTGAGCAAGGCTTGTTCCAGAGACCCAGTAGAATATTCTACAAGGGACAGAACCAGTGAGCTATGCTCCCAGATACTCAGATCATACTTCTGACTCCTCAACTCCATAATCTTTTTTTTTTTTTTTTTTTTTTTTTTTTTTAATTTAATTTTATTTTATTTTTTTAATTTACATTCCAAATCACTTCCCCTTTCCCGTTTCCTCCCTCCCCGAAAGTCCCATAAGCCCCCTTCCCTCCCTCTTTTCTCCGTTCAACCCCCTCTCATTACTCTGTCCTGGCGTTCCCCTACATCCAGTCTTTCCAGGACCAGGGGTCTCTCCTTCCATCTTTTTAGAAATCTATTGATATGCTGATTGTGTCTAGGGTATTCTGAGATTCTGGGTCAATATCCCCTTATCAGTGACTTCATACCATGTGTGATCTTTTGTGATTGGGTTACCTCACTAAGGATGATATTTTCAAGTTCTGACCATTTGCCTAGGAATTTCGTGAATTCATTGTTTTTAATTGCAGAGTAGTATTCCATTGTGTAAATATACCACATCTTCTGAATCCATTCCTCCGTTGAGGGACATCTGGGTTCTTTCCAGCTTCTGGCTATTATAAATAAGGCTGCTATGAATATAGTGGAGCATGTGTCCTTATTGCATGCAGGTAAAGTCTCTGGGTATATGCCCAGGAGTGGTATAGCCGGATCCTCCGGAAGTGTCATGCCCAGTTTTCTGAGGAGCCGCCAGACTGCTTTCCAGAGTGGTTGTACCAGCCTGCAATTCCACCAGCAGTGGAGGAGTGTTCCTCTTTCTCCACATCCTCGCCAACAACTGCTGTCTCCTGTGTTTTTGATCTTAGCCATCCTGACTGGTGTGAGATGGAATCTCAGGGTTGTTTTGATTTGCATTTCCCTAATGACTAAGGATGATGAACATCTCTTTAGGTGCTTCTCAGCCATTAGATATTCTTCAGGTGAGAACTCTTTGTGGAGCTCTGTACCCCATTTTTTAATAGGGTTACTTGCCTCTCTGGAGTTTAACTTCTTGAGTTCTTTGTATATCTTGGATATTAGCCCTCTGTCGGATGTAAGGTTGGTAAAGATCATTTCCCAGTTAGTTGGTTGCCGCTTTGTCTTTTTGACGGTGTCTTTTGCCTTGCAAAAACTTTGTAATTTAATGAGGTCCCATTTGTCTATTCTTGATCTTAGAGCATAAGCTATTGGAGTTCTGTTCAGGAAATTCTCCCCTGTGCCCATATGTTCAAGGTTCTTCCCTAGTTTCCCTTCTATTAGTTTCAGTGTGTCTGGTTTTATGTGGAGATCTTTGATCCACTTAGAATTGAGCTTAGTGCAAGGAGATAAGGATGGGTCAATTTGCATTCTTCTGCATGTTGACCTCCAGCTGAGCCAGCACCATTTGTTGAAAAGGCTATCTTTTTTCCACTGGATGGTTTTAGCTCCTTTGTCAAAGATCAAGTGACCATAGGAGTGTGGATTCATTTCTGGGTCTTCAATTCTGTTCCATTGATCTACATGTCTGTTACTGTACCAATACCATGCAGTTTTTAACACTATTGCTCTGTAGTACAGCTTGAGGTCCGGGATACTGATTCCCCCAGAGGTTCTTTTACTCTTGAGAATAGTTTTAGCTATTCTGGGTTTTCTGTTATTCCAGATGAATTTTTGAATTGCTCTTTCTAACTCTATGAAGAATTGAGTTGGGATTTTGATGGGGATTGCATTGAATCTGTGTATTACTTTTGGTAAGATGCTCATTTTTACTATATTAATCCTGCCAATCCATGAGCATGGCAGATTTTTCCATCTTCCGAGGTCTTCTTCAATTTCTTTCTTCAGAGACTTGAAGTTCTTGTCATACAGATCTTTCACTTGTTTGGTTAGCGTCACGCCAAGATACTTAATATGGTTTGTGGCTATCGTAAAGGGTATTATTTCTCTTACTTCTTTCTCAGCCTGCTTATCCTTTGAGTATAGGAAGGCTTCTGACTTGCTTGAGTTGATTTTATATCCGGCCACTTTGCTGAAGTCGTTTATCAGCTGTAGGAGTTCTCTGGTGGAGTTCTTTGGGTCGCTTATGTATACTATCATATCGTCTGCAAATAGTGATAGTTTGACTTCTTCCTTTCCAATTTGTATCCCTTTGACCTCTTTTTCTTGTCTAATTGCTCTAGCTAGAACTTCAAGTACTATATTGAAAAGATATGGAGAGAGAGGGCAGCCTTGTCTAGTCCCTGATTTTAGTGGGATTGCTTCAAGTTTCTCTCCGTTTAGATTGATGCTGGCTACTGGTTTGCTGTAAATTGCTTTTACTATGTTTAGATATGGGCCTTGAATTCCTGATCTTTCCAAGACCTTTAGCATGAAAGGATGCTGAATTTTGTCAAATGCTTTCTCAGCATCTAATGAGATGACCATGTGGTTTTTTTCTTTGAGATTGTTTATGTAGTGGATTACATTGATGGATTTCCTTATATTGAACCATCCCTGCATCCCTGGGATGAAGCCTACTTGATCGTGGTGAATGATCGTTTTGATGTGTTCTTGGATTCGGTTGGCAAGAATTTTATTGAGTATTTTTGCATCGATATTCATAAGAGAGATTGGCCTGAGATTCTCTTTCTTTGTCGGATCTTTGTGTGCTTTTGGTATTAGTGTAATTGTGGCTTCATAATCTTGTGGCCATCAGTCGTGTGGGGCCAGGGCCCTAGTGTTCTGGCTTGACTCCTCCCCCACAGTTACCTGGCAACATCCAGGTAACCCAGCCCACTATAAAATAGGGATTCTTGGCCCCTCCTAGCTCTCTTGCTTTTTTCTCTTGCCCTAATGCTTTTGTCTCTCTGTTCCCCCTCTCTCCCCATTCTTCTCCCCTCTTTCCACTTGGTCATGGCCAGCTCTCACCCTTCTATCTTTTCTTTCTCTCTTTACTTCTCTATTTCTTTTTTCTTTTCCTACTTCTCTATAATAAAGCTTTGAAACCATGGGCTGTCTCTTCTTATCAAAACCTGTTGTATAGGAGCAGTGAAACAGGCCTCAGCATCTCCAGGAGCCTGAAAGGACCAAGACTCTTCCCAGCCAGGCTTCCTCTACAGGAACACAGGATGTACTCAAATGACCCTGCCTTCTGAGCAAAGACCTCCGCCCTCACTAGCCAGGGAGGTTCCCCTCCATGGGTTCCTGCCATCCCTAAACAGGTATGTGGGCCCCACTTGCCGGGTTTTCCAGCCACGTGGACCCTCGTGTTCGCTGGAAAGAGCTCGCCAAGGCTGCTGTAGCCACACAAGCTTCCCTCAGCAAGCACACATGTGCCCGCCATCCCCACAGTGGTACTCAGCCCTTTTCCCTACAGTGCATATGCTCGTTAAATATTAGTGACAGATAAGCCAAGTCGACAAAGCTTTGATCATCTTTGTACATTATTTCCATGCTTGCATTTATATTGAAAACGCAATCTTCGATGTGGAGAACACATGGAATAGACAGCTTTATTTTATTATATAGTAATTATTTGAGTATATGCTTTTGTGAAAGAAATGTAGGCTTGACAATGTAGGTGGCAAAATTAGACAAAACAAGCTCCCGAGCATAAATTCTGAACAAATGCTTACATACACCTTAGGTGTTACCAGTCTCCTAAGCAGGAAATAAAGAGATGGGCAAGTGAATGATATGAAGCAAGCTTAAAGAAGAGCTTGTTTGTAAAAGCCTACACAGCCAAGCCGGCATCTGGGCAGATAGGGAGAGCTGAGTTGTAAGAGCCATGAACCTGTCAACCTCTTCTTGACTCCTGGTAACCTTTGTTTCTATTATATTTATTGAAAATAAAGGGTATAAGATATACATGGAAAGCAAAAATAAGTTTTTATTCATTTGAAATATACTATCTGAAAAGTAAATTAAAGGTAAAGTAAAAATTTGGCTTTATAAGAACAAGCAAAAGAATAAAAACTTGAATAAAAAATAACCTAAGAATTTAAAGTTCTAATAAAGTGAAAATCACAAAGCGTCATTGGATTTAAAAAAATCTAAATAAAAATTTTTGTGTGCATGGATGAAGGGATTATTGTTTCATATTTTCAGTTGATTTAAAGAGACCCATAGATTAAATGTGACTGGTACTAAAATTTGAATATTCACTTTTTTTTTTCAAAATGAGTAAGGACATCATCAAAATCACATAATCTTAAAGAGTCTATGTAGCATCCATGAAAATCTCATTTTTATGTCAAAATTACTGTGACAAAAATTGGTTTTATCGGTATCATGAGAGAAATAGAGTCAGTGGTATAGAAGTGAGAACTGAGACGAAGCATCTATGTCTAGGCTTGATTGATTATAACAAGAGTGCTAAACTACAAATGTGATAAGTTTATGCTTTTTAAAAATGAGCAGAAACAGAGCTGCTACAAAAGGATGAAAGGAACATTAATTCTGATGTCATAATATATCATACAGAGCATTAATTAAAATAAGCTAATGAACTAAGTATCAATATTATGATCATGAAAAAATAGCAGATTAAAAACAAAAACAAATTGCAAACATAGTTAAAACTTTATCTTAAAGAATCACATTGGATTCCTTAGTTACAATATTGTAAATATTAATATGTCAGTGCACATATTGGAATTTATCTAAACAAAATTCTTGGGTTTTATGGGACAAGAATTGTCTTGTGGCATTACCATCACAATAACTAAAGATTGGTTTACTTAGGCAGCATTATATTTTCTCCTAATTCTGCAGGCAGGAAGCAAAGAAAATCTTGTGTAGAAACTTTATAGTTTTCTATCATTTCTCCTTAGTTTTCAGATAGTTGTCCACCTATTGTGCTCTTCCATAGACTTCTCCCATGAGTAAACATAATACTGTTTTGTGTTATTGATTATTTCCAATTTTAGGATGCTATGCTATTCTTATTTTCTTCATTATATCTTTAAAGAGCCTAACCTGAAACAGATGCATTGATACATATGATTAGTATACATATATAATTGGGAATAGAGAACATGTAGATAGTATCAATAAAATAAAAAGACAATACCCACAAAGGGGAAAGGTTTAATGTCCATTATATATTAGGGGTGTTTATAACTTAACAACCCAATAGTAAATAAATAATTGGACAGGAATAGACACTGTTCTAAAACCATTCAAGTTGGTAATAAATGAAATATATCAAATGTAACTGCACATTGAAGAAACACAAATCAGAACTACAAAATCATACAAATGTTATATGCTCTTGAATGGCTGTATTATATTAATTTAAATAAATTTTGACATAATTTGGAAAAATAGAACTCCATAAAAGATATTTGTAAGAACATTATGTCATCAGTTTTAAAGTTTCTCAAAAAGTTTATGATAGGAATAACAACATGGCCCTACAATTCCACTCCTAAAGTTGAATGAAGGTATAAAAACAAAAGTTTTTGGAATACACATCTTCCAAAGAACCACCCACAAAAGCCAAAGACACAGCTCAATTCCATTAATAGTCTGCACACCAATATATATACTGTATTATATGTCTGTGATTAGTTGTTATTTAACCATGCCAATACACTGGTTTGTGGCACAAACATACCATCAAAGCAACTAAAATCAACTATACCTAAAGTATCACATATGGTATGCTTATATTTACATGTATTATCAAAAGCATATATTACATGCTAAAGTCAATAGAAAGTTGACACATTAGAGATGAAAGTAACTGAATGAGTTAGCAGAAAGAAAATACATTTAATATACAAGCTTTTATCCAATAAATTACCTAGTATAAAACTCAAATATTTGTAATGAGTTGTCTCATGAGAAATCCTTCTGTCCATATATTGATTTTTCATTAAATGTCCAAAGCAGTGAAGTATAATACCTTCTGAGAAATGGCTGCACACATTTCATTTATATAACAACCAAAAATCATCAAATTATACTTTTAAAAAATTCAATATTTTTTTCTTTTTTCTTTATTTTATTTTCCATTTTTTATTGGACTTTTTATTTATTTACATTTCAAACGTTATCCCATTTCCCGGCTTCCCCTCAGAAGATCTCCTCTCCCATCCTCCCTGCCCCTGCTTCTATGAGGGTGCTCACTTACCCGCCCACCCATTCCTGATTCCCTGCTCTGACATTCCCCTACACTGGGGCATCCAGCCTTCACAGGATCAAGGCCCTCTCCTCCCATTGATGCTCAACAAGTCCATCCTCTGTTACACATGCATGCAGCTGGAGCCATCTTTCCCTCCATGTGTATTCTTTGGTTGGTGGTTCAGATCCTGAGAACTCTAGGAGATCTGGTTGGTTGATATTGTTCTTCCTATGGGGTTGAAAACCTCATCAGCTCCTTCTGTCCTTTCTCTAACTCCTCCATTAGAGATCCCATGCTCAGTCCAATGGTTGGCTGTGAGCTATATATTAAAAGAGAATTCTTTGCTCTCAAATGAAAAGGTGATTGGCAAAGTTTCACACAAATAGAATATATATTCAGGAAGGTAAGTTGGGCTGATCATTTTTTGCACTGTGTAAAGTTTGGCTTTATATTATTTGAATACTGCTTTCTTTTTTGTTCATTGTTTTTTTTCTTTTTTTTCTTAGATATATTCTTTATTTACATTTCAAATGTTGTCCCCTTTCCTGGTCCACCCCCCCAAAAATCCCCTAACCCATCCCCCCTCCACCTGCTCACAAATCACCCACTCCTGCTTCCCTGTCCTGGCATTCCTCTATACTGGGGCATCTAGCCTTCTCAGGACCAAGGGCCTCTCCTTCCTTTGATATCCAACAAGGCCATCCTCTGCTGCATGGGTCTCTCCATGTGTACTCTTTGGTTGGTAGTTTAGTCCCTGGGAGCTCTGAGATTACAGGCCAGATTTTTATATTATTATTCTTAATGCTGCATCGTATTTTGTATGAACAGAGTTTTTTAAATAAACTTCCAAAATCTTCTGATTAGTTTAATAAAAATCTAATGGCTATAGGTTGTAAAATGTAGGAAAAATAGGAGGGATTCCAAACAGATTTGGGAAATCTGGGATTCTGAGGTGTGGGAATTGCCAATCAGATAAGGAGGAAGAAACGGGTATAGAGACTGACAGAGACAGCTAGCTATCAGACCACATGGCAGAACTTAGATCAGTATAAATGGGACATATTAAGTATAAGAGGTAGTTGAGAATAAGCCTACACTAACGTCTAGCTTACCCAATGAATTAAATGTCTTCATGTCATTACTTGGGCAGCTGGTGGATCTGAGATACTCCAAAAGTAGAGGTAAAATAAAAAGTTTTACTATTGGAATTATACTAAAATTGAATGCGTATTTCAGTCATAAATGGGATCCTTCTATATAGTAGTGAACTTGTTCTTTCTACCATTTACATACAAAATATCTGTACATTTCCATACCCCGCAGAAAGCCTTCCATTTGCCATCACTGAAATTAATTTATGTTTATTTAGTAAAATGAGAAGCATTTTTATCTGACTTATAAAATCTTTCTGTTCATGATGGGTTTGTTAGCTTTCTAGCAAAGAGACAACATATTTTAGATACAACATATTTTAGGTAAGAACTTATATAGAAAGATTCCTTAGATTATATGCAAGGATGATTTGTATATGTATATGTATATGTGTATGTGTATAAGTATATGTATATGTATATGTATATCTATATCTATATCTGTTGACTTTGTATCTGGTGAGAAGTGGAACATCATGTATGTTACAGAATAATAGTCCAAGTCTCTTTCTTTGTGGTGGAGAGAATCAAAGCGTGAGACAGAGGGTCCTCTAGTTGCATCCCATTTTATTTATTTATTTATGTTATTTATTTATTTATTTATTTTGGTTTTTCGAGACAGGGTTTCTCTGTGTATCCCTGGCTGTCCTGGAACTCACTCTGTAGACCAGGATGGCCTCGAACTCACAAATCCACCTGCCTCTGCCTCTCAAGTGCTAGGATTAAAGGCGTGAATCACCACTGCCCGGCTGTTGTATCCCATTTATGAACGGGCACTTTGTGATTTATGCTCTTTCCACTGTGCTCCAGTCCCTGCTCCAGTCCCATTGTGAAGAAGCAAACTATCTACCTATCTATCTATCTATCTATCTATCTATCTATCTATCTATCTATCTATCTATCTATCTATCTATCTATCATCTATCTATCTATCTTTTAATTGAGATATTCTGCTTACCAGCAAAGAAATGAGGTAAATATAATGTAAAAATAAGACTTATGTGTATTTCCTATGGATTTGCATATGAGATTTGCATTTCTATACTACTAGTCATTGTATGAAAACAAGTTTATAGTTTTAGAGATGCCCTTTTAAAATTATTATCATTTTGCCTTGAATCTAAGTAAAACAGGAATCTCTAAAATGTACAAAAACTACAGAACTGATTTGGGGATAAGGAATGAATTTTTTTCGTTGCCCTAATATATTATCCATTATTAATATCCATTTAAAAGGAAATGGTTCAAAATTTCTACGTCCAATTTTCTTTCCATTAGAAATTTGCTTAATATTATACTGAATTTAATAAACAGAAGATCTTATCATTCCATAAAATAAGAGGAGGTGTTTTATTTTTAAAATTAGAAGCTGGGATTTGTATTAGGCAATAACCAAGTAGAACTTGAAAATGATGTTTTTGAAAGAAAAAAAAAAGATTATAGTCAGATAGGAAAACTATGCTGCTCCCTATTCAAGCTTATGATTTTTCTCTTTAGATGGCTTTACTACTTCATGGGGCTGATATTCCTGAAAGATAGAAGGATACACGTGAACATTCTCCTGGGCTAAAAGGTAAATCTTCATTGAGAGACCTGGAAGATCCCATACTTTTAAAGATGCTAGAGATGTTTTTTTATTCCAGTTAATGTTCCTGCTGATTTGTCATAGTTATTGACAATAGTTCTTTGTTTTAAGATTTATTTATTTATGTATATGAGTACACTGTAGTTGTCTATGAACACATCAGAAGAGGGCATTAGATAACTTTACTGATCATTGTAAGCTATCATTTGGTTGCTAGTAATTCAACTCAGGACTTCTGGCAGAGCAGTCAGTGCTCTTAACTACTGAGCCATTTCTCCATAGTGATAGTTCTTAATATATCAGTATATGATTGACTTCCTAATACACCATCTAGAAAATGATAGTAAATATATATTTGCTCCTAGTTTGTTTATTGCTAGATAATAAAATGCCCACACTAATTCTTTTATTTATTCAACATATTTTGTCTAGAGTATGGACTTTCTCTTCCTTTTGAAATGTGCCTATCTTTTCCTTCTATTCCTCTCCCCCCCCCCTCTCTCTCTCTCAGCCAAATTTTAGCATTTAACAAGCCTTTATTATGCTGATATCTATAACTTATTCATTGACTCTTTCAGGAAATTTCACTTAAGTTACAAATCCATACACTTGAGACTGACAGGTAAAATTGTACTTCAACATATACATATACATATATGCATATTTGCATATATACACGTAAATGGCAGAAATAATTGTGTATCTTTTTTAACCTTTTACTGTTTTTGAATTTCATATCATGTCCCCTAATGCTACTCATCTGCTCATCCCTTCATAACCACCCTCCACCATTCCTACCTCCCCGGCAAAATGAATACAGTAATTATAAATAGAGGGAAGAGAGAGAGAGAGAGAGAGAGAGAGAGAGAGAGAGAGAGAGAGAGAGAGAGAGAGAGAGAGAGAGAGAACTCTAGCCATGGGAGCTGCAGTGTGTCACATAATACACTGCCCCCCTTTGCCCAAACAGCTTTAATTGCTGATGTTCACTGCAGTAAGTCATTATTCTGGTTTGGGGGCCTCTGTATTCTGCTGTACTATCAAATCTGGATCCCCACAAGGATTCCTCTCTTGAATATCCTGCTGTTGCCCTGTGTCATGGAGATCCCAAAGCTTTGTTTAAGCAGGGTCAGACCTTTCATGAGCTCCAGAAGATCATAGGTGGGGTAGATGTTGGGCTGAGAAAATTCAGAGCCCTAGTACTGAGCCTGGGTAGAAGCTAAATTGGTTGGCCTGCCATCTCTCCTGTGCCGCTGTCACCAGGGCCAACTCTACTGTCCTGCTCAAGTGAGATAGATACTGGTATTTCTCTCTCTAAAGCTGCAGCCAGTCAGGGGCAGCACTAGCTCTCTCACTCTACACCCTCAGAGCAGCTCTCCAGCATGCAAAAGGTAACAGAGTCAGATGCAAGAAGGCGTTTCTCCCACCCTAATGCCACTCAGGGCAGAAGATTGTCACAGCCAGTGCTCTGGAATGCTGCAGATGATGTTCAGTGCCAACTCCTCCATACTGTACTGGCTGTTTTTTTGTGTCAACTTGACACAGGCTGGAGTTACCACTGATAAATGAGCTTCAGTTGGTGAAATGTCTCCATGAGATTCAGCTGTGGGGCATTTTCTCGGTTGGTGATAAATGGGGGAGGGCCCATTGTGGGTGGTGCCATCCCTGGGCTGGTAGTCTTGGGTTCTATAAGAGAGCAAGTTGAGCAAGTCAATGGAAGCTAGCCAATAAGAAACATCTCTTCATGACCTCTGCATCAGCTACTTCTTCCTGACCTGCTTGAGTTCCTGTCCTGACTTCCTTTGGTGATGATGAATATGATGAGCAATGTGATCATGATGTTTGTGGAGGAATAGAAACCCTGACTAAGTCACATACCCACACTATCCTAGCTAGCTCCCTTATGCTGCACAGGCAGGTAGTGGGACCAACTCTTCCAAATGTTGTGTTTGGCAATGAGTCAAGTCAACTCTGCTCCCAGAGGAGACAGGCTAACTCAGCATAATACTTAGACATCAATATTGCCTCTGGCAGCAGTCCAGACCAGACAGGCATATCCATTTGATCTTTGGTAGTAACATGTACCATGGACATCAACACACACCTTGGCTACTGTAGTGGAAATTCTTTAAAAAAGTAGTACCTCCCCACCATTCCTCTGTACCAAGTCCCAGCATGTCTTGCTAAGCACACCTCTCACTGTCACCACCGAGCCAATCTTTCCCAGCTAGCACTTACAGCATCCCAGCTGTTTCCTCTGCCATAGACTCTTCTGCTCAGCACCCACTCCTTCCAATTATCCAGTAAAGCATGACTCTCAAACTTGAATAGGTAACCAAATATATTCATGTATAAGAAACTCCCAATTTCATAATGCCAAATTACAATGATAAAGTCTTATCCCAATATTTCTTTTTTTTAATTTTATTTTATTTTCTAAGTTTTTTTTATTTACATTCAAAATCATTTCCCATTTCCCGTTTCCTACCTCCCTGAAAGTCCCATAAGCCCCCTTCCCTCCCTCTTTTCCCCATTCAACCCCCTCTTCCTTCTCTGTCTTGGCATTCACCTACATCCAGTCTTTCCAGGACCAGGGGTCTCTCCTTCCATCTTCTTGGAAATCTATTGATATGCGAATTGTGTCTAGGGTATTCCAAGATTCTGGGTTAATATCCCCTTATCAGCGACTGCATACCATATGTGTTCTTTTGTGATTGGGTTACCTCACTAAGGATGATATTTTCAAGTTCTGACCATTTGCCTAGGAATTTCGTGAATTCATTGTTTTTAATTGCAGAGTAGTATCCCATTGTGTAAATATACCACATTTTCTGAATCCATTCCTGCGTTGAGGGACATCTGGGTTCTTTCCAGCTTCTGACTATTATAAATAAGGCTGCTATGAACACAGTGGAGCATGTATCCTTATTGCATGTTTCTAACCTCTCCAAAACACCAGAAATAAGTCTGAAGCCATCTGGATATCCGTCTCCCTCTTTGCTCCACTCATGTCCTCTACCTCTCTCCTCCCCTCACTTCTCTTAGTTCCTCTTCTTCGCTCCCCTCCAATCACTGCTCTCACTGCCTCAATGTGAATGGAGAGAAAATACCTTGCAGCAGGCTACAATAAAACTAATGGCCTGGATATGGACCCAGGTGGCATCATGGACCTCAATGTCACCAGGCCTCAATGGCATCAGGGCCTCAGGTGGCAGCATAAGTCACTGAGATCAATTGGACACCAGAGACAACACTGGCCCCTCGATATCAACATGGTCGCAGGTGGCAGTTCTGGCCACTGATATTTGGACACCCTTTGGACAACATGGTCCACAGACATCAGCATAGACCCTTGATGAGGTAAGACCGAGAGGTCATCCATGGCCCCTGGAGCCAACCTGGGTCTGAACATGACCATGGCCTCAGGTGGTCATGCAGTTTACTCCTATCTACCTGTTACTCCTACTAGTCTTTATTGGAGTTGAAATCTTTATATAATCTGTCTTTGGTGGTTAGCTTTAAGCTATCATTTTGCTACAACCGCCAATCTCCTAGGAAGGCAGTTAAAATTGAACAATTTTCTAGATAAGATCACTTGTAAATATGTCTTTGGAGGATTTTCTGATTAATAATAGATCTAAGAAAACATGAGACATTCAGGATGATACCATTTTATCGTGTGGGCCATGAAGACTATAAATTGAGAAAACTTCCTAAGTACTAATTAAACACGAAAAGCAGACAGCATGGATGCATTCACTTCTGTTTGCTCATGACTGAGAATATGAGGTGATTAGTTACTTGCATCCTTCCATTTGTTCCCTAAAAATAATGGTCAGATAGAATTATGAACTAAAATAAACTCTTCCTCTATAAGTTGCTTTGGGCCAGGTTTTCTTCCTTTCATTTTTTTTCAATTATTTATTTTATTTATTTTTTTACATTCAATATTTTATTCCCACTTAACCCTGTCTACCCTCCCACTGTTCCACATCCTTTACCTTCTCCCCAAACCTCTGTCTCCTCGTGGATGTCCCCACTTCCCACCCCACCTGACATTTAAACTCCCTGTGGCCTCCAGTTTTTTGAGGGTTAGGTGCATCATCTCTGAATGAACACAGAACTGGTAGTCCTCTACTGTATGTGTGTTGGGAGACTCATATCAGCTGGTGTATGCTGCCTGTTTGGTGGTCCAGTATTTGAGAGATGCTGAGGGTCCAGTTTAATTGAGACTTCTAGTCCTTCTACGGTATTGCCATTCTCCTCAACTTCTTTCAGCCTTCCGTAATTCAACAACAGGGGTCAGATGCTTCTGTCTATTGAGTCCTGAGAGTCTCTCACCTCCTAGGTCTCTGGTGCATTCATGGGGTAACTCTAAACAAACAAGTGGAAGACCTGTATGACAATAACTTCAAATCTATCAAGAATTAAATCAAAGAAGATATCAGAAAATGGAGAGATCTCCCATGCTCATGGATGGGCAGAATTAACATAGTATAAATGGTCATTTATAGGCAATCTTTAGATCCATTGCAATCCCCATCAAAATCTCAACACAATTCTTCAAAGACATGGAAAGAGCAATTCTCAAATTCATCTGGAAAAGCAAAAAGCCCAGAATAGCGAAAACAATTATTAATAATAAAAGAACTTCAGGGGGAATCACCATCCCTGACCTCAAGCTTTACTACAGAGCAATAGTGATAAAAACTGCATGGTACTGGTATAGAGACAGACACATTGATCAATGGAATAGAACTGAAGACCCAGAAATAAAACCACACAATTATGAACACTTGATCTTTGATGAAGAAGGCAAACATATAAAATGGAAAAAAGAAAACATCTTCAATAAATGATTCTGGTCTAACTGGCTGTCTATATGTAGATAAATGTAAAGAGACCCATATTTGTCACCTTGCCCAAAGCTCAAGTTCAAGTAGATCAAGGACATCAACACAAAAACAGATACACTAAATCTAATAGAAGAGAAAGTGGGAAAGAGCCTTTAACTCATTGGCATGACGCATTAAGGGTATTCCTAAACAGAACTCCAATTGCTCATGCCCCCAAATCAAGAATTGATAATTGGGAACTCATGAAAGTGGAAAGTTTCTGCAAGGCAAAGGACATAGACAATAAGACAAATCGCCAACCTTCAGATTGGGAAAAAATCTTAACTAATCCCAGGTCAGATAGAGGGCTAATATCCAAAATATATAAAGAACTCAAAAAGCTAAACACCAAAAAAACAAATAACCCAATCAAAAAATGGGATATAAAACTAAACTGAGAGTTCACAACTGAGGAATCTCGAATGGCTGAGAAGCACCTAAAGAAATGTTCAAAGTCTTTAGCGATCAGGGAAATGCAAATCAAAATGACCCTGAGATTCTACTTTACACCAATCAGAATGGCTAATGTCAAAACCTCACGTGACAACACATGCTGCTGAGGATGTGGAGAAAGAGTAACACTCCTCCACTGCTGGCGGGATTGCAAACTGGTACAACCTCTCAGCAAATCAATCTGGAGGTTCCTCAGAAAATAAGAAATACATTAACCTGAAGACCCAGATATACCATTCTTGGGAATATACCTAAAAGATGTCCCACCATGCCACAGGGGCACATGTTCCACTTTGTTCATAGAGACCTTAGTTGTGATAGCCAGAAACTGAAAACAACCCAGATGTCCCACAACAGAAGAATGGATACAGAAAATGTGGTTCATTTACACAATGGAGTACTACTCAGCTGTTACGAATGAGGACATCCTGAGTTTTGCAGACAAATGGATAGAATTAGAAAATATCATTCTGATTGAGTTAACTCAGACAAAAAAAGACATGCATGGTATGTACTCACCAATAATTGTATGTTAGCCAAACAAACAAACAAAAAAAAGTACAGAGGGCCACATTTTCCATCACAGCAACACAAGTAAAACTAGAAGAGAAACTTATACTTACTTGTTTGGTCAAATACTACTCTAAACTTAGTAATGAATCATTTAATCCCATTGGCTCTGATAGCTATTCAATTCCCAATAAAGGTTCTGTATGCAGGACAAGCCACACAGACATGTATTAGTATCTATAAAATTCATTTTCTCTAATTTTCCATATATTATAATAATTTAAACACTCTTTGACATAACCTTTACCTGATAGAAGAAAGTGGTTAAAGTGGCAGGACCCTACTGACTTCATGCTTTTTAAAACTTATATTTCTTTTATAACTTTTACCTACTACTATGCCCTCTTTCCTGTGATATTTCACAGGTCAGACCTCAAGTCTAAGGAGAATATAAATGAGCGGTTATGATTACTTCAATTCACAGATAATAAGCTAGACATAATATGGAACAGAAAAAAATAATTTTAGTGAATAAAGAAACCAAATTATTTCACCAAATCATTACTTTTATGGTCTAAACAATAGACAAATTAAACAGAATTATATTAAAGATAAAAGTATTTTTGTTATGTTTTAAAAATGAAAATTAATTCAATATATGTAAACATTATATGTCTATATACATTTTTTTTTACTATGAGAATATTGAATATAAGTCCAACCTGTATAGGAATTATAGCATTTGTTTCATGTGTATAGTGGAAAAACGCAATAATATTCAGCAGACCTTAAATTGGTCACAGCTTTCTTATATCTCCTTTGGCTCCACTGTATCATACATAGTTCAATGTTCATGTTGGAGATTTTACTTAGCAAGAAATCTACAAAGAATGTGTCAGTTAAGTGTGTTGGCAGATTTCTTTAATCTTTACATTCAGGAAATAGAGACACTAAATTCAAATCCAAGTCTCAATTATAGAAAGTGTTAAATGTAAGCCTGAGATGCCTGAGAAAGTCCCTGAACAATAAATGGATAAACTACACAAGACAAAATAAAACAACAAAAATATAAAATCTAAGTAAAAGGGGGAAAAAGTGTTCTAAAAATGTCCATTACTATCTTTTTTTAAATTTTATTTTATTTTCTAAGTTTTTTTTATTTACATTAAAAATCATTTCCCCTTTCCCGTTTCCTCCCTCCCCGAAAATCCCATAAGCCCCCTTCCCTCCCTCTTTTCCCCATTCAACCCCCTCTCAGTCCATTACTATCTAATTACTTGAGATAATTAAAACTACAAGTGTTTGCAGAATAAAACTCTTCATTCTCTCTCGGAGAAAAATGAAGAAATTCTCTTGAAAAATTTGGAGGATTAAAATATGTTTCTTCAAATTTCTTATACTGATGAAATAAAATTTCATAAAATTTGATGTTCAAAATATTATAATTTACATAGAAGAACTGAAGTTTATTGATCAACTAGAAATGATTCAAGAATGGACATTAATCAAGGAAAAAACAAAAGCAGAGAGCCTTGCCAGCAGGGCAGAGGGTGGATGGGAAGGCTAGCCTTTCGAAGGTTCCTTACCATCAGTATAAACCCCTGTGTAGGGCAGAGGGTGGATGGGAAGACTAGCCTTTCGAAGGTTCCTTACCATCAGTATAAACCCCTGTGCAGGGCAGAGGGTGGATGGGAAGGCTAGCCTTTCGAAGGGTCCTTACCATCAGTATAAACCCCTGTGCAGGGCAGAGGGTGGATGGGAAGGCTAGCCTTTCGAAGGTTCCTTACCATCAGTATAAACCCCTGTGCAGGGCAGAGGGTGGATGGGAAGGCTAGCCTTTCGAAGGTTCCTTACCATCAGTATAAACCCCTGTGCAGGGCAGAGGGTGGATGGGAAGACTAGCCTTTCGAAGGTTCCTTACCATCAGTATAAACCCCTGTGTAGGGCAGAGGGTGGATGGGAAGGCTAGCCTTTCGAAGGTTCCTTACCATCAGTATAAACCCCTGTGCAGGGCAGAGGGTGGATGGGAAGGCTAGCCTTTCGAAGGTTCCTTACCATCAGTATAAACCCCTGTGCAGGGCAGAGGGTGGATGGGAAGGCTAGCCTTTCGAAGGTTCCTTACCATCAGTATAAACCCCTGTGCAGGGCAGAGGGTGGATGGGAAGGCTAGCCTTTCGAAGGTTCCTTACCATCAGTGTAAACCCCTGTGTAGGGCAGAGGTATCTCCAACCAACCTTACTTTGTTGCAGTATCTTTTCCTCCAGGAGCATATAATACACAACTCCAGTTTTATGTGCCACACAATTGCTTGATTGTATAGTAAGAAGAGGCTTTTAATTTGATCTGCTGCCAACTTCTCTACCTCCTAGAATCTTCTTTACTTTTTTAAAAAGTTTTCTTTGTTCTGATTGTAAGCACACAGGCAGATGGTCCAAGAGTATCTTGAAGTCAGAGACTCATTAGGAGATCTCTGACATCTTGCTTTGAGTCACAACCTCCAAGGAGTAAGGAATACCTTCAGGTAGGGCTAGATAAGGATATCTCTCAAAAAGCAAGAGGGATAATATGCTCAGGTATTTCCTGGGAAAACATAGAAGCAGTGATCTTCTATGAGAAGGCATAAATGATTCTTAAGAAATCTCCCATCAATCCAATATTCCTCCATAGTACAAATATTAAAACCCCCAAAGCATGCAATGCAGGTAGATCAAGACAAAAAGTAGAAGTCTACACCGCAGTGATTGCATCGCTTGTGTCAGCTTCGCTGGATCTTGGTCAAACAACAGTTCTGGTTTTTAGTCTTACACTGTTCCTTTTATATATGGTTGTACCAAGAGAGGTTTATAATAAGCAAACAAGCAAACACGTAGTGGCAGTTAATGGATAGACCTTGCTTTTTGAGACATTGCTGCTCTAATGACAAAGGGCCCGCTGCACCTTGTCTAATTCACTACACTGCCAGCAGAGTAAATAATGTTTAACTAGTTGTCTGAATGTCAATAGGATACAATGGTTAGACGTATAATGACTAATATCATGCCCTTGGAATCAATTATTATGTATCTAACTCATGTAAATTATTGACATTAATACAATCTCTGTATTACAACTAAATGTTTTCAAAAATAAAAAAAAATCATCTATATTGATATTTAAAAACTACTTCCCTGTTTTGAGAAATTATTAAAGTTCCAGAAAGGAAGATGCTGAGGTTTCACCAAATGATGAATTAACATGGAAAGTAACTCTCTTACAGTTTTTCAGCAAAGAAAAGCATCAGTAGAACTTAAAAAATGACAGCTTACAAAATGAGTGGAAATCTCTCTCAGTTATACCTTGAACAAAGGCTAATAGTCACAAGCGTCGAAACCACAGAAACATCATAATAAGGATACACATCTCACTCAGCTGGTAGGCTGTTGAACTGATTTAAGTCTTCAAAGAAATTCAAGTGACCAAAAACTCCTATAAAATGTAATTTTATTTCACGTGTTTGGCTGTTACACTTGCTTATGTACCATGTATGTGTTTGCTGCTTTAGAGGGCAGAACAGGCCATCAGACTCCCTGAAAGTGGAGTTACAAACTGCTCTAAATTGCAGTGTGAGTGGTGTGAGTTGTACTTTGTCCTCTTGAAGAGCAACCAGGGCTCTTAACTGTTGGTCTATCTCTCCATCCCCAGTAATTGTTCTAAAAGCTGGTGTGAGTTATCAGAAGAAAATGCAAAACAAATGCTTTGTGATACCACACTACTCAAGGAAGAATTACTATCATCAAGAACTGACAGTAAATGTTTGAGCGGATGCAAAGAAAGATGATTTATTTACTTTTGGTGTGATTAAAATAATGGAAATCAATATGGAAGTTCCCAAGGAAAATATAGAAATATCATATGACCCAGCTATTTCATCCTTGGACATGTACCCAGAGAACTATAGACCTGCTGTTAGAGATATTTGTACTGCACTCCTATGTTTATTGTTGCACTATTCACTATAGCCTAGAAATGGACCCAACCTGATTGCCCATCAACAAAAGACTTGCTAATATGAATCTGGCATATTAAAAAATGGAATTTTACTCAGATCTAAGGAAAACTAAAGTCACAAAATATGCAAGAAAATGATTGAACTTGTAGACTATGATGTTTTAGTGAGGTCAGCTGATCTCATTTTCTCCCTCAAACCAAGATCTCTATTTATATTCTATAGTGCCTATAAATTAACAAGTAAAGGTGTGAGTGTACTATAACAATGGAAAGAACAAGAAAAATTAATTTTAAAGACAAAATGTCAACTAATTGGAACTCATTGGAAATAATTCACATGAAAACAAATGTGGTTTATAGATTATCAAGAACTTTCATGTTTATCTTCCTCTCTCTCCAGTCTTTAAGGTGAATTTCAAGTCATTTGCTAAACCATTCTTACATTATCCTCAAATATGAGACCTAATAGAAAAAGGGATTATTGATGGAAGAATATAAACTGTTTCAGAACATTGTTAGATGTCCTCAGAATGACCTCAATTTAATATCCTAACAATGACTTCTCATAGCTCTATTTTTAATTAGACACCTGATGAGTTCAAATTCACTTTGAATCCTTGATTATTTTTCAAAGTCTAATATTAATATGGACTGTTTGGTAAACAAACCATTATTACCATACTCACTTTTCACAAATCTTTTCTTGTCTCCATAAAAATATTTTATTTCAAAGATGAAAGCAACATAGCACATTCAATTATGGAACACATTAATGCAGAGTATTATCTTGTCAACTTCAGTATTATGTGTTCATTTCCAGAAGACATGAAATCTTTTTCAGTTTCAGTCATGTGTCCTTTATTCCACAGTTCCACACAAAAAAACATTGTGAGATTAAGAGAATTTTTTTGGTAAAGACTCATAATTTTATGCACATCTCTGCCATAGTCTTGTAATCTGCAATCTTTTTAAGTTTTAATTTTGAAAATAATTGCCTCTTATTAAAATCCCCAACATTACATCATTGCTGGCCAAGCAGAAAATTACTTTGCTGCAGGAAAGAAACCATCCAATATAGTCTCATCTCCTTACAGCAAAAGAGATCATTGTATTAATCCCAAGTCATAATCTTGGAATTAGAATGCTTTGTTGCTAAACTGAGCTGTACTTGTTCTTTAGAGATGATATGTGATAGATTATTAGTGATGTTGTATAATGCATAACAAGACAACTTCATTATATGATTTCTTAAAATGTGGACTGTGTTAAATACCCATTGAAACTTAAGAGAAGCTGGGTTAGACCTTTGAGGAAGTAGTTACTCTGTTAAAATATTATTATAGAACTTCATTCTCTTTGGCTTTCTGCTGCTTTTTACTTGGTACAATTTCATGCATGCTAAACTTTTCTTTATATAATAAACAGGGCTTCCTATTGCTAATGTTTCAATGAGAGAATTTATTATGTATAAGGTGAATAGGAATAAATAGGAGAAGATTCTACATTGACCCCTGATTGTAATTCCTGGGTTTCTCTGTAGGCTCTTAAAGGTAAATAAAATGTACATATTATAAACAATTATTGTATTTAGGTTAGAAATGCAATAATGTAATATGATGAAATATTTCAGTCAATAAATGCTTGCCATGCTGGGATAAAAGACTTAGTTTAACACATAAAACCCACATTAAATATAGTGCCATCCATGGTTCTTACAATGCCAGAACTCGTGAGAAGGCCTAGTGGATTTCTGATTCTTCTTGCTCAACCAACCTATAAATAGAGTTTTAAGCCAGTGAAACTCATTTTTGCACATGTCCATAAGCACATATATGCTTGTGTTGGCGGTAGCAAGGATTCAGACAGAGATGCCATTTAGAAGGCACCAGCCTAGTTTATGAAGCAAGTTTTCTCACTGGCTTAGAACTTTCTTCATAGGCTGATTGATCAAAAAGATTCATATTTCATATATCACATACACATAAGAGAGAGGGGGGATTGTATCCAAGACTTCCACATAAAACTAGATACACTGAATCTATTAGAAAAGAAATTGGGAAAGAGCCTCAAACACATCCACACAGGGAATACTTCCTGAACTGAACACTAATGGCTCAGGCTTTAAGATCAACTAATGACAAATGGGATCTCATAAAATTAAAAAGCTTCTGCAAGGCAAAGGACACTGTCAATGGGATAGTACAGCAACCTACACAATAGGAAAAGATCTTTACCAACCCTACATCTGATAGAGGACTAATATCCAATATATACAAAGTACTCAAGAAGTGAGACTCCAGAGAACTAAATCATACCTATTAAAATATGGTGTGCAACTGCTTGACATATACCAAAAAGATACTCCAACATATAATAAGAAGACTTGCTCCCCTATGTTCATAGCAGCATTATTTATAATAGCCAGAAGCTGGAAAGAACAGAGATGCCCTTAAACAAAGGAATGGATACAGAAAATGTGGTACATTTACACAATGGTACATTTACTACTCAGCTATTACAAACAATGACTACATGAAATTCTTAGACAAATGGATGGAACTAGAAATTATCATCCTGAGTGAGGTAAGCTAATCATGAAAGAACACACATAGTATGCCCAAAGCCTCAGAATACCCAAGGTACAATTCCCAGATCACATGAATCTCAAGAAGAAGGAAAACTAAAGTGTGGGTGCTTTGGTCCTTCTTAGAAGGGGTAACAAAATACTCACAGGAGCATATACAGGTACAAGGTGTGGAGCAGAGACTGAAGAAAAGCCCATCCAGAGACTGTCCCACCTGCAGATCCCTCCATAGAATGTCACCAAACGCAGACACTATTGTGGATGCCAAGAAGTGCTCACTGACAGGAGCCTGTTATAGCTGTCTCCTGAGAGGCTCTGCCAAAGCCTGACAAATACAGAGGTGGATGCTCACAGTCAACTAGTGGACTGAGCATGGGGTCCCCAACGGAGTAATTACAGAAAGGACTAAAGGAGCTGCAGAGGTTTGGAATTCCATAGGAAGAACAATATCAACCAACTAGACCTCCCAGTCACCAAACTCAGACACTATTGTGGATGCCAAGAAGGGATTGCTGACAGGAGCATGATATAGCTGTCTCCTGAAAGGCTCTGCTAGAATCTGACAAATACAGAGGTGGATGCTCGCAGCCCACCATTAGAGTGAGTACAGGGTCCCCAATGGAGGAGTAGTGAATGAACTGAATGAGGTGAAGGGGTTTGCAACCCTGTAGGATGAACAACAATATCAACCAAACAGACCACCCCAGAGACCCCAGAGAATGAACTACCAATGAAAATGTACACATGGAGCAATCCATGACTCTAGCCCATTTGTTGATTCTTGAACTTAGTACTACCTGAGGACCCAGCTCTACCACTCCTGGACATACACCCAGAAGATGCTAGGGGGTGAAGCAGGAGTGGATGAGTGGGTGGAAGAGCACCCTCACAGAAGCAGGGGGGAGGGGTGGGATAGGGGGTTAATGGAGGGGAAAACAGGAAGGGAGATAACATTTGAAATGTAAACAAAATAACCAATAAATAATTTAAAAAAGATACCCCCCAAAAGAACAATTGTAATTTGATTTGAGACTCTTCCATTATATTTCTTGAAAATGTTAGAAAGGAAAGGCACATTTGAAATAGAAATCTCTGCTTTCTTTGGAGACTCAGTTGTGTCACATGACGTTTTTCTGTAAACTGTCATATGAGAGGATATTTTTGTTGAAGCAGACATGGAATATGATGTTTTACTGTGAAAACCCATGAGGTATTTTTCTGAAAGCATCCTGGAAAAAGGGCTTGGGATGCTTTAGTAGTGCAAATGCATAAGAAAGTGTGATGTTTCAAAAGGGTTTATATATAACTCAAAAGACAGTTGAAGGGATTTGGTGGCATTGGTTCAACTTCTTATTCTTTGCTGGTCACTGTTTGTTGTGATTCCATAAAGAGAAGTGAAGCTTCTTGACGCTTCTCTAGTCTCTTGTCTATGGCCCTAGCCTCAAGGTTACTTCTGAATTGAATTGCCACTGCTCGGTCATGAATGGAGTTTGTGTCTGTTGAGTTAAAAGCATTTAAGTATACTTATTAAACTAGGCTTCAAAAAGTATAAGTCTACACACATATGCTACCCACTATATTGTGGTATATTATAACTTACTAAAGTGTATTTACAAGTAGTAAGATAGTATTCTACTTAGGGAGAAATTCACCAATAGCTGAAGACTTAAGATAGGAGTATCTCTTAACCACAGAACTATAAAGTTCATACTTCAAATATATGTAAGATAACCATGAAATAAATGTTCCACTGTATGTGACTATTATCGAATTTCAGTTAAAATGATAAGTATTTCTGTAGGTTGACCACATGTTGGTTTCTGTAATAATCACATCGACTGTATAAAAGCAATGTTCTTGATTAGGGTTGAGAAATGAATTTAGATTCAGTTTAACACTATATTCATTTAGCACAATAATGATACCAGGCTCTCCCCTAGGGCATGCACCCTAACCATACAGATGTTGTTGGCTCCGTTAATAATATCATACATGAGGACCTTCTTTTAGAGTGGACTTTAAACCCATGAGAAAATTGAAGGTTAATCCCACAAACATTTGTATCTCTATTACACATACCAGTCATTATGTAGAACAGAGGTTTCATAGCTAGATAAGATTCACTATGACATCTAGGCTGATAATATATATAGAACGTTCTAGCACATGAAAACACCCCAGTGGGAAACAAGCTTCCAGGCTTATAACTCATCTCTAAATGGGACATCTGCATCATATCCCTTTTTATGAAAGGGTAAAAGGACTTCTCAGAAAGTGGGGCAAAAATGTCAGAGCTTAGAGTAGTAGAAATCTGTATTAGAACGTCGCAAACTGGGCTATATGGATGGCTTCAATCGTATTGACAGTTTCTCTAGGTGAAGAATGGATGTTTCATCCGTGCAATCCTGTCCAGACTTTGTTGATGTTTTGTTTTATTTTTTGTTTTTGTTGTTTTTCTTTTCTTTAACCTATTTTGTTCACAAGTCTGAAGGTTTCTTTTTTTTTTTTTTTTTTTTTTTTTGGTGCTTCCCCATCATAACTCTGATGGTCCAGCCAATCAAGTCTATGTGGACAAATTCTCAAACTGTCAAACTTAAACATTTTGTGTGTAGGCTGCTAAGAAGCCATGGTTCTACCACATTTACACTGAACCATTCCCTGCTCCTGAAGAATGGAATGAACTCTTTTCAGAATTATCACAGGGTCAGTTTTCTCACTGACTTGAAGTAGCGTGCTATGCCTTGCTACTATGGTACAGACAAGACCTTGTGCCATGTTTTGAGGGAGCCTGAGGGCAGTGTGTCATGCCGCAGCACTGGAGAGTGGTAGGATGTTGTAGTGCATTCTTTCTTTTGAAGATTTTAAATCTCCCTTTGTTTGTCCTGCAGCATATATCTAGCTTACTAATGTGTAAAAAAGGTGGCATTCGAAAATCTTAGATTAATCTAAATGTTCTGGACTTGGGGTATGAGTATCTTAGCACCTTGTCCTCTTAAGAAAAAGCTAATTTAAGTCTTTAGGATAGTTCTTCCGGCATCTACAGGCCTAGGCACACACAGTCCATGTTCATACCTGAAGGCAAAATCCCTCTTGATTATAAAATAAAAATGAATAAGTCTTTTAAACTTATATCAGAATGTTTTTCTGGATCTATACACTATGATTGTGATTTGTTTTCTTGTTTATTTGTCTGTTTGTTTGTTACTCTTCACTTTCTCAGCACCATCTCTTCTGGTCACACTGCTTCAGATACATTTCCTTAAAACTTTTAACACATAACTGAGATTTTTCTTACCTAGACTAATTTTTCTTAAACTAGACAGAAAAGTTGAAGAAACAGAAGGTGCACCTGTGTCTAACAAGGCAAGTTCTCTGCACTGGATAGGATTTATTTGTTTCAGGAAAAATAAAAAGAACTCATAAAAATCTCCAAATGGGACAGTGAAGAAGGATTTCTGTCAGAAGATCTGAAATGAGCTATGACTATAAATATAACCACCCATTAAAAAAATAAAATAAAATGAGATTGGGGATAAAATTTTAAAAATAGCTTTTAAAATGCATGGGCTGAGAAACAGTGGGAAACAGGGTTTTATGCTGATGGTCATATATCCTGTCTAAAATGAAAGCCCAACCAAGTGTCAACACCTGAAGAAACTGAGGCACCCAACCACTGCATTGATGCTTTGTGAAGCAGCAAGGCACATCTCAGTTATAATGTCACCCACAGAAATCAGAATATTTGTGGTATGGGTTTGGGCTGTAGTCAATGAACTCTTTATAGTTTAAAACAATATCTGTAAATAAAATTATCATGCTCTCCATAATACGTGGACATCTGCATGACTCTTGGTATGCAGTCTATTGTTATCAGCCAAAGTAATGACTGACATTTCCTAAGCTTTCTTTATAAGCTCTTACAACAATGACACCTTACTTAAAACCCAGACAATGGAGAGTGTACAAAGGAGCACATAAGCAGCATCCTACTTTTGGCTTCTTTTGGCATTTTCTGACATTTGTATGTCTTGTGGCTTTCTAAGTACTCTTTAGTTGGCATGAGCTAACTAAGACACCTTACTTACATTCTGAAATGGAACATTGTTTCTTTGGGTTTACAGATTATTCAGCAGATCTTTGAGGGATAGAATTCTCCAAGAAGTAAATCAAACCATTGTAGAAAATTACTATGCATCTCACAGTACTTTGGACCTGAATTGTTTCTTCCAGCTCCAATATAGGAAAGAGAAATGTTTCTGGAAGACAGCACTATGTATGGAAGTCATATACAGTATAATGTCTGAAAAGAAATTTCACTACACTTTTATTTCCAAGTCTAAAATCTTGAGAGTATAATGGGTAAGCCAAACTTCATTTCCTTGACAGCCTTATGAGAAATAAAAGTGCAATAGTGCTCTGAAGACTTTCATGTTTCCTTATGTCTGCCTAGTCCACAAGATGCATTCACTGGAAAATATAATAAAGAAATATCCACAGAACCCCACTGCCTTGACAACAACGTATGTCCATAAATGATGATCTTCTTAGAATATTGACCTCCATTATTAATAAGGTCAATTTCATGGTCATCATCAGATGGATATAAAGTGGCTAACTTTCATAATGCCTTAATATAGTTAGAAAGGATAAAATGTGTTTTCTTCTTTGGCTACAGGAGTATGTTCACACAGTATTTTAACACGGAGAGATGAAACAAAACATCCTGAGAAGCATGCTGATTATCCACGTTTGTGCAACCTAATTTATTAAACCATCTTTAAGACAATATTATTGCTACAGGAAATACATTTTTTTGCTATTGATAATAATCAAGTCTTTAAATAATAAAGGCAACAGTGAGAAGCCACATATCAAAATTGAAAAAAAAAATTGTAGGTAACATGTTTCAAAATTTTCCTTGCTGAATTTAAATTAAATACCAAGAGATTAGAGACATTCTGTCTTGTTTGCAGTCTCCACAATGAATAACGAGGGAGTTAATTGAATTATCCATCATTCCCCAAAGAACTACATCAAATTAGTAATGCACATGGTGTTGAGAAGCCTTATTCTAAACCCTCTGGCAATAAAAAAGAATATTCAAAAAAAAATAAAAAGAATATTCCAGATTCTGTTAATAAAACATCATAAAATGTCGAAAGGAGTCAACAGTACAAGGAAGATGACTAATTCCAAAGATCTATGGCTAAAATGTTTTACAGCTACATAACCATGTTTTAAATATTTTTTAATGTCTATGTACTCATTTTATAAGAATCCCTTGTCTTCAGTTTCTTCTTCTCTATAATAGGAAGTCTTCCTAAATGTTTGCATGCATTGCTCACTCCACACAGTTGTCCTGTAGTCAATGGCTGTGGCAGTAGGAAGCTAATCCAACCAATGACTTCAGTGTGAGGCCATTAGCCCTCTCTCTCTCTCTCTCTCTCTCTCTCTCTCTCTCTCTCTCTCTCTCTCTCTCTCTCTGCCCCTCTCTCTCTCTCTGTCTGTCTGTCTCTCTGCCTCTCTCTCTCTCTTTGTCTCTGTTTCTCTCTGTCTCTCTCTCTGTCTCTCTCTGTCTCTCTGTCTCTGTCTCTCTCTCTCTCTGTCTCTCTGACCCCCCTCTCTCTCTCACCTTGTAGCAGTTGCATTTCTTTTTTATCTTAGATAAGGGAATCTGAAGAGTCAGATGGTCTATTTGTCTATCTAAGTTTCTATCCTGGCAACTGGTGAGATAAAGAGTGAGAAAGAACAATTTAGCTCACAGATAAAAATGTAACTTCCGATTCTGGTTTATAAAAGAGGATTTTCACATAAAGCTCTTTTAGACTTTAGGTGATGGAATAATTTTGACTATTGTTAATCATGTTCCTTCCCAAGGTTTCTAAGAAATACTGCTGTGCAAGCAATGTAGAGACTGCTTCTGATTCTGCCCTTTCTGTGGTATGTTCTGACTTCCAGGCCAAGGGAGGTTACAGACCCAAGTGCCCTCCAGTCAGTTTGTCCTCCTCTCTTCAAGCATCCTTGTTCTTTTTTCTTTCCATGGACTCTGCTAAAATTGTCTTTTCTGTGCATTTGCTGGGGTGATTCTTCTTCTGACTGAACAGTGGTGATTCCTACTGCATCATCCTTTTTCCAATGTCTGCCATTCAATATCATGGGTTATTAAATTATGTTTCATTTATTTTATATTTTATTTATGTACATAGAATTTTCAGATTTTTCATTACAATTTATAATGAGTTCATATTGAATGAAAACACATGGTCTATCTTTCTTACAAGAAATATTAGCCTATTACTTTTTTTTTTCATTACTCTAACCAACTACTTACAAAAAATGTATGGAGTGAAGGAGGGATGGCTATTTCTAATTGTCAATTTGATATTATCTGAGAGGAGAGTATCAGTGACTTGTCTGGATGAAGCTGGCTTCTGTGCAAACCATTGTGGATTTGACTACATTACATTAAATGAGGTAGGGAGACCCTTGCATTTGACTCTGAGCAGTTTAAGTGTAGACAAATCAGCCTAATTGTATTTATTTTCTTTCTGTTTCGAATTACCTGCTTCCAGCTCCTGCCTTGGGTTCCTCTCAATTCACTGTAATCTAAATAAACCCTTTCTCCTTTTGTTTTTTTTTGCAATTTTTCTTTCTTTCTTTCTTTCTTTTATTGTTTTCAAAGTTAACTGGTATTCTTTACTTTAGGATAGTATACTACACTCTAGTTAACAACTACAGATTTAACACTGTGTACAAGGCCACAGATACAGAATTGAGTCATAGATCCTCCCAAATTCAGTTAGGGACAAGAAGGTAGGTGGGGTTGGAAAGGAAAGGCAGCTGACAGTGCCATAAGTTAGATTCCAAGTTGGCAAAGCCGAACTCTCAAGAGAATAGAACTCTAAGACTAATGTTTGGAGGTGGTAAATTTTTTTCTCATTTTTCCAATTCTTGTTTTTAATTAGATATTTTCTTTATTTACATTTCAAATGTTATCCCCTTTCCTTGTTTCCCCTCCGAAATCCCCCTATCCTATCTCCCTCCTCCTGCTCACTAACCCACCTACTCCTGCTTCCCTGTCTGGGCATTCCCTCCACTGGGGCATCAAGCCTTCACAGAACCAAGGACCTCTCCTGTCACTGATGTCCAACAAGGCCATCCTCTGCTACATATGTGACTGGAGCCATGGGACCTTCCATGTGTACTGTTTGGTTGGTGGTTTAGTCCCTGGGAACTCTGGTGATACTGGGTGACACATATTATTGTTCTTCATATGGGGCTGCAAACCCCTTCAGCAACTTGGGTCCTTTCTCTAGCTCATACATTGGGAACCCTGTGCTCAGTACAATGGATGGTTGTGAGCATCGACTTCTGTATTTGTCAGGCTCTGGCAGAGCCTCTTGGGAGACAGCTATATCAGGTTCATGTCAGCAAACACTTGTTGGCAGCTAAGATATTTTTCACATGAACAGAAATGAATGTAGTGAATAGGATTTATGTTGATTCAAGATTTAAATATGCAATCTATGGGAAAGCATAGTAGAAGTTTACTGGTCCATGGCCCCACCATTATTTAAATTATTTTATTTATTTACATTCCAGTCATTTACCTCCATCAGTCTGTGTCCCCTCCCATGGTTCCTCATCCTATCCTTCCTCCCCCTTGCCTGCAAGAGGGTGCTCCCCCCACAAGGCCTCCCTCTTTCCTGGGTCTCAAGTATCTCAAGGATTAAGTGCATCTTTTCCCACTGAGGTCTGACCAGGCAGACCTTAGCTATATATATGCGAGGGACCTCCTGTGAGTCCATGTATGTTCCTGGTTGAAGGCTCAATCTCTGGGAGTTACCTGGGGTTTGGGTTAGTAGAGACTATTGTTCTTCCTATGTGGTCTCCCTCCCCTTCAGCTTCTTCAATACTTACTATAATTCAGCAATTGGAGTCCCCAACTTCAGTCCAGTGGTTGGGTGTATCTGCCACTGTCTCAGTCAGCTGCTGGTAGGGCCTTTCAGAGGACAGCCATGCCAGTCTCCTATCATTAAGCACATCATAGCCTCAGTAATAGTGTCAGGTGTTGGTGACCCACCATGAGAAGGATCCCAAGTTAGGCAGGTCATTATACAGCCTTTCCTTCAGTCTCTTCTCCATTTTAGGCACATGCCCAAATGACGCCCCACCATACTACAAGGATACGCACTCTACCATGTTCATAGCAGCCTTATTTGTAATAGCCAGAACCTAGAAATAACGCAGATGTCCCTCGACTGAAGAACAGCCACAGAAAATGTGGTTCATTTGCACAATGGCATACTGTTCAACTGAAGAATGGATACAGAAAATGTGGTTCATTTATACAATGGAATAGTGTTCAGCTTTTAAAAATGAGGACATCATGAATTTGGCAGGCAAATGGATGGAAGTAGAAAATATCATCCTGAGTGAGATAACTCACACCCGAAAGGACATGCATGGTATGTACTCACTGATTAGTGGATATTAGCCAAAAAGTACAGAAAACCTAGGATACACCCCACAGACCATAAGAAATTTAATAGCAGAAAGACCAAAGTGAGGAGGCTTCAATTCCACCTAGAAGCAGAAAGGAAATAACCACAGGAGGCAGAGGGAGGGAAGGACCTGGATGGGAGAATGAAGAGTGGGAAAAGGGGAAAAGGATCAGATGTGGGAGGGAATAGACAGGAGAGAAACTCAGAGGACCAAGAGAATGAATAGAAATAAGCAGCCTAGGTGGGTAGGAAGTAGGGGTACTCTTCAGAAATACCAGCGACCTGGGACTCTCAGGACTCATTAAGGATGATCTTTGTCAAAACGCTGAACAATGGGGAAAGGGAACTCAAAGAGTCCGCCTCCAGTAAATAGACAGGGCCTCCATTGGAGGGACAAGGTAACTAACCCACTGTCAAATTTCTGTCCCTAAGTTCTTTAAATGCTCTAGATGTTGCCAAGCATTCACCACATGAACATAAAGCCAGTGAGCATGGAACCTGGGATCTTAGCTTCCCAAAAGTTTCTTCCTTGCCAGAATAATTTTCTGAAAGCAGAGGCCAGCTTAACATCCTGTTTTCTTTTTAACTGGTAGCAGTCAACCTTTTATACTCCACCTGATCCCTTAAGGAATTTTTTTCTAGAAAGATGTGAGGAAAATTGATTCAGCTTCATCAGTTTAATTCAGTTAAACTCTCATACATAAATATTTCAATTTTAATATTTATATTGAATTCCATTTTTTATTAATTTAATCAAATCTCAATAAGAAATAATTTTCTCATGAATTTCTAAATCTTCATATATTTTTTACAAGAAGACTTTTTCATCTATTTTAATTTCCTATTTCATTTATATTTAATATATAATTATCTTCATTAATTATATTTTATAATTTATATAACCTATACAATGAATATTACTTTCTCCCACTGATTTTACTATATGTAAAATCATGAAAATTATGTACATTGTTTATTTTCAAACATTGCATAAGACATTCTTATTTTTTTATAGAGTAGATCATTTTATTAACCATTAAGTCTTCAGGGTAATTATGATTATGTTTTATAATGTCTGCTAACAGCCCCTAAAATTGGCATCCAAAAAGAACACAAACCAAAATTGTCTATGTTGATATCTAAATTTAAATACAGATGCTAAAATCTTAACTATTGTCTGAGTCTATGAAACTTATTTCTATTAAGAAAATAGATTCTTGTCCTATTTTGTTTTGTTGTTATGCTATAGATATATTGCTGAAATATTGCTAATTTATAGCATTTTCTAAAGCTCTTGTCTTTAAGTACTTTAAATACCCTTTGAAAATCCCTTTAAAACTATGAATTTATATATCATAAATTTCTCTATGACATTATTGTTTAGAAATAAATTAAAAACTCTGTTGTAGGACTTGGGTAATTGGCTGTGTGATAATTCTTTTTTTGTCAAAAAATAGGAAAAAAATGATACGAATTTTCTTCCCATAACACAATGGAAAGTCCTTTGAAGGCTTCAACATATAAGAAAATTTGTGAATTTTCAATGAAATACAGTAAGAAAAATCCTCATCTTGGTGATATCTTTAATATCTTTATTCTGAGCATAAATAACCTTTTTTGCTATTTTTAATATTTCTTTGTCTTAATCTGAAAACACTTCAATGTGACTTGAACAAGGACAATATATTTTAATTATATACTATCATATCCATAATTTATGCTTCAGTAGAACTAAAGAAAAATAGAACATTTTTCTTTGAAGCTGTCTTCATGTGACACATCCTGGGTAGGGAAGAAGTATCTTTTCAATGACACCTTAATTCAACTCTATGGCTATATGATTTTTCTAGTCCTTGTTTGCCTTACAGTATAATGGTTTTCTCGCTATGTATTATTATATTTATAGGTAGAATTATCTGTGTGTCCTTTATTCTGTGATTTTGCTATCCTGAAGGGGTACCTAATGATATTCAATACTTTAATGGTTTCTTGACCTTAAGAACTATAATTAAAAATAATCTTGAGTAACCGATATTTATTAATTTAATCAGTAGTATCTCACATAAGAGATGAGATTATTTATATTTCCCTAGACTTTGAAAAACAAAGATGTGTCTGTCTTTGATGGATAGAATGTGACAGTGAGATGCAGTGTTATGGAATATAACTATGACTTATGGAAGACAGGCTAGAGTATTAAATAATTTAAAATCATACAGGGAGAAACATTGAAAAATGAAAGACCATCCATAAATGATCATCCAGGTGGATGGAGTTAAATAAAAGATCCCCAGAGAGATGAAAACATTTCAAAGCTCACTCTAGAATTCTCAAAACATCTGGAAAAAGAACTGGTTATTATAATTCTTTGTTTTATTAGAGAGGGTCAATGAGATGAACTACTTAAAACCTGTGTATAAGATTATCTAAGAATAGTCTCAGATATAAGTTGGCAGAAACAAGTAGGCCTGCTTTGTCATGGCTCAGATGTTCATTATTCTCTACTTTGACAGAAATATTCGTCTAAGGGGAAAATTGTTTAAAATTCTTATGTAAACATTTCATGTCTTATAACAATTCCTGTCAATCATCCTGTCCTCCATATCAGTGAAAGTAGTCAGTCTTTCAGTTACTTTTCTCACGTGGTAATATGAAATGTGAGAATTCAATATGATGTAACCAGTTAACTGGATAGGACGAGAGGGGGCTTTTCAACATATCAATATGGATGCTGCACCACAGAAATACAATTCATGAAAATGTTTCAAAACATGAATAATATGGCATGGTGAAACAGGAAGAGATGCTCCAGTTTGTGAACACAAATGTACTCTGCCACTGGAAAACATTAAAAATTCCACAAAGTTATTAAAGAAAATGCCTGGAATTACTTATTACTTTCAAGATGTTTTGAAAAATCTAGAGCAAGCTTTGAAATGTTTTCATCTCTCTGGGGATCTCTCTGAACAAATGCTTAAATGATTAATAGCATGACTTGGTTTTCTGTTTTGTTTGTTTTTGTTGTTCTTTTTGTTTGTTTCTTAAATTCACATGCAGTAATTTTGTTGAAGTTCTTCTATCTTCTTGGAAGCTTTTAAGGGAAATCAAATTAAAGTTATAAAAATTCATATGGGTGAACACTTTGTCTAGGCATTAAGAAAATAATTTTACTTGAATGGAGACAACTGTCTCAAATTTTAGAGATCCAGAAATCAGAGGTTTTAAAGGCTTTTGAAACATATACTTAAGAATAACTATTCTGAACTTATCACATTGACAATTTGTAATTCTCCCCTAAAGCAAAGAAGCAAACTCAAGAGAAAAATGTAACTGGGGAGGAGAAGAAGAAGAAGAAGAAGAAGAAGAAGAAGAAGAAGGAGGAGGAGGAGGAGGAGGAGGAGAAGGAGGAGGAGGAGGAGGTTGGGGGGCGAGAGGGAAGGGGAGGAGGAGAGGGAGAGGGAGAGAGGGAGAGGGAGAGGGGGAGAGAGAGAGAGAGAGAGAGAGAGAGAGAGAGAGAGAGAGAGGTTCACAATGACAGAGACATATAAATACAAAGGCATACATAGAAAGAGAGAGGAAGAGAGAGAAACAGAATCAGATATAGAGAGAGAGACAGAGAAACAAAGAGACAGAGAAAGATAAACCACTGTATAAAGTTGTTTGTAAGCCAAATTTAAGTTAAAAATTGGAATGATTTATCTTCAAGTCCTATTATGTCAAAAAATTTCACTAAGTCACTGAACTCAGGTAGAGGCAGATTGAACTCCTCCTAAATTTCAAAATACGACCTAAAAATATATCTGTTTCAGACTTTAAGAATCCATGATTATGGGATTTGTTTTAAAGTATGTTGAAATCTAAAGAAACCTAAAGGTTAAAATACATCTGCACAACATACACTCAAAACTGACTAACCTACCTAACAGATACCAACTCCACTTGGAATAGAAGATAAAAAGAAAGAGAAATAGTGTAAGGAATTGTTTGCTGCACATATAAAATGCAAATTTTAAAGTCTTCTAGCCATAAGAAAATTACAATTGCCACACTGAAGAAAGTTATGTAGAACCTTAATTCTAATATGATTAAACAAAGAATTAGACTATCTCCATTGTCAGTATTAACCAACTTATGATCTCAATTGGACCAGCCCAAAAGTCAAATGAATTCTGCTGATAATTCATGGAATATAAATAGAAATATTGATTTACTTAAACAGCAATTAGAAGAAAACTGTGACTTACTATATTTCTGCATTGAAAACTATTTTAATTACTCCTTATTGGTATATACTCTTGATTTTTTTGATCTTATGATGATCTTATGTAAATCAAGAATAATTTGCTTTTTGTTTTCCTATTTCAGGCCCATAAGCTTGATTTCCTGTTTGCATGGACACCTGGTTATTATATTATCTGTAATGGCATTACTTATTATCTCAGGTGAACTTTATACCAAAGAACTGATATTATCATGCTAAAGTAAGTGATATACATCAGTTCTGTATTATCAAGGGGTATATTGTGAGGGAAATCAGGGAGATGTGACTTGATTATTGTTTTTTTGCCTAAAGCGTTGTGGCACTAATGTATTAGAGTTTCCTAAGCAGTTTTAGTAGTTATTTTAATTTAAATATGTTAAGATATTTAATAGGTTACAGATAGAAGATATTATTCTTAGGTCTACATAAATAAAAATTATCAGTTACACAAAAAGTTCTCCAAATGAATAGGAGAACCCTACATGAATAAGATGTACCTTCTTATTAAATTAATAAAATGGGGCAATTAGATTTCAATTATAATTCGAGCTATCTTAGAGATATAGATATTTATACTCATAGGATTATTTACTCTTAATCATTAGCTGAGTCCTGCATGACCATGAAAGGGACTGGGCGACTGTACCTGAGGTTTCTTTGTACAATAATTTATATTATGTTCCTCCTTTAAGAAATATTCTCCCTCTCAAGGTTATTGGGGAATGGTCTCCCCGCCAAGGTTAAAGACTCCTTGACAATTAGAAATACCATCAATCTTAGAGGTCAGGGTGTCTCTATGTCCTTAGCAAAAAAGATAAACACTGTAATCTTCAAGACAGTCTTTAAGGCTGTGGGAAAGAACTAAAAACATGACCTTCGAAAATATATAATTTTTCACTTTCTTTTCTATTAGATTCATTATTTATGCTTTTTTGTTGAGGTCCTTGATCCACGTAGATGCAAGCTTTGTGCAGAGTCATAAATATAAATCAATTTGCATTCTTCTACATGCAGATCAATAGTTATACCAGCCCCATTTGTTGAATATGCTTTCTTTTTTCCACTGAATGGTTTTGACTTAGTTGTCAAAGACCAAGTGCCCATAGAATAGGATTTTTTCCACTGCTCAACCTTTCTGTCTCTGCACCAATAACATGTTTTTATCACTATTGCTTTGTAGTACAGCTTCAGGTCAAGGATAGTGATTCTTATAGAAAAGTTTATATTGTTTAGAATTGTCCTGTTTTGTTTGTTTGTTTGTCTGTTTGTTTTTCGATATGAAGTTAAGAATCGCTCTTTCCATGTTTGTGAAGTATTATATTGGAATTTTTATAGGAATTGCACTAAACCTGTAGATTACTTTTGGAAAGATGGAGATTTTCACTCTCTTATCTTACTGATCCACGAGTATGGGAGATTATTCCATTTCTTAGGTGTTCTTCGGTTTCTTTCTTCAGGGACTTGAAATTCTTGTCATACAGATCTTTTACTTACTTGATTAGAGTTGTGACAAGATATTTTATATTATTTGTGGCTACTATGAAGGGTATCATTTCTCTAATTTCTTTTTCAGCCCATTTATCCTTTGTATACAGGAAGGTTACTGATTTGTTTGAGTTAATTTTATATCTAGCCACTTGTGAAAGTTGTTTATCAGATGTAGGAGTTTGCTGGTAGAATTTTGGGGGTCATTTAAGTATACTATCATATTGTTCACAAATAGTGATACCTGAAGTTTTCCCTATCAAATTCATGTCTCCTTTATCTTCTATTGTTTTCTTACTACCCTCGCAAGAACTTTAAGTTGTATATAGAGTTGATAGGGAGAAAGTGGGCAGCCTTGTGGTATTAGTCAGGATTCTCTAGAGTCACAGAATGTATAGGTAGTCTCCATATAGTTAGGGAATTTGTCAATGCCTTAAAGCTTGTAGTCTAACTCCCCAACAATGGTCAGCAGCAGCTGTGGATGGAAGTCCAAGGATCTAGCAGTTGCTCAGTCTGATGAGGCAAGCAGGCAAGGTAGAGTGAGAGTGAATCTTCCTTCTTCCAAAGTCCTTATATAGATCTTCAGCAGAGGGTGTGGCACATATTAAAGGCTGTAGGTCTCCAGCAGAGGGTGTGGCCCAGATCAAAGACATGTGCAACTGAGTCTTTAATCCCAGATGACCTTGAACTCAGAGATGTCCTTGTCTTAATCTTCTGGAATTCATAGCCACTATGCTTCAAGATCTCCATGCCAAGATCCAGGTTAGAAGCTTGTATCTCTGAACCTCCAGATTAGGATCATAGGTGAGCCTTCCAATTCTTGATTGTAGTTCTTTCCAGATATAGTCAAGTTGACAACCAGGAATAGCCACTACACTTGTCTTGTCACTAATTTTAAAGGAGTTGCTTCAACTTTCTCGCCATTTAATTTGATATTGGCATTTAAAATAGCCTTGAATACACTGCTATAAGAAAACAATTCCTGAACAGAACATCAGTGGCTCAGGCACTAAGTTCAACAATTGATAAATTGTACCTCTTGAAACTGAAAAGCTCTGTAAGGCAAGGTTGATCTTTGGCATTCATTCAGTGTATATAATACCCTAATTGCAATGAATCTCAACCACTGTTTCCAAAACAGGAGTCATAAGAGCATGCATTTAAGCGGGTACCTTCTTGTTTCCATTCCTGCCCACCCTCAGACCATTTGGAAAAGTCTATTCTATTTCCATGAATTTCGCCTCCATGAGCCTTCCTTGTTACTTAGCCTCTCTGTGTCTGTGGGTCTTAGCAGGATTATTCTTTAGTTAACAGCTAATACGCCCTCATAAGTGAGTACATAGCATGTTTGTCTTTCTGGGATGCCTTGCTCTGGATGGTTTTTTTTCTAGTTCCTTCTAAGTGAGGAACAGAGGGAAGGAGGGTACAAAAAGAAAGAGACAATTGTCCTATGGGGACATTTAAAGGATGATGTGAAAACCTAGTGTGTTGGATATTTCTTGGAACTTTGAAGACAAGCATAGTGAGGATTCCTAGTAAAGAAATACACAGAGGAGCCTGAGCTGGACATGTTCTCGAACCAGTCAAGGCTTCTATTGCTGGGACTCAGACATCAACAAAGCCACAATTTTTCTTTCTTTCTTTTTTTTATTAGATATATTCTTTATTTACATTTCAAATGTTGTCCCTTTTCCTGGTCCTCCCTCACCGAAAATCCCATAAGCCATCTCCCCTCCCACTGTTCCCAATCAACCTTCTTCCCTGTCCTGGTATGCCCCTACACTGCTGCATCAAGCCTTTCCAGGATCAAGGACAACTTCTCCCTTTGATATTTAACAAGGCCACCCTCCACTGCCTATGCATCTGGAGCCATTTTTACTCTTTTTTTTTTATATTTTATTTTATTTTTTTTAATTTACATTCCAAATCATTTCCCCTTTCCCGTTTCCTCCCTCCCCGAAAGTTCCATAAGCCCCCTTCCCTCCCTCTTTTCTCCATTCAACCCCCTCTCGTTACTCTGTCCTGGCGTTCTCCTACATCCAGTCTTTCCAGGATCAGGGTTTCTCCTTCCATCTTCTTAGAAATCTATTGATATGCAGATTGTGTCTAGGGTATTCCGAGATTCTGTGTCAATATCCCCTTATCAGTGACTGCATACCATGTGTGTTCTTTTGTGATTGGGTTACCTCACTAAGGATGATATTTTCAAGTTCTGACCACTTGCCTAGGAATTTCGTGAATTCATTGTTTTTAATTGCAGAGTAGTATTCCATTGTGTATATATACCACATCTTCTGAATCCATTCCTCCGTTGAGGGACATCTGGGTTCTTTCCAGCTTCTGGCTATTATAAATAAGGCTGCTATGAACATAGTGGAGCATGTGTCCTTATTGCATGCAGGTAAAGCCTCTGGGTATATGCCCAGGAGTGGTATAGCCGGATCCTCCGGGAGTGTCATGCCCAGTTTTCTGAGGAACTGCCAGACTGCTTTCCAGAGTGGTTGTACCAGCTTGCAATTCCACCAGCAGTGTAGGAGTGTTCCTCTTTCTCCACATCCTCGCCAACAACTGCTGTCTCCTGTGTTTTTGATCTTAGCCATCCTGACTAGTGTGAGAAGGAGTCTCAGGGTTGTTTTGATTTGCATTTCCCTAAAGACTAAGGATGATGAACATCTCTTTAGGTGCTTCTCAGCCATTAGATATTCTTCAGGTGAGAACTCTTTGTTTAGCTCTGTACCCCATTTTTTAATGAATCCACACTCCTATGGTCACTTGATCTTTGACAAAGGAGCTAAAACCATCCAGTGGAAAAAAGATAGCCTTTTCAACAAATGGTGCTGGCTCAACTGGAGGTCAACATGCAGAAGAATGCAAATTGACCCATTCTTATCTCCTTGCACTAAGCTCAATTCCAAGTGGATAAAGGATCCCCACATAAAACCAGACACACTGAAACTAATAGAAGGGAAACTAGGGAAGAACCTTGAACATATGGGCACAGGGGAGAATTTCCTGAACAGAACTCCAATAGCTTATGCTCTAAGATCAAAAATAGACAAATGGGACCTCATTAAATTACAAAGTTTTTGCAAGGCAAAATACACTGTCAAAAAGACAAAGCGGCAACCAACTAACTGGGAAATGATCTTTACCAACCTTACATCCGACAGAGGGCTAATATCCAATATATACAAAGAACTCAAGAAGTTAAACTCCAGAGAGGCAAGTAGCCATTTGTACTCTTTGGTTGATGGTTTTGTCCCTGGGATCTCTGGGAGTACTCGGTGGCTCATATTGCTGCTCCTCCTATGGCACTGCAAACCCCTTTGGCTCCTTGGATCCTTTCTCTAGCTCCTCCATTGGGGATCCTGTGCTCAGTTCAATGACTGACTGAAAGTGGCCCCCTCTATTTGTCATGCACTAGCAGAGCTTCCCACATAACAGCTATATCCGGATCCAGTCAGCAAGCATGTGTGAGCATCTATAATAGTGTTTGGGTTTTGCAACTGTACATGGGATGGATCCCTCGGTAGGGTAGTCTCTGGATGGTCTGTACCTCAGACTCAGCTCCACCTTTTGTCTCTGTATTTCCTTCTGTGGGTATTTTTCCCCTTTCTACGAAGGACCCAAGGATCCATACTTTGTTCTTCCTCCTTCTTGGGCATCATTTGATATGTGAAATATGTCTTGAGTATTCCAAGCTTCTGAGCTAATATCCACTTATCAGTGAGTTCATGCCATGTGTTTTCTTTTGTGATTGGGTTACCTCACTCAGGATGATATTTTACAGTTCCATCCATTTGTTTAAGAATTTCATAAATTCATTGTTTTTAATAGCTGAGTAGTATTCCATTGTGTAAATATACCACATTTTCTGTATCCATCCCTCAGTTGAGGGACATCTGGGTTCTTTCCAGCTTCTGGCTATTGTAAAGAGGGCTGCTATGAATATAGTGGAGGATGTGTTCTTATTATATGTTGGAGGATCCTCTGGGTATATGCTTAGGAGTGGTATAGCAGGGTCCTCTGGTAGTATTATGCCCAGTTTTCAGAGGAACTGCTGAACTGATTTCCAGAGTGGTTGTACCAGCTTGCAATCCCACCAGCAGTGAAGGAGTGTTCCTCTTTCTCCACATCCTTTCCAGCTAGTGCCATCTCCTGAGTTGGTGACCTTAGTCATTCTGACTGGTATGAGGTGAAATCCATGGTTGTTTTGATTTGCATTTCCCTGATGACTAAGGATGTTGAAAATTTCTTTAGGTGCTTCTCAGCCATTCAATATTCCTCAGTTGAAAATTCTTTGTTTAGCTCTGTACCCCATTTTTATTAGGGTTATTTGATTCTCTGGAGTCAAACTTCTTGAATTCTTTGTATTTATTGGATATTAGTCTCTGTCGGATGTAGAGTTGATAAAGATCTTTTCCCAATTTGTTGGTTGCCATTTTGTCCTATTGACAGTGTCCTTTGCCTTACAGAAACTTTATAATTTTGTGAGGCCCCATTTGTCAATTCTTGATTTAGAGCATAAGCTGTTGGGAATTGAAAGATCTGTATAACAAGAGCTTCAAGTCTCTGAAGAAAGAAATAGAAGTAGACCTCAGAAGATGGAAAGATCTCCCATGCTCATGGATTGGCAAGATTAATATAGTAAAAATGGCCATCTTGCCAAAAGCAGTCTACAGATTCAATGCAATCCCCATCAAAATTCCAACTCAATTCTTCATAGAGTTAGAAAGAGCAATTCTCAAATTCATCTGGAATAACAAAAAACCTAGGATAGGTAAAACTATTCTCAACAGAAAAAACTTAGGGGGTCAGTATCCCAGACCTCAAGCAGTACAACAGAGCAGTAGTGTTAAAAACTGCATGATATTGATACAGTGACAGGCAGGTAGATCAATGGAACAGAATTGAAGACCCAGAAATGAACCCACACTCCTATAGTCACTTGATCTTTTACAAAGGAGCTAAAACAATTGAATGGAAAAAGGATAGCCTTTTTCAACAAATGGTGCTAGTTCAAATGGTGGCTAGCATGCAGAAGAATGCAAATTGATCCATTCTTATCTCCTTCTACTAAGCTCAAGTCCAAGTGGATCAAGGACCTCGACATTAAACCAGACACACTGAAACTAATAGAAAAGAAACTGGGGAAGAGCCTTGAACACATGGGCACAGGGGAAAATTTCCTGAACAGAATGCCACAAGACTTTCAATCTAAAATCTGTCCTGACTGCAAGATAAGCTGAGGTAATGGTGGCTCAGAGCTTGTAGGAGTGCCCACTAATGATTCTGTAACTTGAGTCCTAAGCTAAAAGAGAGGGAGCACACACACTATATAGCATAGATGGCTCAGAGGCCTAGGTTAGAACCAAACAAATAAACATAAATTAAACAAAAACAAATAAATGAAAAAAAAATGAGTTCTAATGATATTCAGTTATACTCATAAATATGTAACCAATCCAATTGTCATCAGAGGCTTCCCTTAGCAGCTGATGGAAGTTGATATGGAGAACCACACCAAACATCAGTCAGAGCTTGGGGATACCCAGAGAAAAGGAGATGAAAAGATTATATTAGCCAGAGGAGTCAAGGACATTAGGAGAACACAGCTCACAGATTGAATGAAGTAGGGTTCATAGGAGCTCACAGAGACTGAACCAGCATCATGAAACCTACATGTGTCTACAACAGGTACTCTGTATATATTCTGAGGCTTCTTGGAATATTTGTAAGACTTCTACCTCTGGCAGGAAGGGTATCTCTTACTCTTAGGTCCCTGTTCTTAGGGCCATTTTCCTCCTACTGTGTTATCTCTTCTAATCTTGACTTGAGAGTTTATACTTAGTTTTGTCACATCTTGTTATACCGTGTTCGGTTCATATTCATAGGAGGGCTATTGTGTTCTAAAGGAAAATGGAGGTTGGGAAGAACTGAAATGAATAGAGGAAAGGGAGAAAGTGTATGTTTCTCATACATATTGTATGAGAAAATAATAAAAGTCAAAAACAAAAGAATAGCTTCAAAGAAATTTCATTGTAGTAGAAATTTAAAAAAAAAAACACATCTTTGAAAAATAGGAATTCTAGGAAGATGGAGACTCACAACTGCCTATCATTCCACCTGTGGGGAATCTAATAAATGTACTGACCTTTTTGTTAAATGGATACCTGTACTACTCAGTATGCATATGTTTCGAAAGAGGTATTGTAGTTGTGATAAAAAAGAAAACCATGATCACAGCAACTTCAATATTTGTATTATTTTCCATATGCTTTACCATTAATGTTCATAACCAAAGGAATCATAAGTGTCAGGAAGGGAACCTGGAGGCTTCAGCTTACCCAGAGACCATGGAGGAATGTGTCTTACTGATTTGCTCCCTCTGGTTTGATCAGCCTGCTTTCTTATAGAACATAGAACTACCTGACTTGAGAAGGCACAGCTTCCTACAGACTAGGCCCTGTTTCATCAATTGCTAATTGAGAAAATGTTCTACAAGCTTACTACAGCCTGCTATATGTTCACAACATAAATAATCTACACCACAAACCTACAGCTGCCATCATGATAAATGGAAATAATCTCAATCTTTCCATTAAAATCAGTATGTCCACACATTTCTATTAAACACAGTGCTTAAAGTCTTAGCTAGAGCAATAAGACATGATAGGCAATAAGAACAACATTGTAAGTAGAATATTTAATAATGAAACATTTGTTATTAATATTACATTTGCAATTTTAATAGAGTTGTGAAAACAATTGTTCTATTTCACAAAAATATATTTGACATAAACTTGTACAATTTTAATTTTCATTTTGTACATCATATATATATATATAAACCTGTTATATATGTAAGAAAGTTCAAAAAATTAAGATATCAAATTTATGTACCAAATTTAAATTTTAAGCATAAAATTTCTTTTATATTATAGTAGGATTCCTTTGTGTAGTTTAGAATTTATATAATTATAATATAATTATAATAAAAACATGTTATATATTACAGGTTCAAAAATAACTTTATACCATATACCATGCAAAAGAATTGAAAGAATATAGAATACTATAAAGTTTGATTATATATTATCATTTATCAATCATTAGAAAATTTACCTATAAGTTAAACTAAAATACTGGATGATTTTAAGATGCATGTTTTTGAAATTTCTCATTATCCTAATGCAAATACATGTGGCATTAATACTGGTATTGTAAATGCAATAAGCCCAAATTAAACCACTGAATTTAAAGGAGTTATATGATTCATTAAAATATTATACAATTAAGTATTTTTAAAGAGAGACATACATTAATGTATAGTCTCTGAAGCAGAAAAATATAATAAAAGAGATGGAAAAATATGAAGATGAGTTTCACATTGAACTTGTCCTGAAAAACAGTCTAACAGACAGCAGCTTGTGGTGGATGATGTGTACATTCGAAATCATTCATACGGTAGAGAATTAAGAGTTATATTCCATAGTCAGCATTTATTATTCGCTGGTTTCAGGCTATGCTGTTATGATCATTCATTCAATTGTAAATGCTTTCTTTCCTTTGAGAAGTATTTAACTTAAAAATAGCTATTTGCTGAGGGTGAGAGAGAAATTCCTATCATCTTCAACCTAAGTGTTTGATTATAGGTATGTGCTATAGTTGCCGTGTGTGTGTGTGTGTGTGTGTGTGTGTGTGTGTGTGTGTGTGAATAAAATCTCATGCATTAAACTATATTTTCTGATTAAAATGTGTTTTCGGAATAATATATAAAGAGGGGTTTCCAATTTTTTTCCATGAATTTTGCTGAGGATTGTTGTTTGTATTTTTGAGTCCTCAGGAGGGGTGCACAAAGGAGTAGAACACCTTCTCATTTGATTCCAGGTGAAATCTTAATTGGTCAAATAGAAGCTAGAGCCTATGACTGGGCAGTGGAAAGAAAAGGCTGAGCTGAAAGTTTTTGAGAAGGGAGAGAAAGAGGAAGAAGAAAGAGGAGAAGGAGGACAGTGGGAGAAGAAAATGAAGGAAGAAGAGGTTAAAGATGGAAGCAGACCCACGTGGCCTGAAGGAGCTCCAAGTAGCTAGGGATTTCATAGCTGGGCAATAGAGTAGTGCAGAGTATATTTGCCTCACCTAGGCCTGCAGCTCGTATCCATATTAACTGAGTTTGTGTTCTTTGGGGCATATTGGGGTTGAAGATTTACTGATATTTTTCTGGCTGGTATAAGTTTCTAATGTTTTCATTTCAAGGGGCGAAGGGGACCTGAAAGAGGTAGCTGGCATTCTGCAGGCCAGCCACAGAATGGCCAGAGAAATGGGAGTGGTAGCTGCAGGCTTTTCAGGTTAAACCAGTATGGCTAATTTAGTTAGCTAACTGGGTGAACCAGGGCAAGACTGCCATATAGAGCTAGCCATGGAAGTGGTCATGATCACAATTGATGACACATAACTGGACTTAGTGTGGGTTCCTTTAAAATTCACACTACAAAGTTCAGTAGTAAATTATACGTTTTCCACTCCAATACAGTTCTGATTACTGATCTCCTATGTAGTACACCTGGGAACGCATGACTCAAATACAGTAGCATGGAGAAATGGAGACAGCTCTGGGAAACACCAGCCTATAAAATGTTGAAACAAACCCAGGCAAAGAAGACAGAACTGCAAGAGAAAAGCCAAGAAAGGCATCTCAGGAGGAAGCAGAATTGAAATATGTTGGGGGGAGCATCCTCCTAGAAGCAGGGGGAGGGGGGATGAGATAGGGGGTGTCCAGAGGGGAAACCAGGAAAGGGGAAAACATTTGAAATGTAAATAAAGAAAATATCCAATTAAAAAAAAAGAAATTCAGGCTATTGTCCAGTGAACTTGATTTTTAGATTAAAAATAAAGATAAAAGTGAGACTGTATTATACAGTATGAAAATAATGGCCAGGGAAGGCCATGTCACAGGCTTATAATGATTTGAATTTTCAAATTGTGAATTAGAGCAAGATAAAAATCATCTAGAAATGATGCACATTTCAGGGATGTTGGAAGTCTTCTCTGATGAGACCAAAATTTCATCAAAGTGAGAGCAGTAAACACTGCATATACTACCTTTCAACTACTTACAACTAAGGCACACCTGGGAAGGCAGCTCCTGTGTGGGATGAGCCTCACCTTTGATGAAATTTAATGGATTCGGTATATGTGTATGTGTGAGAGTGTGAGTGTGTGTGGGTGTGGGTGTGGGTGTATGTGTGTATGCGCGTGCGTGTGAGTGTGTGTAGATATAAAGTGAGGAAAAATAACCTCGTTAAGGACAATTTATTTTAAATCTGTTCATGTTTATTCTAAAGATAGCAGCTGTGAGATTGTGAAAGGCATACCATACTGTCAAACTACCTTCTAAATATTTATGCATTTTGTTGCAACTATTAATTTATTATCTTCAAATGTATATTTATATGTGTGTAGATATGCATATGCCATGTGTGTATGAAATTCACTTATTTTTAATACAAACATAAACACTGAATTAATCCAATGGTTTTATTTATTTACCTTATGCTAATCCCCAATCACTTCACAAAGAAACCAAGATTTTTTTAAGACTGCACATCAGCTGATGAACAGCAAAACGGTGTACCTTAAACTTCTAGGCTAATTTGGCTACCTCCCAGCTCCATCCCATGATACATGCATATTTTTATTAATCTTGCTATTCAGACCCCTTCTCCATTGCTCCTAACCTTCAGACCTCCCTGTGCATCAGACTCTTCCCCTCTCCTTCCTCTTGCTAACAGACATTTCACCCTATTTTCTATTCTGCCCAGCCATTGGGTGATCAGCATTTTATTGAAAAGACAGAGATTAAATCATTAAGAATTAAAGAATAAATAAAAAAATAAAAAATTAAAAATAAAATAGAACTGTTTACATAAACTTGTGACAGTAGATGCTTTGTGTAAGCATTACAATGCCATGTCTTAATTGAAACAATATGTGAGGTTAAGCTTTACAAAACATACAAAACATTATGCCTCCATGTGTACATGGAGAACAGAAGGCAACTAGGAAGAGCTACTTCTATCCTGCACCCATGTGTCTCCTGTGGCTAGAACTCAGGTTACCAGTTGTAGCTCCAAAAGTCTGTTCCCACTGAACAATCGCACTATCGCACTGGTGTGTTAATGAAATGAACCTCTGAGAGGTTGTTTCTTTAAGTATTGACTTCTTCAGAATCCTTATTCCCTCTCCAGAATGAAAGAGGTATATTTTGCACATTATTCTCTGTGGTGCCTGGATTTATGCTTTAGTGTAACTGATTTTCTTTCTAACAAATTTAGCAAAAATATCAAATATTCATTAACTAGCTACTCTCTCTCTTTCAGACCCTGCTATGCACACAATCAATCAAATCAGGAAAAGCCATTTAACCATGTCACTAAAATTCCAATGGAAAAAAAAAATATTGCCTATTGTGCTAACAACAATAAAAAGGAATATATTCAATTATAATTGTGGTTAATATAAATGAAACAGAGACTGGAGACAGAAAATATACAAGACTGAAATGAAGGCTCCAAATTTCAGTTGCTATAACAGATTGCATTAAAAAAAATGATGTTTAAGAAAAAATACCAGGAATTAGATAATAAGTAAAGAGATATCAGAGGAAATATGTCCAAATAAAACATACAAAGTGAGTAAAGATGTTTGGATTGTAAATCTTATTTAAAGGGTTACCAAATAGTACTTTGTGATACTTAAAATAAGTGACAAAATTCATTTGAAGAACATAGATTTGTATAGCCAAAATAAAGCCCAGATAAAAATGAGCTCATAACAGGGCCTTTGAAAACGAGTCTCTGGTCCATGAGTAAGTGACTTTTCAGTGAGTATAAGAAATACATGATTAATCACTGTAAGAAAATAAAAGTTTAAATCTTGGTCACAGTTTTAAGGATACAATTTCTTTTTAACTTGCCCTTTTACTTAAAACCTAAGGCCATGCAGCTAAACATTACTGTGTAGTTCTCCTCATCAACATGGTAGGCCATGAAAGGAATATGAAGATATGCAAATCTCCGAATCTACACTAAATTTAATTCTTCAATGATCTAGAGACTTCCATAGAACAGATTTAAAGGTTTCAACCATGTGCTCACTTTATCAAGATGAATTCTACCATGTTAACACTTGGCCTCCTGTGAAGTTTTCCATATGGAAACAACACATCTGAATCTTACACTACTCACTTCCTCTATTGCACTTTCAGGCTCTCACCTCCTTCTGCCTCCTACTTCCATGTCCCTTATGGTCACATCTTACTTTTCACTTGTGCTTTTTCATTTTTAGATTCACTTATGGAAGAAGTGAGATACTTATCTTCTACGACTGGCTTGCTTCTTCTTCTTACATGATTGTCTCTCATTCTATATCTCCTTATACAAGGCAAACTGTATCCTTCTGTGTAGTTGATAAATACATGATTTAATACATACAGGAAATTTTCTTTAATAATAAAGAAACTCTGGTAGTGTTTGTTTATTTATTATAAAGTCCTAGAAATATATTATTTAAAAAATATTTTTCAGAGCCTTGCAGATTGGAAAGCCCAAATAAATACTATTTTATAAGTAATAGGTCTGACATTTGGGTCTGTATTTAGTCTATACTTACTACCTTTCAGCTATATCTGAAATTGTGACACGGGTCCACTAGCCTTCTCATGAACGATAAACAAATGTTAAACCAGCCCTTTTCTTCTGCCATCTTCTATCTCACTTCATACTATTTTACATCATTCTTTGTGTTTTTATTTATCACATTAAAAACATGGAATCCATTCTTAATCAGAAGATGTGGTATATTTACACAATGGAATACTACTCTGTAATTAAAAACAATGAATTCATGAAATTCCTAGGCAAATGGTCAGAACTGGAAAATATCATCTTTAGTGAGGTAACCAGTCACAAAAGAACACACATGGTATGCAGTCACTGATAAGGGGATATTAACCAGAATCTCAGAATACCCTAGACACAATTCATATATCAATAGATTTCCAAGAAGATGGAAGGAGAAATCCCTCGTCCTGGAAAGACTGGATGTAGGGGAATGCCAGGACAGAGAAGGGAGAGGGGGTTGAATGGGGAAAAGAGGGAGGGAAGGGGGCTTATGGGACTTTCGGGGAGGGAGGAAACGGGAAAGGGGAAATGATTTGGAATGTAAATAAAAAACCTTAGAAAATTAAAAAAAATCACCATACTCATAAAAAAAACATGGAATCTATGACTTGGAGCAATTACTTGACAGTAATTTTGTTTAATTAGTTAATTTCATACATGTATCTGCTCCAATAAATACATCAGCCTTACTGTAGAGGAAGATTTAATTGTCTTCTTTCTTTTTCCAATTCCTATAAATTTTTATTTTATTTTTAAAATAGCCTCACAATTTAAAATTTCAAATATGATAAAACTCTGTCTATCATTTTGATGACATAATGACAGGACATTATCACACTTAATTATTTAGCCTTCTTGCATTAATATATTTTTAATTTTTTCTGAAATTGTTTACATTTTTGTTTTGTTTTTTGGGTTGTTTTTGTCTATTTGACAGTTTTATAGAGAAAGATTTTTTGGATAACCACTATCATAAAAGAACACACATTGTATGCACTAACTGATAAGTAGATATTAGCCCAAAAGCTCAGATTACCAAAGAAACAATTTACAGACCATATGAAGCTCAAGAAAAAGGAAAACCAAAGTGTGGATTCTTTATTCCTTCTTAGAAGGGGGTACAAAATTCTCACAGGAGGTAGAGGGTGGGAGGAACTTGGAGAAAGAAAGGAGGGGAGGGGGAAATAAGGGAGCAGGATCAGATATGGGAGGAGATGACAGGAATGATTTACAGAGGATCATGGAGGTAGCCACCAGCAAGTCCCAGACGCCAGGAAAGCAAGAGGCTCCAAGGACCCAACAGGGATGAGATTAGCTGAAATGCCCAACAAAGGGTAGGGAGAACCTGTAGAGACCATATCCAGAAGTTAGGTAAGGTCCCAGGCTGGGGGATGGGGTGACTCACTCATCTCCAAATTTTTAACCCAGAATTGCTCTTGTCTAAAGGAAATCTGGGGACAAACATTACTGCAGAGACTGAAGAAAAAGTCATCCATAGACTGTCCCACCTAGGGATCCATCCCAAGTACAGTTATCAAACTCAGACAGTATTGTGGATGCCAAGAAGTGCTTGCTGACAGGAGCCTGATACAGCTGTCCCCTGAGAGGCTCTGCCAAAGTCTGAAAATAGAGAGGTAGGTGTTTGCTGCCAACCCCTGGACTGAGCACAGGGAGCCTAATGGAAGAGTTAGAGAAAGGAATGAAGGAGCTGAAGGGGTTTGCAACCAAATAGGAAGAACAGCAATATCAACCAACCAGACCCCCCCCACCCGCAGAGCTCCCAGAGGTTAAACTACCAACCAAAGAATATGCATGGAGGGATCCATGGCTCCAGCCACATATGTAGGAGAGGATGACCTTATCTGGCATCAATGGGAGGAGAGGCCCTCGATACTGTGAAGGCTTGATGCCCCAGTGTAGGGGAATGCCAGGGCAGGGAGGTAGGAGTGGGAAGGTGGGTGGGTGGGTGGACCACCCTCATAGAAGCAGGGGTCGGGCCATGGTATAGAGTGTTTCCAGAGGGGAAACCAGGAAAGGGGCTAACATTTGAAATGTAAGTTAATAAAATATCCAATAAAGATAATAAATAAATAAATAGAATAAAAACCTTATATTTTATAGTGATTATTTTAAAAACAGATTTTCTAAATCTGTTACAGAACAATTATAGGCCTCATTGCATCTCTAAAAGAACATCCTTTTCCAGGAAGTTCAGTGCATGACAGTGGCTTTTGGCTAAATATTAATACAGCAATGAGATGAGAGTCACTCATTGTGTGGACAGTAAAGGGTGGTGCCATCTAATGTAGGCTTAGACTTTTCAACATGTAATTTTAATAAGGGTTGTTAAATGTTTTACCTCCCTTCTAGCCCTCCACCCACCAGATGTAGTAGAAAGGAAAAGTTAATACAAACAAGGAGTAGTGGACCTGTTTAGAAATAGTTCTTTGGAGCAAATCTGATCTTCATTATTAGAATATCAGCAGTTCAGTTCACAGGAACAACAGTGGCAGCTAGATCTACTTGCAAACACCATTCATGAATCTACAATGGAGGGTCAACTCGGAAGAGACTCCAAGGCTCTGTCAATTGGGGAGGTGGCAAGAAGTTGTCCAAATGCCACTAGTTTTTTGGTGGGATTCTCTTTATGAAATCATGACAGTCGATAACAGGCAAAGAACTGTCAGGCTTACCAACATCATCCAGCATCATCCACTATTTGTTGGGTTATATTTATGTTATTTCCAAACATCACATGTTCTCTCAAACATCTGCTCTAGCAAAACATGCCCTTTTCCCAGGCTGTTTCCAGAAATATACCATGTATCCGATGTTAACACAACATCATCCCACATGTCTGCTTCAGCAAAAACATCCTATCATAAAACAGTTTCAAGGACATGACACAACTGAGCCTCTAAAGAAACCAGAAATTTCCACTTTAATCTAGTGAGTACTTGTTTTTTCTTAACTATAATTTTATTTGTCCTTGTGTTTGTCTTTCACTATCCATCCTGATAAAGGGAGGGAAATATTTTGTTTTCTTTCTTTCTTTTTTTATATTTCTTTTTTTACCTTCTTTTTTATTGGTTATTTTCTTTATTTACATTTCAAATGTTTTCTCCTTTCCAGGTCTTCCCTTCAAAAACCTTCTATCCCATCTTGCTGTCCCCCTGCTTCTATAAGGTTACTCCCTCATCAACCCACTCCTGTCCTCCTACCCTGGCATTCCCCTACACTGGGGCATCGAACACCCTCAGGCCCAAGGACCTCTCTTCCTACTGATGTCCAACAATGCCATCTTCTGCCACATAGTGGCCAGTGCCATAGGTCACTCCATGTGTACTCTTTGGTTGGTGGTCCAGTCCCTGGGAGCCCAAGGGGTCTGACCTGGTAGCACTGTTGCTACCCCCATGGGGCTAAAAACTACCTCAGCTCCTTTATTCTCTTCTCCTACTCCTCCATCTGGGACCCCATAGCTCAGTCTAATGGTTGACTGTGAGCTTCTGCCTCTGTATTTGTCAGGCTCTGGCAGAGCCTCTCAGAAGACAGTCATATCAGGCTTCCATCCGCAAGCACTTCTTGGCATCCACAATAATGTCCAAGTTTGGTGGTTGTATTTGGGATGGATCCCCAGGTGGGGCAGTCTCTGGATGTCCTTTACTTCAGTCTCTGTTCCACACTTTATCTTCATATTTCCTCCTGTGAGTATTTTGTTCACCCTTCTAAAAAGCACTGGAGCACCCACATTTTGGTCTTCCTTCTTCTTAGACTTCTTATGGTCTGTAAATTGAATCTTGGGTATTCTGAACTTTTTGGCTAATATCCACTTATCTGTGAGTACATGCCATGTTTGTTCCTTTGTGACTGAGTAATCCACTCAGGATGATATTCTTAAATTCCATACATTTGCCTGCAAATTTCATGAAGTCATTGTTTTTAGTAGCTGAATAGTCCATTGTGTAAATGTACTACATTTTCTATATCCATTCCTCTCTTGAGGGACATTTGGGTTCTTTCCAGCTTCTGGCTATTATAAACAAGGCTGCTCTGAACATAGTGGAGCATGTGTCCTTATTACATGTTGGAACATCTTCCGGGTATATGCCCAGGAGTGATATATCTGGGTCATCAGCTATACCTATTTTCTGAAGAACCGCCAGACTGATTTCCAGAGTGATTTTATCAGTTAGCAATCCCACCAGCAATGGAGGAGTGTTCCTCTTTCTCCACATCCTTGCCAGTATCTACTGTCACCTGAGTTTTTCGACTTAGCCATTCTGATTGGTGTGAGGTGGTATCTCAGGGTTGTTTTAATTTGCATTCCCCTGATGACTAAGGATGTTGAACATTTCTTTAGGTGTTTCTCAGCCCTTCAATGTCCCTCAGTTGAAAATTCTCTGTTTAACTCTTTTCTCCATTTTTTTAATAGGATTATTTGGTTCTCTGGAGTGTAACTTTGTGAGTTCTTTGTATATATTTGATATTAGCCCTCTATCAGATGTAGGATTGGTAAAGATCTTTTCCCAATCTGTTGGTTGCCTTTATGTCATATTGATGGTGTCCATTGCATTACAGAAGCTTTGCAATTTTTTTGAGTCCGATTTGTCATTTCCTGATATTAAAGCATAAGCCACTGGTGCTCTTTTCAGGAATTTTTCTCCTGTGCCCATGTTTTCGACACTTTCCCCATTTTCTCTTTTATTAGATTTAGTGTATCTGGTTTTATGTGAAGGTCCTTGATCTCCTTGGACTTGAGCTTTGTACAGGGAGAGCCTTGGCAATCCTCATTTCTTCAAATGAAGACTAAAAGCGTAACAGAAGCTACTGTGGAATAGATTTAAATTTCATGTTGAAGAGAAAGTGTTAACATAAACATATCGATTAGAAAGTACTACGAACTCTTTTTTCTTCATCTTTGATGAAAAATTATAAATAAAGAGTAACTGGTCAATATTCAGTATAAATACTAACATATCAAGTCAAAATAAAATAATATTCATGGGAAAACATTACAAATATACATATATGCCTAATTAGCTATGATATGAGTCAAGTAAGTGCAGTAGTATATCATCCATAATTAATAATTAGTTTTTGTCCTATTTTCACTCTAATCTGTGATTTTATAAGCAATGTACTGAAAGAGTCAAGTTACCAAATGTATATAAATTAGAATGCTTAAATTTGTTAAAGTACATCTTAACATACAAACTTATTTTAATTTCCATTTTGTGTACATTTTTGCTTATTAATTTTATTTCCCTTGAGAGCTCTAGACATGAGCACGGCCTCTATATAACTCCACTTCCCTCTAATCATTCCAGTTCCTCACATTGCTTCCTTCAAAATATGTGAAGTGTTCTTAATTGTTATTGTTGCATATGCATATGCATATTTATATAAGTATGTATACAACCTACAGAGTGTATTTAACTTTGTTCATATATACATATGTCTAGGAATGTCTACTTGGCACTGGTATTTATATTTATGTGGGAGTTCATTATTGGAGGAGACTGATAGTTCCTCTCTTAAAAGGCTTTGGCTATGTGCAAAGCTCTATTTAGGGGTTGGATCACTGCAATTTCCCATTTGCACTGGCATTAAGTGTTATGTTACACTTTTTCAGGAAACCACTGTTGTTGAGAGTGTACGGGTTCAGCATCACTATCACATATATAAAAATCTCAAGTAAATGCCCTGATCTTGTGCTCTTATAAGATATTTGTGTTCTCTTCCAAAATTTCACTTGTGTTTGCTTTCATTGTTTCACAGATATATCAGTTGACTGTACAGGTAGTTCCTGCCTTTTTCTTCATGGTGGATCTCAGAAATTATTACCATCTTTTTGCTAAAAGTAGCTTCTTTGTTGACAGAATAGCTACACTTAAATTGTGAAGGTATAAGAAAAAGAATTTATAAAATATTTAGAAATTACTTGGGTTTAGGAAAATGGCAAGAATATATTTTCTCAGGTCTTTAACTCCTCTAATCATAAACACTTGTGTAGCTTTATAGTGCCACGCATAAATTCCCTCCTATTGAGTCAGCATTATATCAAAATAGAGAGTACTTGGTTACTTCTAATATATAAGTGGGACTATTACATCATTATAACAAATATATAGCTGCTCATTCTTGGGATTCACAGGCTTTGTAGTTGGGAAAACATTACAGATTTCTCCTTTTCCTTCTAGCTTCCAGGGGAACTTTTAATACTGTGGATCCAATGATGGCATATCTAGGTTACTTTCAGCATTATTTTTCTGTGTCCTGTATCCTAAGTTTTTGGTGTCTTTAAGAATATGGTCATAATTTTAACTTTTGGGAGCCAACCAAAGGCAATGTCAGTAGCTTCTTTAGATTTTTGAATCTTTGGTAATCTTATAGCCAACAACTTAAAGGGAGGTTTCCTATGTCCGGAACAGAGAGTATATAGATCCTGGGGGGAACATTATTATTTCAAGTTGCTTAGTTCATTTTGATTATTTATATATGAAGATATGCAAGATAACACATTATATGGGCTAAAGGTCTTGGAAAGATCAGGAATTCAAGGCCCATATCTAAACATAGTAAAAGCAATTTACAGCAAACCAGTAGCCAGCATCAATCTAAACGGAGAGAAACTTGAAGCAATCCCACTAAAATCAGGGACTAGACAAGGCTGCCCTCTCTCTCCATATCTTTTCAATATAGTACTTGAAGTTCTAGCTAGAGCAATTAGACAAGAAAAAGAGGTCAAAGGGATACAAATTGGAAAGGAAGAAGTCAAACTATCACTATTTGCAGACGATATGATAGTATACATAAGCGACCCAAAGAACTCCACCAGAGAACTCCTACAGCTGATAAACGACTTCAGCAAAGTGGCCGGATATAAAATCAACTCAAGCAAGTCAGAAGCCTTCCTATACTCAAAGGATAAGCAGGCTGAGAAAGAAGTAAGAGAAATAATACCCTTTACGATAGCCACAAACCATATTAAGTATCTTGGCGTGACGCTAACCAAACAAGTGAAAGATCTGTATGACAAGAACTTCAAGTCTCTGAAGAAAGAAATTGAAGAAGACCTCGGAAGATGGAAAAATCTGCCATGCTCATGGATTGGCAGGATTAATATAGTAAAAATGAGCATCTTACCAAAAGTAATACACAGATTCAATGCAATCCCCATCAAAATCCCAACTCAATTCTTCATAGAGTTAGAAAGAGCAATTCAAAAATTCATCTGGAATAACAGAAAACCCAGAATAGCTAAAACTATTCTCAAGTGTAAAAGAACCTCTGGGGGAATCAGTATCCCGGACCTCAAGCTGTACTACAGAGCAATAGTGTTAAAAACTGCATGGTATTGGTACAGTAACAGACATGTAGATCAATGGAACAGAATTGAAGACCCAGAAATGAATCCACACTCCTATGGTCACTTGATCTTTGACAAAGGAGCTAAAACCATCCAGTGGAAAAAAGATAGCCTTTTCAACAAATGGTGCTGGCTCAGCTGGAGGTCAACATGCAGAAGAATGCAAATTGACCCATCCTTATCTCCTTGCACTAAGCTCAATTCTAAGTGGATCAAAGATCTCCACATAAAACCAGACACACTGAAACTAATAGAAGGGAAACTAGGGAAGAACCTTGAACATATGGGCACAGGGGAGAATTTCCTGAACAGAACTCCAATAGCTTATACTCTAAGATCAAGAATAGACAAATGGGACCTCATTAAATTACAAAGTTTTTGCAAGGCAAAAGACACCGTCAAAAAGACAAAGCGGCAACCAACTAACTGGGAAATGATCTTTACCAACCTTACATCCGACAGAGGGCTAATATCCAAGATATACAAAGAACTCAAGAAGTTAAACTCCAGAGAGGCAAGTAACCCTATTAAAAAATGGGGTACAGAGCTCCACAAAGAGTTCTCACCTGAAGAATATCTAATGGCTGAGAAGCACCTAAAGAGATGTTCATCATCCTTAGTCATTAGGGAAATGCAAATCAAAACAACCCTGAGATTCCATCTCACACCAGTCAGGATGGCTAAGATCAAAAACACAGGAGACAGCAGTTGTTGGCGAGGATGTGGAGAAAGAGGAACACTCCTCCACTGCTGGTGGAATTGCAGGCTGGTACAACCACTCTGGAAAGCAGTCTGGTGGCTCCTCAGAAAACTGGGCATGACACTTCCGGAGGATCCGGCTATACCACTCCTGGGCATATACCCAGAGACTTTACCTGCATGCAATAAGGACACATGCTCCACTATATTCATAGCAGCCTTATTTATAATAGCCAGAAGCTGGAAAGAACCCAGATGTCCCTCAACGGAGGAATGGATTCAGAAGATGTGGTATATTTACACAATGGAATACTACTCTGCAATTAAAAACAATGAATTCACGAAATTCCTAGGCAAATGGTCAGAACTTGAAAATATCATCCTTAGTGAGGTAACCCAATCACAAAAGATCACACATGGTATGAAGTCACTGATAAGGGGATATTGACCCAGAATCTCAGAATACCCTAGACACAATCAGCATATCAATAGATTTCTAAAAAGATGGAAGGAGAGACCCCTGGTCCTGGAAAGACTGGATGTAGGGGAACGCCAGGACAGAGTAATGAGAGGGGGTTGAACGGAGAAAAGAGGGAGGGAAGGGGGCTTATGGGACTTTCGGGGAGGGAGGAAACGGGAAAGGGGAAGTGATTTGGAATGTAAATTAAAAAAATAAAATAAAATTAAATTAAATTAAAAAAAAAAAAACAAAAAAAAAGTATATATAAAAATATTTCCCCCTGACTTTTTTGTTAGCCTTGGTGTTCTTTATCCATCTACCCATCTTTATTGGTGTGTGTTATGTGTGTAAGTGTGTGTGTGTGTGTGTGTGTGTGTTTTGCGGGAAATATTAAAAAGGAATGCAAGCACGTTCCTGTACTAGTGTGCACAAAGCACTGACTAGCCGCATACCTCATGATGCTGGGCCACAGGGCTCCTGCTTGCCTGCCAAAGGACCCGCGAAATTTCCAAGGTTAGGCCCATGCTCCATGATCTGCAGGTCTGCCCACTTTCCAGTCCCCACTCAGCAACGCTCTGGCGAGGGTCCCGTGAGCTCATCTAGCTTCCACACAATGCCCACACATTCCAATGACTCTTAGTGCTTATTTAGCTAGCCAGTTAGGTTTATGTATATTATAATCATAATTTGCAGGATGACAATACAGTAATTCCAGAGTCAATCAAAAATGATAAAGCTTTTACCCAATATTTCTAACTTTATAAAAACTTAGCTATTTTGGCTAGTAGATGTCACATAGGTCCACGTCTGAAGTCTGCTCCATTTCTTTTCTCTCCTCCTGCAACCTATGAGACTCCCCAACTCCTAACTCTGCCTCCCCTTTCCTGTTCAATCATAGGTCTTCCACTGCCCTAATATGATTGGACATGGAACATTTTGCAACATGTGTGTCATGTGAGAAAGCCAAAGATTTATGTCAAGTATTTTCCTCTAGAGATTATACCTTACATTTAAAAAGAGGGTTTCTCACCCTTCTTGCAATTTTTCACTATAATAGAAAGATGTACTAATGATCTCTCTGCCTCCAGTTCTCTAGCACTAGCATTATCAGTATGGATCACTATGCGCAGTTATTTGCAGTGCTACTATCTGCCGTCAAGTTCTCCTGCTTGTGGAGTAAGACTTTTACAAATAGAGCTATCCAGACTCCTGTATTGTATTTTTATTAAAATCATTTTTTTAAATGAGTATAACAAAAGAAGCTGAAAGAATAAAATTACTTTTTATATTGAATCAGATAACTGGGGACTCTGGTTAAACTACATATTCAATCACCTTTTCCCCAAATACAGGTCTAATTATTTCTCTTGAAATGCACAATCATTATTTACTGTAATAACTTTGAAAACTCCAAAGAGTTAATACACTAAAGACTCATTTGTCATTGTTTCCAAATGGCAGTCAGTTTTCCAGTCCCAACCACTACTTTCTACTCTGGGAGCTACATTCTCTACTCTGTAATACTGTCATAATGATGCCCCACATAGACTATTCTTCATCATATCGTATTTCATGGCAAACAATTCATTAATCTTTTCCCATTGTGAAGTTTGGCTCCTAATGAAAGAAAACATACCCTTGCTGAGACACACTTTTCTATGAAAATATCCGCTTCAAGTCACTGTAATTTATGAGTTACTATGAGTTTTTAAAGAATTGTAGCTTTCAAAAATCAAGCTGTTTGCTTCATTATATTCTGTTGTCAAAGGAAGAAATCAATGTGTTTCCCACTTGACTTTATAAACAAATAAATAAGTAAAAAGTCACAGACACATTTATAGAAAGGTAATTTATTTATTTATTTATATTTTTTATGGATTTTGAATTGTTTTTTATTGTCTAAGTTTTAGAAAAGTAATTTATTGATACATTATTATATATTTTAAAAGCTACAATTACAAAAATTCTGAAAGCTACAAATAATTAAACAGACCTCATTAAATTTGAGTATCCAAATAAAATATATGATATTTAAATTTGAATTTCCAATAAATAGGAAGTGCACTGTATAGATATATCAGATATATTTTCAAATAATATATACATGTGAGTTATAGATATTAAATACCATTAGCATTATATATAATTTATATACTATATAAAAATATATATAGTACATATACAGATCAATATAGCATATCTATATGTATAAATATCTACATATATCTATACACATATATATGTGTATATATACTAATATATGTATATATATATATATATATATATATATATATATATATATATATATATGTATAGATCAATAATTAGAGTCTCCCAATGGAAAATCTGGCACATCCAGTAGTTGTCCAATCCATGACCAATATGTATCAACTGGTCTTCAGTTGAAGAAGTGTGTTCTCTCCAATACTAGAGAATTGAGAGCACGGAAATCAGGCAAAAATCCCAAATGTCCTTCTTCCTCATTAATTGTCCAGGCTGCAATGACAGGGGGAAGTCCAGACTTGCCCCACCAACAGATCCAGATTCAGTATGCTTATTCATATTATTTTTTGTAAGTATGCTTCTTGTCAACTTGTCAAACAATCTTATGTTTTCTGTCATATATATTTTCCATATAAAAACAAAATGAGATAATAATTATACCTAACACCGTAGGTATAATTATTACTATTATTATTATTATTATTATTATTATTATTATTATTATTATTATTGGATATTATAGCTACCCATTGTTCAACCACAAATACCTTCTAAATATTGAGCAATGTTCTTATAACATCTCAAAATATCTTAATGTCAGGTAGATTTTTTTTAGATAAATCCAGAATGTTCCTACATTCTTTATCAAAATATCACAAGAATAGTTTCTAGTCTGCTCTCTAATGTCTTTTCCTCTAATAACTCTTTAGAAGGAATATATATATATATATATATATATATATTACATACATACATACATACACAGCACACAGCACCCCCCCACACACACACACACACAACCTGGAGATACCCTGAAAAAATATACCATATACCACTACAATCCAATTTAACCAGCCCATCATGCTAACAAATATTCTTACTTCATTATTCAGGGCTTCTAAGTATGTAAAAAACATGTATCTTTCAAGGTGTAATGTGAAGAGCTAAAATTTTAAGAAGAAGAAGAACCCATTTAAAAGTTGAAGGACAGAAGGCTCTCTGGAGAATAAGCCTATTAGTCATAGAGACCTATGTTTAGTGATATGTTTCTTAATGAAAAGTTATAGAAATTCATGCAACTAGTAGCATGCTTTAACTCTGACTAACCACCGAAGGTGAGAGGCTGAGGTTGCCATCACATATTTCCTGAGAGGGTCTACCAGGACCTGACTAATACAGCTGCAGATGCCTGCAGCCAACAATTGGAATGAGTGCAAGTACCCCAAAGGAGGAGTTAGGAGAAGGACTCTCCAGTCCTCCAAACCAGCTAAAGGGATTTGCAGCCTCATAGAAAAAAAACAACATTATCAACCAACCAGACTGCCAGAGCTCCCATGGACTAAACCACCAACCAAAAAATTAGATATGGAGGGACCTATGTCTCCATCTGCATATGTAGCAGAGGATTGCCTTGTCTGGTGAGGCCCTTGGTCCTGTGAAGGCTCTATGCCCCAGGATAAGGGAATGATAGGGTAGTGTGGCTGGAGTGGCTATGTAGGGGAACCTCGTCATAGAGCCCCCATCCTCTCAGGGGAGAAAGCGATGAGATAGGAGGTTTGCAGACTAGAAACTGGGAAGAGGGATAATATTTGAAATGTAAGCAAATAAAATAACTAAGAAAAAACAAAAAGAAAATTAAGTGATTATCCAATATTTGCAATACAAATGAAGATATATTACAGACTGACATTGGATATGTTGAATCAAGTCAAGATAAAATAAAAATTAGTTATAGAGTAATAGAATAGTAGACAGAGAAACTCTCTGCAAGAGTAAATATTATATTTTCAATAGAAAATGTCAAATGTACACAGAAATTACAAGCACATAGACAACATACAAACTTGCATAATTTAGAGTTCTGTCTGCATAAGAATGCATAAAGTGCTTACTTGGATAGTTTATTTAGAAGCCTAAGGACTATGCACTAAATTAAAATGCCATTTACTCTGGTTTTCTGTGATAAGATCTTTTAGAGCTTTGAAAAGGTTTTTATAATTGTTAAATCACTGGGGGATGAGTTCATTTAGTACACATTGAAACCACACATGGTGAAATCTTTATTCCCCTAGTTATTCTTTTAAAATCCAAAGTTGTTTGAATTTTCAAAAGAACTGTTTTTATAGAAACTCAAAGCTTTTCAAAAATACAATATTGTACGAACAGAAACAAAATGAAGAATGATATCATATAAAGACAAAATGCAGTAAATAAAAAGATCTGAAATACTTATCATAGGGAAACTCTGGCATGAGATCAAAAGTACAGTCACATGAGCTGTCCTCAAGCTGGACATGGTGAAACACATCTGTAATATCAGTACATAAAAGGTGAGGACTGGAGAATCAGGAGTTCAACATCAATTGCAGCTAGTAACAAAGATACTTTGAAGCCAGCCTGATACATGTGTATGAATCTTTCTCTGTGTGTATATCTATAGTTCCCGAATTTTAATTATTATTATTAAGATAGTGATAAATGTGTGCAGTGGTAAGAGCGTTAGAATCAAAGGTTGATTATTGGGACAGAAACAGTACAGAATGAAGGGAGTTAAAATAAATCTAACATCATATGCCTGCCTTTCACCTGAGTATGTTGTGAGAAACTCAGACGAGGACTGGAAAAATATAAATATGTGTTCAGTGTACTTCATTTAAAAGAATCTACTGTAAATAGTTAAATAACAACTCTGTAGAATCAAATAGAAAAGCTTGTCAAGTATTGAAGTAAAACTATTCAATAAAAATAATATTTTATATTTATGTTCATACATAGGTGTGCCTTTTATCATAAACTTGAAAAATGATTTTACTTATAGTTATTCAAACTGGCAACAAACTTAAAATCTTATCAATAAATTTGAATAACTATACACGTGAGATGTTGTGAAATTGAATGGAAATGCTACATCTAGAAGAGGCAGCTTTCTGAAAACAATCTACTGAATTAAAACGTAATTAATTAAACTAAGCGGAACAAATATCAGTTGCATATAGAGTATTCTAACATGGGTGTTTTCTATGATGTATAAGAAAGGGTGTTTTCTATGATGTATAAGAAAGAATGTTTTCCCAAATATCATTTAGTGTATAGACATCATTTTATATAATGTATTTTATCTCCAAGAGAGATCAATAATGGACATTTTAAGATTGATTTAGTTGCAATGGCACAATGATTGGCTTTTCTATTAAAGTTTACCATGGACACAAAAATAATACATTATTATTATATATTATGTGCTCCAATAAAAATGTCAAGCCAAGTATTTTTCATATGTAAGAACTTCAAAACTGTGAGAAGATAGATTTTGAAATCTAGTCTTCAATTCATATTCTCTTTAAATAAACATTAAATGCATATTGTACATGGAAAAAGATTTATATGCAGTCAAATTTATACCTGCTTTTAAAACGTTTTTTATATTACTCATAGTATCATGACTTGTCAATTAAGAGAACATTGCCTGCCAATGTTAGGGAATGCTTGGGTATATTTTACAGTAGGCAGGTTTCTGAATAAAACAATTGGAATATGAACTCTTGGTAATATATTTTCTATCATATAAATGAAATAAATGCACTGTGACTTGTGTCAAAATGAAGTAATTAAGAATCGAAGTATATTGAATTAAATATCTTTTTATTAAATTCTGCAACAAATCTTTATAGGAAGGAAATTCCACTCACCATTAAATGGACTTCTTAGAAAGTATTACAGAGGCATATTGTTCTGCCAAAACCACTACTGAGATCCCAATATGATCCAACTCAATATTTTCAGTGAATAAAATGAGAAGAGAGCTTTAAATAAAACCAATTTATTGTGTCTGAATGAGGAGATTAACCTTAAGAAGTTCTAAAGTTAAGGATTATACACAGAAGCAGAATTTCACCATAATGACTCCAGCAGGGAACAGTTTCATAAGATCTCCATCCATCTATTTTTAAATAGCTTCATTTTGCTGGTATCATATTGGGGCTTATTGTAACATGAATTGCACACAAAGACAACCTGGAGGATGAAACCATTTATACCAATAATGTATTAGGGAGGGCTATTCCAGTTTACATGTGTAGAAAATAAGATCATGGAATCAGGTGAATAATAATAATAATATATAATGGAAATTAAATATGGGTTTTACATGCCAAAAACTTTACTTGAGGATCACATATATATGAAAAATATATAGGAAAAATAACTTTCCATTTATTATGTTTTCCAACCTGTTAAAGTATTCTCACACAATAAAAATTCCCTACATAAGAAGTCAAAAATAGTGCATTCATAAAAATGATGAAAGTTTAATATATTTGAAATAGGGAATACATGACATGTCATTAGGCTGTAATTTACAATGTTTATCATCGCTCATAAGCTAAAGATTAGGCTGTGACTTTACTAAATGTAGTATATTGAGCCTGCTTCAGAGAAAACAATTCATTGAATCAGAAGGAGGAAAAACAAAGTATGGATCCTTGGGTGCTTTGTAGAAACGGGAAAATATACCCACAGAAGGAGATACAAAAACAAAAGGCTGAGCAGAGTCTGAGGAAAGACCATCCAGAGACTACACCACTCAGGGATCCATCCTATATACAGTTACAAAACCCAGACACTGTTGTGGATGCCCACAAGTGCTGGCTGACCGGATATAGCTATCACCTGGGAAGCTCTCCTTGTGCATGACAAATACAGAGGGGGACACTCTCAGCCAGCCATTGAACTGAGCACAGAATCCCCAATGGGGGAGCTAGAGAAAGGACCCAAGTAGCTGAGAGGTTTTGCAGCCCACAGGAGGAACAACAATATGAGTCACCCAGTACTCCCATAGCTCCCAGGGACAAAACCTTCAACCAAAGAGTACACATGGAGTTACCCATGGCTCCAGACACATAGGGAGCAGAAGATGGTCTTTTTAGATACCAAAGGGAGGAGAGGCCCCTGGTCCTGAAAGACTTGATGCTGTAGTATAGAGGAATACCAGGACAGGGAAGTGGGGGAGGGTTGATTGGGGAAGGGGAGATGGTTTATGGGATTTGGGGGGAGGGGGAAGCAGGAAAAGGGACATTTGAAATGTAAATAGAGAATATACCTAATAAAAAAAGAATTCAAGTGGGAAATTACAAATGAGTCCATTGACAATACTATTTGAGTTAGATTGCAATTATTTAATTAAATATTAGTTCTCTTACAAGCTCAACATTTTCAAACATATATTATCAAATAATCATCCAGAAAATAGACATGAAAGAATATGTAAGACACATGATGGCATATTCACAAGCTGCCTTACTAAACCAGAAGGATTTAGCAAACTCACATGAGAAAGTGCACAGGCAAAAGGCCCTGACCAAAATTTTGCCTATATACTGCAGATGTTCTTAGAGACACAGACACAGGTTATTTTTGTTATACAATATCAAAGACTTGTGGAAGGAATCTTCATTTGGGATTAAAATCTGGGCAAACTACTGCCTGTGCATTTGCTTTAGTCATCTATCCTTTTCTTAAAGACATGTATGTTAATTTTATCTGTACTTCTGGATGTTTGTTAAGTGTTTATTGAATGACTAGAAGTCTTTCATGTATTCTAATTACTAAAAAATAATGATGCGAAGTTGGAAAGATGTTTTGCTATATCCAAAGCTTTACTTTGTAACCATGAGGATATAAATTTGCATCCCTTGATACCATGTAATACTGGGTGTGGTAATTATGTCTATAATAACAAAGTATATAAGATAATAGTGGAAGAAAGTCTTAGAGAATCCAAAGATGCTTCTGTGCCAGCTATCTCTGTGTTCACTAATGGTGAACAACGAAGACCTAGTCTCAAACAAAATACAGTGAGAACGAAGACAAAAGGTTGTCCTCAGATTTTCACAGATGACTTGTGACAGGTATAAATCATACCTAAATACTTGAATAAAAGAACAAGAGTTAGTACACACACACACACACACACACACACACACACATACATACATGCAGCAGTTTTTTTTTAAAAAATAATATTTAAAATCTTATCTGGAATGGTCATTCAGCTGTACAACCATAAAGTCTGGAGCTCTCTTTGCAAAATACAGAGAACATAAAGAGAACATCTCAGAAAATGATAACCTATTAGAATGCAGAGAACAAGAAACTGTGTGGTGATTAACCTTCAGTGATTCAACTATACAACAAAATTCCTGAATGGAAGGCTCAGTGACCATTTCAGAAGAGGGGTCTGGAAATAGTATATGATCCATAGGAATAGAGAACTTTCTGAGATAGTGTGTTTCTCCTATGAATGTAAGAAGCAACACCCACTGAAGCCCATCTTTAAGACTGCTTGCACATGAGCTCTGCACCTATGTGTACATGTGCCATAACTAACACAGAATTACCTTACTCTGCAGAACTTTGTATTTAGTATGTATTTAGCTTTGTATTACATGCAAATATGTAATTATTTGAGATTAGTCAGCATCTAAGTATAATACTTTGGTTTCTTTACCCATATTTAGCTTCCAGTTGGAAGAGAACTTTCTGCTATGTTGTAGAGAGAGCCTAGCATGCTTTTATAAAAATGTGTTTCTAGTCATTCTGGTTCTTGAAGAATAATAGAAAATACAACCTACAGGTTAGGGTGTACCTGTTATTATCTTATTTTCTGACTCTTCTCTAAATCACATGATTTTGATATATAATTGATTGTTCTGGCTACTTTAAAAGCACAGGTTTTTATTCTGTTATTATGTATTCATTTCCTTGCAGGTTTATCATTGTAGGTGCATAGTTTATACCATTCTATTGCATCAGGCATATAATGTTTTGTTCTTTATTCATGATAATCTATGTGTTGTCAATTTTATTTCTATCTAAGTCAAGTCTTCTTTTATACATGAATTTATACATGTTCGAGCACTTTCCACTATAAAAGTGATTCTTGTATTAATCTGGGTTTTCTTTTTGTCACTATAATGAAGTATGTGAGACTGGGTACTTATACAGATTAGATGGTTGTTTTATTAGCAGTTGCAGAGGTTCGAGTCTTATTACCAATGGCTCAGATCTCTAAGAATTACTGCAGGACTTCAGGAATCTTGGACAAGTGGCTCAAACAGAAAATAACTTTAAAAGGAAGAAAGCTAAAAAGACTGGCAAATAACCAGAATAGTTTGTCTTTATTCCTTTTTTTTATTTTCAAAGTTTTTTTATTTACATTCCAAATGATTTCTCCTTTCCCATTTCCTCCTTCCCCGAAAGTCCCATAAGCCCCCTTCCCTCCCTCTGTTCCCCATTCAACCCCCTCTCGCTTCTCTGTCCTGGTATTCCCCTACATCTAGTCTTTCCAGCACCAGTGGTCTCTCCTTCCATCTTCTTGGAGATCTATTGATATGTGAATTGTGTCTTGGGTATTCCAAGATTCTGGGTTAATATCCCCTTATCAGTGACTGCATACCATGTGTGTTCTTTTGTGATTAGGTTAGCTCATTAAGGATGATATTTTCCGGTTCTGACCATTTGCCTAGGAATTTCGTGAATTCATTGTTTATTAATTACAGAGTAGTATTCCATTGTGTAAATATACCACATGTTCTGAATCCATTCCTCCATTGAGGGACATCTGGGTCCTTTCCAGCTTCTGGTCCAACCAAAAAAAGCACAGATCCAGACGGTTTTAGGGCAGAATTCTATCAAACCTTCAAAGAAGACCTAACACCAATACCCTTCAAACTATTCCACAAAATAGAAACAGAAGGAACACTGCTCAACTCGTTCTGTGAAGCCACAATTATGCTAATACCAAAATTACACAAAGATCTGACAAAGAAAGAGAATCTCAGGACAATTTCTCTTATGAATATCGATGCAAAAATAATAAAATTCTTGCCGAATCCAAGAACACATCAAAACGATCATTCACCATGATCAAGTAGGCTTCATCCCAGGGATGCAGGGATTGTTCAATATAAGGAAATCCATCAATGTAATCTACTATATAAACAATCTCAAAGAAAAAAAAAACACATGGTCATTTCATTAGATGCTGAGAAAGCATTTGACATAATTCAGCATCCTTTCATGTTAAAGGTCTTGGAAAGATCAAAAATTTGAGGCCCATATCTAAACATAGTAAAAGCAATTTACAGCAAACCAGTAGCCAACATCAATCTAAATGGAGAGAAACTTGAAGTAAGAAACCCAGATGTCCCTCAACGGAGGAATGGATTCAGAACATGTGGTATATTTACACAATGGAATACTATTCTGCAATTAATAAACAATGAATTCACGAAATTCCTAGGCAAATGGTCAGAACCGGAAAATATCATCCTTAGTATCCCACTAAAATCAGGGATTATACAAGGCTGCCCTCTCTCTCCATATCTTTTCAGTATAGTACTTGAAGTTCTAGCTAGAGCAATTAGACAATAAAAGAAGGTCAAAGGGATATAAATTGGAAAGGAAGAAGTCAAACTATCACTATTTGCAGATGATATGATAGTATACTTAAGAGATCCAAAGAACTCCACCAGAGAACTCCTTGTCTTTATTCTTAAACATGTCATTTGAACTAATTTACCTGTCCCATGAGAAACACTTAATCCCTTTTAAATGTTAGGCGTTAAGAGAACATGGTCTAGAGGGCTTGCCAATTGGAGTAAAAGTGGCCCAGATGAACATGGTAAATAATAACTTGAAGTTATCGATAGGAATCTAACAGCCTAGAGTCTAGGCAACTGTTCTTTTATTCTTGATTTAAGGCTTATTGTAAATATAAAGGTTGTATGTGTGTTTTATTAGTGAATTTAAATAGTTAAGGTGAGGTAGTAACCCCAAGTCGGGATTAAATAACTTCTACAAAATCAACACCATATACTTCAGGGAATCTCCTCCATCCCAAGTATCAAGCTAGTTCTAGGGATAACCCCCATGATTACTCCCAGAACTCTACTTACTGTTCCTCACACATGATCTTCATCCCCATTGCCCCCAACAGAGATAGAGAGAACTGTCAACCAATGACTAGCCACACTCAAGACACATCTTATGGAAGAGAGCAAAAACCTAACAGTTTTAATTCTCCACTATGCTTGCAGACAGGAGACTAGCACAACTGTCTCCTGATGGGCTTCATCCAGTAGTGGGTGAAAATAGATGAAAACTCCCCCAGTCAAGCATCAGGGGTGTCCCACGGAAGTGTGGGGATTAGGATTAAGAGAGCTGGAGGGGTGAAAGACACCACAAGAAGACTTATAGACTCAACCAACCTGGACCTATGGGTGCTCACAGAGATTGAACCATCAAAGGGCATAGAAGGTATGGACCTAGGACCCCTACACATTTGTAGCAGATTTACAGCTTGGTCTTCATGTGAGTACCCTTACAACTGGACTAGATACTGTCTCTGACTCTGTTGCCTGCCCTTGGATTCCCTTCCCCTAGCTGAATTACCTGATTGGACCTCAGTAGGAGATGATTGAATTAGTCCTGGGGTGACTTGTTCCAGAGTGGAGAAGTACCCATTGGGAGCTTCCCGTTCTATGAGGAGAAGAGGGAGGAATCAGGGAAGAGATTTGTGATAGTGTAACTGGAAGGAGAGGAGGGAGAAGGGGCTATGACTGGGCTGTAAATAAATTAATGAAATATAATAAAGAAGACACACATAAAAAATAATGAAATAGGTTTTTTTGGAAAATGTACATTACATGATTGTAATATGTATTGGGTTCTTATAGTGGCTATTCCTGTTTGTCAACTTAACTAGATCTGGAATGAACTACAAGCCAGAACTGAAGGTTCACCTGTGATATTAATCTGGAGACTGGGAGATACAAGTTTCAAACCTGGATCTTGGCATGGAGATCTTGAGGCATAGTGGCTATGAATCCCAGAAAACAGGGAGATCTCTGAGTTCAAGGTCATCTGGGACAAAGCAAGTCCCAGATCCAGGCGTGGTCGTACACACCTTTAATCTGGGCTACATTTTCTGCTGGTCACCTACATGAGGACATTGGAAGAAGGAAGATAATTTCTCTTCTTTGCCTGCTTGCCTTGTGGGAGTGAGCAACTCCTAGATCCTTGGACTTCCAATCACAGCTGTTGCTGACCATTGTTGGGGTGTTGGACTACAGACCAAGTCATCAGCAAATTCTCTTGCTATATAGAGACTACCCATAAGTTCTGTGACTCTAGAGAACCCTGACAAATACAGAAGTTGGCACCAGGAGTGGTTCTAGAGGAGCAGAAGCATAAGGATGAATCTTTTAAGAATCTGGAGTTGGTTTAATAATTCACCAGAACCTTCAGCTACTGAAACCTCTCCGGGTACTCTGTCAAGGGAGCTCTGAGAATATTGAAGACCTGTGGTTGAAACTACACTACAAATTTAAAGGGGCTAATGCCATTGATTTTCTTGATGAATTAGGTGATTCAGTGTACAAAGCTTTCTAGAAGTTGGGGGAAAAATCAAAACATGATTTTTCTGGCTTGTTGCTCATAGTAACTCTGGAAAAAGTGATGAAGGAAAAGAATAAGTTGTGTGATAAAATCGAATGACTCCAGATGAAGTAACCAATCTAAAAGTTTCTAAGTGTGTCCTTGTAGAAAATCAAAATAAAGCCCTCATAATAAGGTTGGCTGAATTACAGCAAAAAATTCAAATCTCAGTCTCATAGAATGTCAGCAGTTAAAGTAAGGACATTAACTGGCAAAGAATAGGATCCTATAACTTAAGACAGGGACGTCTGGGAGGACACTGTTGAAGCTGGAAATTGTGAATCTTCAGGTTCTCATAGGTTTATCCCACCAGAAGAAGTAATACCCTTAGCCTCACCCCTTGTAATAATGTCTTTTTCACATGAGGAAATTAATCCCTCAGAGTTTGATGAACCAGCAGTGACTTTCTCTGAAGAAAATGTCAGAGAAGACAATATTGATTTTTCCCAAGGCCCACAAATAGTTTCTTCAAGACCTGTAACCAGACTCAAGGCAACACAGGCACCTAGACGGGAGGTAGAAAGTGTAGTCCATGAGGAAATATGCTATACTACTACGGAGCTTAATGAGTTTGCTATTTCATTCAAGCAGAAGTCTGGGGAATATATGTGGCAATGGATTTTAAGGGTGTGGTATAATGGTAGAAGAAACACAAAACTAGATCAGATTGAGTTTTTTGACATGGGCCCTCTAAGTGGAGATTATAGGTTTAACACAGTTAAAAAATGTGTCCGAAGTTTGTTTGAATGGTTGGATGAAGCGTTTATCAAAAGATAAGGAAAAGGAGTTGGAGATGCCTGATATCCTTTGGCTTAGTGTTGACTAAGGGATTTTTAAGGTTCAGGGAAATTGCAGTGCTAGCATGAATACGTTGTATAAAACTTAAAACTTCTGGGGCTGGAGAAATGGCTCAGCGGGTAAGAGTGCCGACTGCTCTTCTGAAGGTCCTGAGTTCAAATCCCAGCACCCACATGGTGGCTCACAACCATCTGTAAGGAGATCTGACACCCTCTTCTGGTGTGTCTGAAGGCAGCTACAGTGTACTTAGATATAATAAATAAAACTTAATCCTCCACAATGGGAAGACCCAGAAGATATGTTCTTCACCAGTCCTATAAGACATAAACTGGTGAGAGGGGCACAAGCACATTTGAAGAGTTTTGTTTTTGCCTTTGTCCTTGTGTGAGATCTTAGTGTTGGAGATGCTGCTACTCAATTAGATGAATTAAATGCAATGGGTTTAATTGGGTCCTGAAGTAACAAGGGCCAGATGGCAGCATTGAATTGCCAGAAACAAGGTGATCATAGTTATTACAATGGACATCTTAGACAAAAAAAATTATAATGACATAGCCCATAATAGTCAGTATAGGAGAGGTGAAATTTACAATGGCATGACATGTGGACCTGTGGTACTGGCTAATCAGTCATGGTGTTTCCAGGTATGAAATAGGTAAGAAGTGTACTAACTGTCTGATCTGTCTAAGCAGAAAAATTCTCAAACAAATGATAGAAAGGCTAAATTGGATCATGGTAAAAGGCAATCTCGGTCAATAAATCAATTTCCTGACTTTAGCCAGTTTGCAGACCCAGAATCCCTTGAATGAAGGGGTCACCAGGCTCCCCTGAGGACGGATCTTGAAAAGACACCTAAAATTTTGCTGTTAGCCTTTCTCCTGTTCGTCTCCAGAGGGACCTATGGCCTTTTACAAGGGTAACTCTTCACTGGGAGAAAGGAAAAATAAGACTTCCCAGTGTCTATTGGATACTGGTTCTGAACTGATGCTGATCCCAGGAGATCCCAAGAAATATTGTGGCCCTCCAGTTCGAGTAGGGGCCTATGGAGGCCAGGTGACTAATGGAGTTTTGAGTGATGTCCAACTCACAGTAGGTTCAGTAGGTCCCCAAACACATCCTGTGGTCATTTCCCCAGTTCCAGGATGTATAATTGGGATAGATATACTTAAAAATTGTCAGAATTCTCACATTGGTTTTCTAACCTGTAAAGTGAGGGCTATTATGCTTGGAAAGGTGAAATGGAAGCCTTTAGAGTTGCCTCTGCCAAAGAAAATAGTGAATCAAAAATAATATCGTATTCCTGGAGGAACTGCAGAAATTACTACCACTATCAAGGACTTGAAAGATGTTGGGTTAGTGATTCCCACCACATCAAACTTTAACTCTCCTATCTGGGTATTGCATAGGACAGATGGATCATGGAGAATGACAGTTGACTATCAAAAACTAAATAAGGTAGTAACTCCAATTCAGCTGCTGTACCAGGAGTAGTTTCACTACTTGATCAAATTAAGACATCTCCTGGTATGCAGCTATTGATCTAGAAAATGCCTTCTTCTCAGTACGTGTCCATAAGGACCACCAGAAGCAATTTGCTTTCAGTTGGCAAGGCCAGCAGTATATCTTTACATTTTTGCCTCAAAGATATATTAACTTTCCTGCCCTGTGTCATAACTTAGAATGGATTTTGATCATTTGTCTCTTCCACAAAATACCGCATTGGTGCATTATATTGATGACATTATGCTGATTGGACCAAGTGACAGAAAGTAGCAACCACTTTGGCCTCATTGGTAACACATATGCATATCAGAGGATGGGAAATAAATCCAACCAAAATTCAAGGGTCATCTCCCTCAGTGAAATTCTTAGGAGTCCAGTGGTGTGAGGTATGCAGAGGTATTCCTTCTAAGTTGAAAGATAAGTTATTGCACCTGGCCCCTCCCACCACCAAGAAAGAAGCACAACCTTTAGTGGGTCCATTTGGATTCTGGGAACAGCACATTCCTTACTTGGGTGTGTTATTTAGGCCTATTTACCAAGAGACTCAGAAAGCTGCTAGCTTTGTGTGGGGCCTGGAACAGGAGAAGGATCTTCACCAGTTCCAGGCTGCTGTGCAGGCTGCTCTACCACTTGGACCATATGATCCAGTTGACCCGATGGTACTTGAGGTTTTGGTGGCAGATAGAGATGCTGTTTGAAGCCTCTGGTAGGCTCCTGTATGTGAATCATAGAAAAGATCTTTGGGATTTTGGAGCAAAACTCTATCATCATCTGCATACAACTATTCTCCCTATGAAAAAATAAGTCTTGGCCTGCTATTGGGCCTTAGTGTTAACTGAACATTTGACAATAAGACACCAAGTTACCATGTGATGTGAACTATCCATTATGAGTTGAATGTTATCAGACCCTCCATGTCATAAATTGAATATGCACAGCAGTCTATTATCAAATGGAAGTGGTACATATGTGATCGGGTGCAAGCATGTCCTGAAGGCACAGTCATGTTAACATGAAGAAGTTACTCAGATGCGTATGGTTTCTACTCCTGTTACAATGCCATCTGCTACCAAGCATATGATTGGCTGATTGAAGAAAAGAAGACTAGGACCTGGTTTACTGAAGGTTTAGCACATTATACATGCATGAACCAGAAGTGGACAGCTGCAGCTTTACAACCCCTTTCTGGGACAACCCTGAAAGATACAGGTGAAGGAAAATCTTCACAGTAGGCAGAACTTCGGGCAGTACACATGGTATTACAGTTTGTTTGGAAGAAGAAATGGCCAGATATATGATTGTTCACTGACTCATGGGCTGTAGTCAATGGATTGGCTGGATGGTCAGGGATGTGGAAAGATCATGATTGGAAAATTGGTGAGAAAGACATCTGGGGAAGAAGTATGTGGATAGGTCTCTCCAAATGAACAAAGAATGTGAAGATATTTGTGTCCCATGTAAATGCTCACCAAAAGATGACTTCAGCTGAGGAGGAGTTCAATAATCAAGTACATAAGATGACCGAATCTGTAGACACTCATCCTCTTTCCCCAGCCATCCTTGTCATTGATCAACGGGCTCATGAACAAAGTGGCCATGGTGCCCAAGATGGAGGTTATGCTTGGACTCAAGAACATGAACTTCCACTCACCAAGGTTGACCTGCCTACAACTGCTGCTGAATTCCAGATCTGCCAATTTCAGAAAATAACACTGAGCCCCAGATATGACACCATTCCTCAAGGTGACCAGCCAGCAACTTGGTGACAGGTTGACTACATTGGACCACTTCCCCCATGAAAAGGACAACATTTTGCTCTTACAGGAGTAGATACTTATTCAGGTTATGGATTTTCCTTTCCTGCACAATATGCTTCTGCCAAATTCACCATCCATGGACTCACAGAGTGCCTTATCCATTATCATGGTATTCTACACAGTATTGCTTCTGAACAAGGAACTTATTTCACAGACAGAGAAGTGTGACATTAGGCCCACAATCATGGAATTCACTTGTCTTATCATGTTCCCCATCTTCCTGAAGCAGTTGGTCTGATAAAAAGATGGAATGGCCTTTTGAAAACACAATTACAGTACAATTTAGGTGGCAACAGTTTGAAGGGCTGGGACAGAGTTCTTCAGAAGGCAGTATATGTTTTGAATCAGTATCCAATATATTGTACCGTTTCTCCCATAGCCAGGATCCATGGGTCTAGGAATCAAGGGGTAGAAAAGGCAATAATTCCACTCACTATAACTTCTAGTGACTCTCTAGGAAAACTTTTGCTTCCTGTTCCCAAAACTCTAGGTTCTGCTGGCCCAGAAGTTTTGGTTCCAGATGGGAGAGTGCTCCTACCAGGAGCCACAACAAACACTCCATTGAACTAGAAGCTCAGATTTCCCCTGGTAATTTTGGGCTTCTAATGCCCTTAAACCAACAGGCTAAGAAAAGAATAACAGTGTTAGGAGGGGTGCTAGATCCAGATTACCATGGGGAAATTGGATTGCCTCTCCACAATGGATGTAAAAAGGGTTATGTTTGGAGTGCAGGAGATTCCTTAGGGTGTCTCTTGGTACTACCATGTCCTGTGATTAAAGTCAATGGGAAACTACAAGAGCCTAATTCAACAGGATAATAAAGGATACAGACCCATCAGGAATGAAGGTCTGGGTCACTCGCCCAGGAAAAGAGCCTAGGCTTGTAGAGGTGCTTGCAGAAGGTACAGACAAATACAGAATGGGTAGTAGAAGAAGGTAGTTATAAATACCAGCTAAGTCCATGCAACCAATTGCAGAAATGAGGATAATAAATTAATTATGATTTATTTCTTGTTATTTCTTTAACATCAATTGGTATTTAAGTTGAGACACTAAAAGAATGTTCCCAAGGGACATTGCCCCAAATTAAATTTACAAATGTGATAGCAATTGTATGTTTATGTGATTATGTTAGGCATTTCATGATATTTTTATTGTTTCACGTTTATATGAGATATTATTTGTGTCAAGCTGTCAAGGTGTGGATTGTAGTGGCTATTTCTGGTTGTCAACTTAAGTATATCTGCAATAAACTACAATCCAGAATTTGAAGACTTACCTGTGATACTAATCTGGAACCTGGGAAATACAAGTTTCTGACCTGGATCTTGACATGGAGATCTTGAAGCATAGTGGTCATAAATCTCAGAGGACTAAGGCAGGGAGATCTCTGAGTTCATGGTCATCTAGATTTCCCCTGGTAATTTTGGGCTTCTAATGGAGAGGCAATTTTAATGGTGGCACACACCTTTAATCTGGGCCACACCTTCTGCTGGAGACCTACAAAAGGACATTGGAAGAAGGAAGATTCACTCTCTTCTTTGCCTGCTTGCATTGTGAGACTGAGCAACTGCTACATCCTTGGACTTCCAGTCACAGCTGTTGCTGACCGTTGTTGGGGAGTTGGACTACAGACTGAAGTCATCAGCAAATTCCCTTACTATATAGACACTACTCATAAGTTCTGTGACTCTAGAGAACCATGACTAATACAGTTCTTAAATTACATCATTTGTTTATAGTTTAGAAAATCATTTTGAAATGTTTGCATTGAAAGCATAAATTTGGCATTTATAGAAGACCAATTATTTTCAAAACACTGAATGATGGGTTTCTATAGAGAAAACAATGATTTATTGTTTGGAAAGTTTTATGGACTTTAATTAACATTAATAATGTCATTTCATAGAATAATGAGATGACTAGAGCATAACAAAACAAGGTCATTTTATCTCAATGTGTTTTTATTAAGCTTTGTTATACTGGCTTATTATTTGATGATTTATCTTTATATATTATCTACTTACTTTTTTCTTCCAGAAACATGAATCCATTACCTTAATTGATTAGTTAATTGACTATTTTTCTACTCATATGCTTGCCATTCATAGCATATGTTGAATGGAAATTTGGTACCACTTCATCAACATTTCCCCAATACCAGGCTCTGGTATTGGTTATCATCATTGTCCCTTCTACATTTATGAGCATAATTAGCTTATATTACAGATAGAAGAGATATAGAAGAGGACTTCTGCATCTGCCTTGTGTTATTTGGATAATTTACTTGAGATCATGAACTCCAAGTCTATCCATGTTGTCTAAGTGGACATAATTTCTGTATTTCTAAAGAAGGATATTTTATTTTCTATTTTTCTTATCCACTAAAGCATTGATGGGAACTTAATTTGACTTGAACCATCCACCCAAAATTTGATCATCTTCTTTGGTATATAAAACAAATTAAAATTCATTTGAAATCACTTAGGGACTTTTGTCAATAGTGTATAATGAATGGGATCAAAAGAGTAAAAAACAGAAGGGAAAAATGTGGGATTATGTGTGATCATCATTAACTTTAAGCAACCATATCATCATCAAAAGGTTAAGGTTTACATTTGTGACACTGAATTGCAATATAATGAGAGGAGACCCTAATGACAACTTGAACGATGCTAAAACAAGTTTAATCAGCTTCTCCACTAGAATTTACTCTTCTAATATTACTAGAACTGGTTCATAATGCTAGTGTCACTAATTTTTAAGCCTCACTTCAATACATTAAAAATTACAATTTCCGTATTTAGAAACTTACGTATAACACATTGGCAATAGACTTACTTATCAGTTCAAATAATAATTGGCTACTCTCTACCATATGTGAGTATGCATATATACATCTGTACTGTGAAATCTCCCCCAACTGGTTTTAAAACATTTTGTTATGAAAATTTCAGATAATGTGACATAATTTAGTGAACATCCACATACACATGGCACAGATATTATCATTAATATTGTATAATTCTTGATGTCTGTCTTTTCATGTCCTGTTAAGCAAACATTGATTTTAATGCTTTGCGAAATAAATTGCTGACAGCTCACAATGCTTCCATGAGGACATGTCAGCATTCCCTTTGAATTTATCTGAAAGTAGAGATAATGTTATTTTATTTGTAAATATGTTGGAAGTGAGAAGTAAAATGCAGAGAGTTGCCAGGAATGGCTGTCTACACTTCTTTGCAAATTAACACAGCTCTGATGCTGCCATGATTTATGGGTAATCAGGCTTGTAAGAGGAAATGGCTGTTGTTGTTTCTGGCCATGCATAACGTGTCTGAATTAAAAACATGCTTGTAAATGGAGATGCTGTCACCTTTGTTGCAGCTTAGCAGGAAAATTTAATTCATAAATCCTACAGCACTACAACCTCAGACTTCTTTAAGCTCTTACACCCTCAACACAGAAACCTAATTACCTCTTCCACTGGAGTGAGATGTTTATAGCAACTGACAGGACTGTATGGCACTGGTCAGCACTGTCATCACATGACCCCTGAGGCTCCATCCCAGAGGCTTCCACTGCTGAGGACTTCAGATCCTTCACACGGGATCAAAAGAACGCCAGTGGAGGCAATTAAATAAAACATCACTGAACATGTTAAACTGAAATTATTTCTGCCTGAAGGGAACTTCATTTGAATTAGCAGATCAGACTTTCCTAGGGATTCCTGAGCTACCACTTGAAGGAAGGTCTTTTATTTTATTTTTTATTTGTTTGCCTCATGTCTCTCATTGCAGAATTTAATTGGGATTCCAGACTCATAGAGCTTTAATTTTAACTGGATTTCTGTACTTTCTCTCAGTGAATTCTATTTACATCTTAAAATGCTGGGAAACACTTTGTGTTTATCAAAGACTTCTTTTCACAAACAAAGCAACCAGTAAGGAGCTCTAATTTTTCAAATAATACACAAGCCCTGCTTTAGAGTATCTTTAGGTGGAATCCAGTTTTTGTAGTAACTAGCTGTTCATATTACAAAGACACCAGTTTTGCTGTTAAAAAGAGTTTGGTTTTTTTTTTTTTTCTTTTCTTTTCTTTTTTTTTTTTTGTGCTCTTAGATAAGGGTGATTTTTCTAGCTATCAGTATTTCCATTTGATAATTTAAAAATGCCTTTCTAATGCGTTTTGTTTCTTTTTGCAAGGATTTTCCTGATACTTAATAAATAGTAACATAGAAGTATTGAAATAATGTCTAGGCAAGGCTGGAAGTGTAAATGAGGCACTAACTAAAGATACTGATTAAAGACCATCTAGAGATTGCCCCACCTCGGAATCCATCCCAATACAAACACAGACAATATTGTGGATGCCCGAGTGCTTGCTGACTGGAGCCTGATATGGCTGTCTCCTGAAAGGCTCTGCCAGTCTGACAAATACAGAGGCAGACGCTTACAGCCAGCTATTGGACTGAGCACAGGGTCTCCAATGGAGGCGTTAGAGAAAGGACTGGAGGAGTTGAAGGGGTTGACAACCTCATAGGAAGAACAAAAATATCAACCCAATCAGCCTTTCCAGAGCTTCCAGGGACTAAACCACCAACCAAAGTGTATACATGGCAGGACCCATGGCTCCAGTGGCATATGTAGCAGAGGATGGTCTTATAGGACATCAATGGGAGCAGAAGCCCTTGGTCATGTGAAGACTCGATGCCCCAGTGTGGGGAGGCGGGAGTGGGTGGGTAGGCAGGGGGGGAAACCCTCATAGAAGAAGGGACATGGGGGATGAGATAGGGGGTTGGGGAGGAGCAGGAAATGGGATAACATTTGAAATGCAAATAAAGAAAATATCCAATAAAAAAACCCTATGTACGAATAAGAAAAAAAAAAGTTGTTAAAGTGTGAAGACCAGCTGATACGAAGGCAATTCAGACAGCCTTGTCCTGGGAACTCTTAGGCTTGCTTTGTATGATGACAATAATGATCCCATTCTTTAAAGTTCATGTATTACTAAACTAGTTTTTGTCTCATTAAAAATATTTCTATGTAATCAGTGTTATTATCATTTAGAGTACTCTGATAATCCAACCTCTATTGTATAGTAAGAAAATCCAGTTCAGTAGACAATTATTATTCAAGAATTTGCCTGTAATCATTTAAATGATGTGAAATATAGTTTCATATCATTGTGGAGCTAGCATCAAAGAAAGATCAATAATATAGCAAGCAAACATTAATTAAAGCATCTTGAAGAAAATTAAGTGGTGTTGTAGGTCTCAATGATACTTTGTATTTTTCATATTAAATTTTAATTACAATATGATGGGTTTTATTGTGACATTTTATATAACATATAAAATGACATTACAATAACTCCCATTTCTTTCAGTTGTTCTCTCACCAACTCTCTGGTCTCTTTCATGTTCCAAAATTTTCTCCCTTCGACTTTCATGCCATTCATTTAAGTTATAGATTGCATATATAAGAAATAAGGGAGCATTGTGTCCTTTTGAATATGATGTGCTTTGCTTAAACACAATGTTCTTCAGTGCTATTCATTTTCATGATGTTGACATGATTTCCATTGAACTGAATAATAATATGTAGTTGGAATTATGTGAACATTTATAAACACATTCCCTCATGGAGCATATATTTATAAGTCAAGACATGGAGACCTACTACATATAAAAATGCAACAAATGACTAAACATTATTGTAGAAAGTCACAGAAGAACTCTTATTCCTATTTATAACTAGCTTTGCTGGAATTCTCAGCATCACTGCCTGCCCTACCATCTGATGGCCTAAAGACAAAGGTGAAAATATTACCAAAGAACAAAACTACGAATTGTTAATGACCTGATTCCACAGACTCAAGTATTATGTATTATAACTGTTTACTTGTTAAGGCATTCAGTGTTTGGTTTTTGTTGTGGTTAAATCTCCCCTTTAGGCTCATGTAATTGCACTCATGGTTGCTAGCTGGTGTTTCTGGTTGAGAAACTGGACACTTATTTGAAAAAAGAGGTTACTGGAGGAGGGTCTTAAGATACTATAGCTACGGGGAAAAGGATGCAATATGATCATCCACCTCACACCTTCCCAGCAATGATGGAATAGGTGTCTTCTTAAATCGAGATCCAAAATAAATGATTCCAGCTTCAGATGTTTTGTCACGGCAACAAAGAAAGCAATGGCCAGCTTAGTGAAATCTAAGACAATGCCAAGAAGGTACAGCTTCAACGCGTTTTTAGCAACCTTTGTGGAAAACCATTGTGGAAAATACTGATTCCTCAAAGCACCTCCAACAACATCTACCATGTGCCTTCTCTGTACTCTTCCAGAGGTCTGCGACCCTGATCTCCTACAAAAATCATAGGTCCAATATGTAGAAAACTTAACTGGTAAATTGTTTTTTTGTTTTTGTTTTTTATTCTGTTCTGTCCTGACAGATAATGGATTGAACGTTTTGCTTTTGAGCCAGAGGTTACACTACAAAGTAATCTCTTATGTAGCTCTAGTGCCCATTAATTAATCAATAACATTCTATCTCTGTGAGTGATTGATACCTGGTCTGGGAAGTCTTTCCTTTATAGTTCTTCATTTTCAGTGAGAATTGGGTGATTCCTCTTTTCTGCTCATACTTTTCCTATTACTGGGTTTTGCTGTCATAATAGGATTTATTTTGTCTCTATGACTCCACTATACGTTGAGTACTTATTCATTAAAGAAAGGGAGTTTCTTTCATTATTTTGTTAGTCCTTGCACTGAGTGAAGAATCTAACACCATAGAAATTACTCTAAGTATTTATGAAGTGTAAAGAGACTGCATTTTCATAGATTCTTTGCTGTACTTTCGTTGCAATTTCTAATGATTTTTAACTTACATCCTACCATTAAGTAAGTGTAGCACACTTCCAGGCAAGGTCTTCAACCCATTTAACCCAAATTATGGGACTTAAAACGTCACACTAAATTAGAAGAAGTCTAATTTCCTCTACAAAAATTATTTTTGGAAGAATTGCATTCTAACTTAACCTCAAATATTGAAAAATTTTAGAAAAAAGTATTTTCTTTTTGTTGTTCTGTTTTGTTCTTATTCTTGTGAAAAGAGGGGGTGGTCTTACTATGTAGCTTTGCAAACCTGGAACTTATTGCATTTGACTAGGCTGGCCTCAAACTCCAAGGGTTTCAATTAAAGGTATGCAACACTAAGCATAGAAGGAATAATTTCCTTCAGAAATGTGTTTAGAAATAATTAGGCGAACCTAAAAATAGCAACCCAAAATTTAGAATCTTTAAAATATTTGAATAAAACTCTCAAAAATATATATAAAAATGAACTATAACCTGCTTAATGAGATATTCTAAAACATCTTCATCAAATTGTTATAACATTTAGCTCTTATAGAATTTAATATAAATATATTTCCTAACCATTTACTTATAAAATATTTAAAATTAATATTATAGTATTTAGTAAATATATAAAAACATTCACATGAATTTTAAAAACAAAAAAATTTAAGAATTTACCCTTGCTTTGCACTATTAGTTATTATGATGAGCAATGCTATAAAGTATTAAATAAAAATATAAAGTTGTATATATACTCAACAAATTATTTAATAAAGTAATGATTTTTGTGAAGCAGTGTTGATAACAGATGCTAGACTTCTCCTAGCACAGAAGCATTAACACTTATCAGAGAACTAATCAATTTATTGGAATCACTTTGATCCATGTTCTTTAATTTATATGCCAAGCAGATGAACTGGATGGATTGTTATTACTAAGCAAATGGTTTCTTTTTATTAAAAGCGCTCTGGATTTCAGACTCTTTTCCATGATATCTAATCCGTTGTTCTTAACTAGGGAAGTGGTAGCTTAAAATACGCAGTATAGAGAGTGCACTCCGCCATCTTCGCTCCAGTGGCCAGGAAGTTGGGACTGCCAGGCTCTGAGACAGACAGGCATAATATCGCTTGGGTCTCGGGCAGATTGTGTGTACGTGGCTCCCAAGAGCTGGGCAGTTCTGCAGTAACCAGCATGCTAGCTCTGCTGTGGGACTTCTGCCTGGCAGAGGGACGCCCCCTTCTCCCCCCCACTCTAGGAGAGATCACACACCCCTGCACAGGGCAGGAGCCTACCAACCTCCCTTTGGCGACCTCTGCTCCAGGAATCCACTACGCTGAGCCTTTGGATGTGCAAGGACTCCCCAATATAACATCACTTGGTGCAAGGCACATCAGGGCTCCAAAGTCACTCAGGAGCAGGGCAGGCCCCAGAAATCTGTGCCAGGGGAATCCTGGCAATCCAGGGGGGGCAGAAATAGCTTTGCAGGCTCACAGGAAGTCCAACCAACAGCCAGTGACAGCAGGACCAACTAACATCAGAGGTATCCAGATGGCAAAAGGCAAACGTAGGAATGTTACTAACAGAAATCAAAGTAATATGGGACCATTCGAACCCAACTCTCCAACAGCAGCAAGTCCTGGATACTCCACCACACCCGAAAGACAAGATCTGGATTTAAAATCACTTCTCATGATGCTATTAGAGGATCACAAGAAGGACACAAATAAATCTAATAAAGAATTACAGGAGACCATGAATCAACAGTTAGAAGCCCTTACAAAGGGAACACAAAAATCGCTTAGAGAAATGCGGGAGAACATGGATCAAAAGATGGAGGCGCACAAGGAGACAACACAAAAATCGCTTAACAAGATGAATCAACGGGTAGACGCACTCACAAAGAGTCACAAAAATTGCATAAAGAAATACAGAAGAATATGGGTCAACAGACAGATGCCCATACGGAGGCAACACAAAAATTGCTTAAAGAAATGAATCAAAGTTTAGATGCCCTTACAAAGGAAACACGAGAACTGCTTAAAGAAATGCAGGAGACGATGGATCAACAAATGGATTCCCATGAGGAGGAAACACAAAAATCGCTCAGAGAAATGCAGGAGAACGTGGGTCAACAGGCAGAAATCCTGAAAGAGGTAATGCAAAATTACCTTAAAGAAATACAGGAAAATACAAACAAACAAGTGAAGGATCTCAGCAAATCCATCCAGGAACTAAAAAAGGAAGTAGAAACAACTAAGAAATCACATAGGGAGACAACTTTGGAGATAGAAAACCTTGGGAAGAAATCAGGAGTCATAGATGCAAGCATCAACAATAGAATACAAGAGATGGAAGAAAGAATCTCAGGTGCTGAAGATTCCATAGAAAGCATCAACTCAACAGTCAAAGAAAATGCAATATACAAAAAAACGTGTAACCCAAAACATCCAGGAAATCCAGGACACAATGAGAAGACCAAACCTAAGGATTATAGGTATAGATGAGAGTGAAGATTTGCAACTTAAAGGGCCAGTAAACATCTTCAACAAAATTATGGAGGAAAACTTCCCTAACCTAAAGAGAGAAATGCCAATGAATGTACAAGAAGCCTACAGAACTCCAAACAGACTGGACCAGAACAGAAATACCTCCCATTACATAATAATCAAAACACCGAATGTTCTAAACAAAGAAAGAATACTAAAAGTAGTAAGAGAAAAGGGCCAAGTAACATACAAAGGAAGACCTATCCGAATCACATCAGATTTCTCACCAGAGACTATGAAAGCCAGAAGATCCTGGGCAGATCTCATGCAGACACTAAGAGAGCACAAATGCCAGCCTAGACTACTATACCCAGCAAAACTCTCAATCACCATAGATGGAGAGACCAAGATATTCCATGATAAAACCAAATTTTCACAATATCTTTCCACAAATCCAGCCCTGTAACAGATAATAGGTGGAAACCTCCAATACAGGGAGAGAAACAACACCCTGGAAAAAATGAGATAATAACCTTCTTGAATCAAACCCAAAAGTAGATAACCACCCAAACATAAAGATAGCGTCAAGAATGGCAGATGGCAATAATCACTATGCCTTAATCTCTCTTAATATCAATGGTCTCAATTCCCCAATTAAAAGACATAGACTAGCAGACTGGATATGTAAACAGGACCCAGCATTTTGCTGCATACAAGAAACGCACCTCAGTGTCAAAGACAAACACTACCTCAGAGGAAAAGGCTGGAAAACAATTTTACAAGCAAATGGCCCCAAGAAACGAGGTGGAGTAGCCATCCTAATATCAGAAAAAAATTGATTTTCAACCTAAAGTCGTCAAAAAAGACACAGAAGGACATTACATACTGATCAAGGGAAAAATCCACCATCAAGAACTCTCAATTCTGAATATCTATGCTCCAAATGCAAGGGCACCCTCATTAGTAAAAGAAACTTTACTAAAACTCAAAGCAAACATCGCACCGCACACAATAATAGTGGGTGACTTCAACACTCCGCTCTCTGAAATGGATTGTTCAGGAAAGTAGAAACTAAACAGGGACACAGTGAATCTAATTGAAGCCTTGGACCAAATGGAACTAACAGATATTTATAGAACATTTCATCTGAGAGCTAAAGAATACACCTTCTTCTCAGCACCTCATGGTACCTTCTCCAAAATTGACCATATAATTGGTCACAAATCAGACCTCAACAGATATAAGAAGATAGACCTAATCCCATGCCTCCTATCAGATCACTATGGAATAAGGGTGGTCTTCAATGGCAACAAAAACAAAAGAAAACCCACGTACACATGGAGGCTGAACAATGCTCTACTCAATGATAACTTGGTCAAGGTGGAAATAAAGAAAGAAATCAAAGACTTTTTGAAAGTTAATGAAAATGAAGGCACAACATACCCTAAATTATGGGGCACAATGAAAGCAGTTCTAAGAGCAAAATTCATAGCCCTGAGTACTGCCAAAAAGAAACGGGAGACAGCATACACTAACAGCTTAATGGCACACCTGAAAGCCCTGGAACAAAAAGAAGCAAATACACCAAAGAGGAGTAGAAGGCAGGAAATCATCAAACTCAGGGCTGAAATCAATCAGGTAGAAACAAATAAAACCATACAAAGAATCAACAAAACGAGGAGTTGGTTCTTTGAGAAAATCAGCAAGATAGATAAGCCCTTAGCCAGACTAACCAGAGGGCACAGAGATAGTATCCAAATTAATAAAATCAGAAACGAAAAGGGAGAGATAACAACAGAAACTGAGGAAATTCAAAAAATCATCAGATCCTACTACAAAAACCTGTATTCAATACAACTAGAAAATCTTGAGGAAATGGACAATTTCCTTGACAGATACCAAATACCAAAATTAAATCAGGATCAAATAGACCATCTAAACCGTCCTATAACCCCTGAAGAAATAGAAGTTGTCATTGGAAGTCTTCCAACCAAAAATAGCACAGGTCCAGATGGTTTTAGTGTAGAATTCTATCAGACCTTCAAAGAAGACTTAACACCAATACTCTTCAAACTGTTCCACAAATAGAAACAGAAGGAACACTACCCAACTCGTTCTATGAAGTCACAATTACACTAATACCAAAAGCACACAAAGATCCGACAAAGAAAGAGAATCTCAGGCCAATCTCTCTTATGAATATCGATGCAAAAATACTCAATAAAATTCTTGCCAACCGAATCCAAGAACACATCAAAATGATCATCCACCACGATCAAGTAGGCTTCATCCCAGGGATGCAGGGATGGTTCAATATAAGGAAATCCATCAATGTAATCCACTACATAAACAATCTCAAAGAAAAAAACCACATGGTCATCTCATTAGATGCTGAGAAAGCATTTGACAAAATTCAGCATCCTTTCATGCTAAAGGTCTTGGAAAGATCAGGAATTCAAGGCCCATATCTAAACATAGTAAAAGCAATTTACAGCAAACCGGTAGCCAGCATCAATCTAAATGGAGAGAAACTTGAAGCAATCCCACTAAAATCAGGGACTAGACAAGGCTGCCCTCTCTCTCCATATCTTTTCAATATAGTACTTGAAGTTCTAGCTAGAGCAATTAGACAACAAAAAGAGGTCAAAGGGATGCAAATTGGAAAGGAAGAAGTCAAACTATCACTATTTGCAGATGATATGATAGTATACTTAAGCGACCCAAAGAACTCCACCAGAGAACTCCTACAGCTGATAAATGACTTCAGCAATGTGGCCGGATATAAAATCAGCTCAAGCAAGTCAGAAGCCTTCCTATACTCAAAGGATAAGCGGACTGAGAAAGAAGTAATAGAAATGATACCCTTCACGATAGCCACAAATCATATAAAGTATCTTGGCGTGACTCTAACAAAACAAGTGAAAGATCTGTATGACAAGAACTTCAAGTCTCTGAAGAAAGAAATTGAAGAAGACCTCAGAAGATGGAAAAATCTGCCATGTTCATGGATTGGCAGGATTAATATAGTAAAAATGACCATCTTACCAAAAGTAATATACAGATTCAATGCAATCCTCATCAAAATCCTAACTCAATTCTTCATAGAGTTAGAAAGAGCAATTCAAAAATTCATCTGGAATAACAGAAAACCCAGAATAGCTAAAACTATTCTCAAGAGTAAAAAAACTCTGGGGTAATCAGTATCCCGAACCTCAAGCTGTACTACAGAGCAATAGTGTTAAAAACCACATGGTATTGGTACAGTGACAGGCATGTAGATCAGTGGAACAGAATTGAAGACCCAGAAATGAATCCACACTCCTATGGTCACTTGTTCTTTGACAAAGGAGCTAAAACCATCCAGTGGAAAAAAGATAGCCTTTTCAACAAATGGTGCTGGCTCAGCTGGAGGTCAACATGCAGAAGAATGCAAATTGGCCCATTCTTATCTCCTTGCACTAAGCTCAATTCTAAGTGGATCAAGGATCTCCACATAAAACCAGACACACTGAAACTAATAGAAAGGAAACTAGGGACGTACCTTGAACATATGGGCACAGGTGAGAATTTCCTGAACAGAACTCCAATAGCTTATGCTCTAAGATCAAGAATAGACAAATGGGACCTCATTAAATTACAAAGTTTTTGCAAGGCAAAAGACACTGTCAAAAAGCAAAGCGGCAACCAACTAACTGAGAAATGATCTTTACCAACCTTACATCCAACAGAGGGCTAATATCCAATATATACAAAGAACTCAAGAAGTTAAACTCCAGAGAGGCAAGTAACCCTATTAAAAAATGGGGTACATCCTGTCCGGAAGATGGAAAAATCTGCCATGCTCATGGATTGGCAGGATTAATATAGTAAAAATGAGCATCTTACCAAAAGTAATACACAGATTCAATGCAATCCCCATCAAAATCCCAACTCAATTCTTCATAGAGTTAGAAAGAGCAATTCAAAAATTCATCTGGAATAACAGAAAACCCAGAATAGCTAAAACTATTCTCAAGAGTAAAAGAACCTCTGGGGGAATCAGTATCCCGGACCTCAAGCTGTACTACAGAGCAATAGTGTTAAAAACTGCATGGTATTGGTACAGTAACAGACATGTAGATCAATGGAACAGAATTGAAGACCCAGAAATGAATCCACACTCCTATGGTCACTTGATCTTTGACAAAGGAGCTAAAACCATCCAGTGGAAAAAAGATAGCCTTTTCAACAAATGGTGCTGGCTCAGCTGGAGGTCAACATGCAGAAGAATGCAAATTGACCCATCCTTATCTCCTTGCACTAAGCTCAATTCTAAGTGGATCAAAGATCTCCACATAAAACCAGACACACTGAAACTAATAGAAGGGAAACTAGGGAAGAACCTTGAACATATGGGCACAGGGGAGAATTTCCTGAACAGAACTCCAATAGCTTATACTCTAAGATCAAGAATAGACAAATGGGACCTCATTAAATTACAAAGTTTTTGCAAGGCAAAAGACACCGTCAAAAAGACAAAGCGGCAACCAACTAACTGGGAAATGATCTTTACCAACCTTACATCCGACAGAGGGCTAATATCCAAGATATACAAAGAACTCAAGAAGTTAAACTCCAGAGAGGCAAGTAACCCTATTAAAAAATGGGGTACAGAGCTCCACAAAGAGTTCTCACCTGAAGAATATCTAATGGCTGAGAAGCACCTAAAGAGATGTTCATCATCCTTAGTCATTAGGGAAATGCAAATCAAAACAACCCTGAGATTCCATCTCACACCAGTCAGGATGGCTAAGATCAAAAACACAGGAGACAGCAGTTGTTGGCGAGGATGTGGAGAAAGAGGAACACTCCTCCACTGCTGGTGGAATTGCAGGCTGGTACAACCACTCTGGAAAGCAGTCTGGCGGCTCCTCAGAAAACTGGGCATGACACTTCCGGAGGATCCGGCTATACCACTCCTGGGCATATACCCAGAGACTTTACCTGCATGCAATAAGGACACATGCTCCACTATATTCATAGCAGCCTTATTTATAATAGCCAGAAGCTGGAAAGAACCCAGATGTCCCTCAACGGAGGAATGGATTCAGAAGATGTGGTATATTTACACAATGGAATACTACTCTGCAATTAAAAACAATGAATTCACGAAATTCCTAGGCAAATGGTCAGAACTTGAAAATATCATCCTTAGTGAGGTAACCCAATCACAAAAGATCACACATGGTATGAAGTCACTGATAAGGGGATATTGACCCAGAATCTCAGAATACCCTAGACACAATCAGCATATCAATAGATTTCTAAAAAGATGGAAGGAGAGACCCCTGGTCCTGGAAAGACTGGATGTAGGGGAACGCCAGGACAGAGTAATGAGAGGGGGTTGAACGGAGAAAAGAGGGAGGGAAGGGGGCTTATGGGACTTTCGGGGAGGGAGGAAACGGGAAAGGGGAAGTGATTTGGAATGTAAATTAAAAAAATAAAATAAAATTAAATTAAAAAAAAAAAAAAAAAAAAAAAATGGGGTACAGAGCTAAACAAAGAGTTCTCACCTGAAGAATATCTAATGGCTGAGAAGCACCTAAAGAGATGTTCATCATCCTTAGTCCTTAGGGAAATGCAAATCAAAACAACCCTGAGATTCCATCTCACACCAGTCAGGATGGCTAAGATCAAAAACACAGGAGACAGCAGTTGTTGGCGAGGATGTGGAGAAAGAGGAACACTCCTTCACTGCTGGTGGAATTGCAAGCTGGTACAACCACTCTGGAAAGCAGTCTGGTGGTTCCTCCGAAAACTGGGCATGACACTCCAGGAGGATCTGGCTATACCACTCCTGGGCATATACCCAGAGGCTTTACCTGCATGCAATAAGGACACATGCTCCACTGTGTTCATAGCAGCCTTATTTATAATAGCCAGAAGCTGAAAAGAACCCAGATGTCCCTCAACAGAGGAATGGATTCAGAAGATGTGGTATATCTACACAATGGAATACTACTCTGCAATTAAAAACAATGAATTCACGAAATTCCTAGGCAAATGGTCAGAACTTGAAATTATCATCCTTAGTGAGGTAACCCAATCACAAAAGAACACACATGGTATGCAGTCACTGATAAGGGGATACTAACCCAGAATCTCGGAATACCCTAGAAACAAATCGCATATCAATAGATTTCTAAGAAGATGGAAAGAGAGACCCCTGGTCCTGGAAAGACTGGATGTAGGGGAATGTCAGGACAGAGAAAGGAGAGGGGGTTGAATGGAGAAAAGAGGGAGGGAAGGGGGCTTATGGGACTTTCGGGGAGGGAGGAAACGGGAAAGGGGAAATGATTTGGAATGTAAATTAAAAAAATAAATAAATAAAATTAAAAAAATGCAGTATATAATGTGGTAAAAAAATAATATACATGTTTTATAACATTTATGAAATGAACTAGTAGTATATTAACTTGAGTTCTTTTCAGTATTTATTGTATACATGGTCCTACATTTTAAAAAGCTATAATAGAGCTTAGTTTTCCTTTCATAGAATAAATTAGTAGTTCACATTAATGTATTATTCTATGCAGAGTTTTGTGGCATAGTTTAGTTTCATTATATAGTAATGTCTAATAAGAATTTAGTTGGAAATAGCTGCATGAGTTTTTAAAATTAAAATTAAGCCAACAAGTTTGCAATATATTGTACATTTAGCTTTTAAAGTGACTAAAATAACAAATGTAGCAGTCAGTAGTGACAGCTGTAATTATCTAAAGCTCAACTAAGCATAATTTTAAGTGCAGGTCACAGTCACATGTTGAATAAACAGGCATTTCTCAACAAGGAAAACAATGGACATATCTAGGGAACTCTTCTTATTTTCTTTTCAAACCTGCTTAGCTGAGCGATGTAATAAAAAAAAAGAAAAGATGAGAATCTATAGTCTTTGAGGAATGATACATTGGGATATATGTTGTCTGTCCTGTGCTTATTGGAAACTGGCAATTTCTCATGCTTCTTAGAATTATCACTTACCAAGTTGATGAATACATATGTTAAATCATATAGTGTTAGAACGCTGAGATACTTTGTGATCTTACTGGCTACCACATAGTATCTTTTCTTCCATAAACTTCCTGAAACAATATATTTCCTAAGTAAGAATGGGATATATTATGTATTTGTGTCCCACATTGTCTGGATTCCTTTAGGAATTAGATAAACAGGATATTCCTACTCAAGCTGTGAAGTAACCAAAGGTCTAAGTCTGCTCTGTAGATGTAAACAATACTTTTGCAGAACTATGTTATAATGATAAGTACCTGAGGTTTAATTAAATGACCCCAAGTGAGTTTGTTTTGAGATAGTCTTGTGTATCATGAGTTGGCCTCATATTCATTACATAGCTAGACGAGTTTGATTTTCTGATTCTCCTACTTCTGTATTCAAAGTTTACATTCAGGAACTACCATAGCTACTTTTTTAAAATGGAGCCCTGGTGATCAATGCCATAGCTTCTTGTGCACTAATATAACACACTGCTAACAGCCAGCAAGCTTCACTCCTCATATTTACTGATTTTTGAAGATAAATAACAATCATGAGTCTATTTAATGATACACACATACAAACACATACACGCATATATAGGTATATATATATATTAAAATACATAAAATATATGTATGTATGTATATATATGATAGATTTTATATTTTTTATCTTTCACATTATTGTATTTATTTACAGTCCAACCATTACCCCCCTTCCTGGTTCCCTGTACCACAGTTCCTCATCCATTTCCTCCATCCCCCTGACTCTGAGAGGATGCTCACCCCACCAGGCCTCTCCGCTTTCTGGGTAGTGAGGTCTCCCAAGGATTAGGCTCCTCATCTCTGACTGAATCCAGAACAGACAGTCATCTACTATATGGGTGCTATGAGCCTCAGGTCAGCTCCAGGATGCTGCCTGGTTGGTTGGACAGTGTCTGAGAGGTCCCAGGGATCTGGGTCATTTGAGACTGCTGGTCGTTCTATGAGGTTTCCCTCCCTTTCAGCTTCCTCAATCCGTCTCCTAATTTAGCCATAGTGGCAGCAGACAGTCCAATAGTTGGATGTAAGCATTTGTATCTGTCTCAGTCAGCTGCTGATAGGTCCTCTCATAGGACAGCCCTGCTTGGGTCCTCTCTGTAACCACACCATAGTATCAGTAACAGTGTCAGACCTTGGTGCCCACATATGAGAAGGACCCCAAGTTGTGCTAGTCACTGGACTGCCTTTCCTTCAGTCTCTTCTCTATTATCTTCTCTTGTAGTTCTTTTAGACAGGAACAATATTTGACTGTGGGTTGGCAACACAGTCCCTCCACTTGAGGCCCTGTCTATCTACTGGAGGTGGATTCTTCAAGTTCCCTCTCCCCAGTGTTGGACATTTTGCCTAAAGTCATTCCCACTGTGTCCTGAGAGTATCTCACCTCTCAGGTCTCTGGTACATTCTAGGGGATCTCCCCACTCCCACACCCCTGAAAACGCTTATTTCTCTTCATTATGCTTATTGTATCCTATACATTCAGTATTTTATGGGCTAATATACACTAGTCAGTGAGTACATACCATGCCTGTCCTTCTTGGTCTGGGTTACGTCACTCAGGATGATATTTTCTAGTTCCATCTATTTGCCTGAAAAATTCAGGAAGTCTCATTCTTAATAGGTGATAGTAGTCCATCATGTAAATGAACCACATTTTCAGTATCCATTCAGTTGAGGGACATCTGTCCGGGTAGTTTCTACCTTCTGGCTATTACAAATAAGGCTTCTATGAACATGGTGGAGCATGTGTCCTTGTAGAATGGTAGGGCATCTTTTGGGTTTATGACTGGGTCTTCTGGTGGATCTATTTCTAGTTTTCTGAGATGGGGTGTCTTTCGGGGTTATATTTGAGTCTTCAGGTGGATCTATTTCCAATTTTCAGAGGAACCAGAAGAGTGATTGCCAGAGTGGTTGTACCTGTTTGCAATCTGACCAGACATAGAGGATTACACCTCTTTCTTCACATCCTTGCCAGCATGTGCTGTTACTTGAGTTTTTGATCTTAGGTATTTTGACTGGTGTGAGTTGGAATCTTAGGGTCATCTTCATTTGCATTTCCCTGTGGCTGAAGACTTTGAACATTTCTTGAAGTGCTTCTCAGCCACTGGAAATTATTCTGTTGTGAATTATCTCTTTAGTTCTATGCCCCATATTTAACTGGGGTATTTGATTTTTTGTGAGGTTGACTTCTTGTGTTCTTTATACATTTCAGATATTAGCCCTCTATATGATGTAGGGTTAGTGAAGATTTTTTCTCAGTCCATAGGTTGCAGATGTGTCCTACTGTCTGTGTCTTTTGACCTACAGAAGCTTTCCAGTTTCATGAGGTACCACTTATCGATCATTGATCTTAAAGCCTAAGGCATTGGAGTTCTGTTGAAAAATTTTCCCCACTGCCATTAAGTTCAAGGCTCTTTCCCACTTTCTCTTCTTTTTGATTCAGTGTATCTTGTTTAATGTAAAGGTCCTTGATCCACTTGAACTTGGGCTTTGTGAAAGGTGACAAATATGGATATATTTTCATTTTTCTGCATACCAACTGACAGGTAGACCAGCAGCATTTATTGAAGATGCTTTTTTTTTTCCTTTGGATGCTTTTGGAGTCTTTGTCAAAGAACAAGTGTCCATAAGTGTGTGGGTTTACTTCTGGGATTTCAGTTCTATTCCATTAATTGACCTCTCTGTCTCTGTACCAACACTATACTGTTTTTTATCACTATTTATCTGTGATTTCCCAAAAGTTCTTTTATTGTTGAGAATATTTTTCACTCTCTTGTTTTGTTTTTTTGTTGTTGTTGTTTCCTATGAAGTTAAGGATTGCTCTTTCCATATCTGTGAAAATTTATGCTTGAATTTTGATGGGGATTGTGTTGAATCTGTAGATTACTTTTGGTAGTATGGCCATTTTACCATGTTAATCCTACCAATCCATTAGCATTGGAGATCTTTCAATTTTCTGAGGTCTTCAGTTTCTTTCATCAGAGACTTAAAGTTCTTGTCATAAAGATCTTTCACTGTTTGAGTTTTTGTATATATTGGATATCAGCTCTCTATCTGTTGTTATATTGGTAAAGACCTTTTCCCAATCTGTTGGTTGTCATTTTGTCCTATTGATTTATCTCTGATAGAAGTTTTGGTGTCACTTAAGTATATTATCATATCATGCATAAATAGCGATATCTTGACTTCTCCTTTTCAAATTTGTATCACCTTTATCATCTTTGGCATCTTTTGGCTCTTTGTAGATTTTGAATACTGAATTGAATAATATATAGAGAGTAGGCATCCTTGTCTTGTTCCTGATTTTAGTGGAATTGCTTCAAGTATCTCTTCATTTAATTTGATATTGACTCTAGGTTTGTAGTATATTCATACTATTATATTTAGGTATAGACCTTGAATTCATGATCTTTCCAATATTTTTAACATGATAGGATATTGTATTAGTCAAAGGCTTTTTCAGCATTTATGAGATGATTGTGTGATTATTTTCCTTTGAGTTTGTTTATATAGTGGATTATGTAATTGATTTTCATATATTGAACCATCCTAGCATCTCTGGGATAAGCTTACTTGATTGAGGAGATTTATGATTTTGATGTGTTCTTGGATTCTGCTTGAGAAAATTTTATTGAGTATTTTGGCATCAATATTCATAAGCAAATTGGTGTGAAGTTCTCTCTCCTTGTTGGGTCTTTGTGTGGTTTAGGAATCAGGGTAACTGTGGCTTCATAGGATACATTATGTAGTGTTACTTATATTTCTTTTTTTTCCTTCTAAACAACAAATTTTACTTTTTTAGTAGATATTTGCTTTATTTGCATTTCAAATGTGAAGCCTTTTCCACGTTATACCACCGAAAACCCCCTATCCCATCCCCCGTTCACTTGCTCACCCCCCACCCCAATTTCCTAACTTGCATTCCTTTATTCTGGGGACTCGAACTTTCACAAGAACAATGGCCTCTCCTCTCATTGATGTCTGATATGCTCATTTTCTGCTATATATGTACTTGGAGCCATAGGACACTCTCTGTATACTCTTTGGCTGGCGGTTTAATACCTGGGATCTTTGGGGTTATTGGTTGATACATATTACTGTTCCACCTGCGGAGCTGCAAACCTTTTCAGCTCCTTGGGTCCTCTCTCTAACTTCTCCATTGGAGACCCTATTCTCACTCTATTGGTTGGCTGTGAGCCATAGATGTTTTGATCCAATTCCAATAAGGATCAAAGTATCCACACTTTGATTTTCCTTCATCTTGAGCTTCATGTGGTCTGTGAGTTGTATCTTGGGTATTACAAGTTTCTGGGCTAATATTCACTTATCAGCAATTGCACACCATGTGTTTGTGTTCTTTTGTGATAGGGTTACATCACTTGGGATGATAGTTTCTAGCTCCATCCATTTGCCTGAATGAATTCATTGTTTTTAATAGCTGAGTAGAACTTCATTGTGTAAATGTACTGCATTTTCTGTATCCATTACTCTGTTGAGGGATATCTGGGTTCTTTCTAGCTTCTGGTTATTATAAATAAGGCTGCTATGAATATACTGTAGCATGTGTCCTTATTACATGTTGGAGCATCTTCTGGGCATATGCCAAGGAGTGGTATAGCTGGGTCTTCAGATAGTACTGTGTCCATTTCTCTGAGGAATTGCCAAACTGATTTGCAGAGTGGTTTTTCCACTTTGCGACCCCCGCAGCAATGGAGGAGTGTTCCTCTTTCTCTACATCCTCTCCAACATTTGCTGTCCCCTGAGTTTTTGATCTTGGCCATTCTGACTTGTGTGTTGTGAAATATCAGAGTTGTTTTAATTTGCATTTCCCTGATGATTAAGGATATTGAACAATTCTTGAGGTATTTCTCCACCATCTGGTATTCCTCAGTTGAGATTTCTTTGATTAATTCTGTACCCCATTTTCAATAGTTTTAGTTGGTTCTCTGGAGTCTTACATTTGAGTTCTTTCTATATATTGGATATTATCATTCTATCATATATAAGATTGGTAAAGATATTTTTCCAATCTGTTGGTTGCCACATTGTCCTATTGATAGTATCCTTTGCCTTACAAAAGCTTTGAAATTTTATGAGATCCTATTTGTTAATTCTTGATCTTAGAGCGTAAGCTGTTGGTGTGAAAACAAAGGCACAGCATACCCAAACTTATGAGACCCAATGATAGCAATGCTAAGAGGAACACTCATAGCTCCCAGTATCTCCACAAAGAAACTGGATAGAGCATACACTAACAGCTTAACAGTACAACTGAAGACTCTAGAACAAAAAGAAGCAAATACACCCAAGAGGAGTAGATGGCAGGAAATAATCAGATACAGGGCCGAAATCAACAAAGTAGAAACAAAAAGAACCATACAAAGAATTAACCAAACCAGGAGCTGGTTCTTTGAAAAAACCAAGATAGACAAATCCTTAGCCAAACTAACCCGAGGGCACAGAGACAGTACTCAAATCAGCAAAATCAGAAATGAAAAGAGAGGCACAACACCAGATACTGAGGGAATCCAAAAAAAAAAAAAAAAATCAGATCCTACTTCAAAAGCCTATACTCAACAAAAGTGGAAAATATAGAGGAAATGAACAATTTTCTAGACAGATTCCAGGTCTAGAAATACCAGGTCTAGATACCAGATACTCAGGATCAGATAAATGATCTAAACAATCCCATAATGCCTAAAGAAATGGAAGCAGTCATTAATAATCTCCCATGCAAAAAAAGCCCAGGACTAGATGGGTTCAATGCATAGTTCTATCAGACCTTCAAAGAAGACCTAATACTAATACTCTTCAAATTATTCTACAAAATAGAAACAGATGGAACACTACCCAATTCATTTTATGAAGCTACAATTACTCTGATACCTAAACCACACAAAAATCCAACAAAGAAAAAGAACTTTAGACTAATTTCCCTAATGAATATCAATGAAAAAAAATACATCAAAATGATAATCCAGCATGATCAAGTAGGCTTCATCCCAGGGATGCAGGGATGGTTCAATATAAGGAAATCCATCAATGTAATCCACTATATAAACAAATTCAAAGGAAAAAAAATGATCATTTCATTAGATGCTGAGAAAGCATTTGACAAATCCAACATCTCTTTATGATAAAAATCTTGAAAAGATTAGGAATTCAAGGCCCATACCTAAACATAGTAAAAGTAATATACAGCAAACCAGTATCCAACATCAAACTAAATGGAGAAAAATCGAAGCAATTCCACTGAAATCAGGGACTAGACAAAGCTTTCCACTCTCTCCCTATGTGTTCAATATAGTTCTCAAAGTCCTAGCCAGAGAAATTAGACAACAAGAGGATGTCAAAGGGATTCAAATTAAAAAGGAAGAAGACAAATTGTCACTATTTGCAAATGATATAATAGTATACTTAAGTGACCTCAAAAATTCTACCAGAGAACTTCTAAACCTGATAAACAACTTCAGCAAATTGGCTAGATATTAAATTAACACAAACAAATAAGTAGCCTTCCTATACTCGAAAGATAAAGAGGCTGAGAAAGAAATTAGGGAAATGACACCCTTCACAATAGACACAAATAATATAGAATATCTTGGTGTGACTCCAACCAAGCAAATGGAAGATCTGTATGACAAGAACTTCAAGTCTCTGAAGAAAGAAATTGAAGATCTTAGAAGGTGGAAAGATCTCCCATGTTCATGAATTTACAGAGTTCATATATTAAAAATGGCCATCTTGCCTAAAGCAATCTACAGATTCAATGCATTCACCATCAAAATACAACTCAATTCTTCATAGAGTTAGAAAGAGCAATTTCCAAATTTATCTGGAATAATAAAAAAAAAAATAACAACACAACCCAGGATACTGAAAACTATTCTCAACATTAAAAGAACTTCTGGCAGAATCACCATCCCTGACTTCAATCTCTACTACAGAGCAATAGTGATAAAAACTGTATAGTATTGGTACAGATACAGTCAGGAAGATCAATGGAATAGAGTTGAATACCCAGAAATGAGCCCATATACCTATGGTCACTTGATTTTTGACAAAGGAGCTAAAACCATCCAGTGGAAAAAAGACAGCATTTTCCACAAACAGTGCTGGGTCAACTGGTAGTGAACTTGTAGAAGTATGTAAATTAATCCATTCTTATCTCCTTGCACAAAACTCAAGTCCAAGTAGATAAAGGAACTCCACATAAAACTAGATACATTGAATTTAATAGAAGAGAAAATAGTGAAGAACCAGGAGCACATGGGAACAGGGGGAAATTTCCTGAGTTCTTTCTATTTCTATTTTAAGGAATATTTTAAGGAGTGTTGGTATTATCTCTTTTTTTGAAGGTTGGTAGATTTTTGGACTAAAACTAATTGGCTCTGAGATGTTGCTTCTGTTGTTGTTATTGTTGTCTTTGTTGGATTTTTTTGGGGGGGAGGTTTAGGTATTATGGGATTCTTTTAATACTTTATCTGTTCTTCATATTATTTTGGTATGTGGTATCTTTCTAGAAATTCATCCACTTTGTCTAAATTTTACCATTTTATTGAGTATATATGTTTGCAGTAAGATCTGGTGATTTTTCTTTTTGAATTTCCTCAGTTTCTATTGTTATGTCTCCCTTTTGTATCTATTTTTGTTAATTTGGCTATGGTGTCTGGTGTCTGTGCCTTAGTTTGGCTAGAGGTTTATCTATCTTTTAGACTTTCTCAAGGAACCAGTTTTTGGTTTTGTTGATTCTTTGTATAGTTCTCTTTGTTTCTAAGTGTATATATGTATACACTCTTGGGTATGTTTGCATCATTTGCTCTAGAGCTTTCAGGTTTGCTTTTATTCTTTTTTTTCTTTTCTTTTTTATTAGATATAATTTTATTAACATTTAAAATGTTGTGCCCTTTCCTAGTCCCTATCCCCTGAAAATCATCTATCCTACCCCCCTTCCCTTGCTCACCAAACTGCCCACTCCTGCTTCCTTTTCCTGGCATTCCCCTATAATGGGGTATATAGCCTTCTTAGGAACAAGGGCTTCTCTGCCCTTTGATGTCCAATAAGTCCATCCATTGCTGCATATGCATCTGGATTCATGGGTCCTTCCATGTGTACTCTTCGATTGGTGGTGGTTTAGTCCCTGGGAGCTCTGGGGTTACTGGTTGGTTCAAATTGTTCTTCTTCCTATGGTGCTACAAACGCCTTCAGCTCCTTGGGTCCTTTCTTTAGCTCCTCCACTGGGGACCCTGTGCTCAGTTCAATAGTTGATTAAGAGTGTATCCCCCTGTATTTGTCATGCACTGGCAGAGCCTCCCAGGTGACAGCTGTATCTGGCTCCTGTCAGCAAACACTTGTTGGCATCCAAAATAGTGTCCAAGTTTTGAAACTGTATATGGGATGTATCCAGAGGAGGGGCAGTCTCTGGTTGGTCTTTCCCTCAGTCTCTACTCCCCACTTTGTCTCTGTATCTCCTCCTGTGGGTATTTTGTTCCCCTTTCTAAGAAGGACCAGAGTATTCATACTTTGTTCTTCCTTTTTCTAGGGCTTCATTTGGTCTACAAATTGTATCTTGGGTATTCCAAGTTTCTGGGCTAATATCCACTTATCAGCGAGTACATACCATGTGTGTTCTTTTCTAATTGGGTTACCTCACTCAGGATGATATTTTCTAGTTCCATCCATTTGCTTAAGAATTTCATGAATTCATTTTTTCTAATAGCTGAGTAGTTTTCCATTGTGTAAATGTACCACATTTTCTGTATCCATTCCTCTGTTGAGGGACATCTGGGTTCTTTCCCGCTTCCGGCTATTATAAATAAGGCTGCTATGAATATAATGGAGCACGTGTCCTTGGTACATGACGGAGAATCCTCTATGTATATTCCCAGGAGTTGTATATCAGGGTCCTCTGGTAGTATTATGACCAATTTTGTGAGGAAAAGCCAAAGTGCTTTCCAGAGTGGTTGTACCAGCTTGCAGTCCCACAAGAAGTGGAGGAGTGTTCCTCTTTCTCCACATCCTTGCCAGCACCTTTCTCCACATCCTTGCTGTCTCCTGAGTTTTTGATCTTGGCCATTCTGACTGGTGTGAGGTGAAATCTCAGGTTTGTTTGAATTTGCATTTCCCTGATGACTAAGGATGCTGAACATTTCTTTAGGTGTTCCTCAGGCATTTGATATCCCTCAGTTGAAAATTCTTCGTTTAGCTATGAATCCCATTTTTAATAGGGTTATTTGGTTCTCTGGCGTCTAACTTCTTGAGTTGTTTATATATATTGGATATTGGCCCTCTGTGGGACGTAGGGTTGGCAAAGATCTTTTCCCAATTTGTTGGTTGCTGTTTTGTCCTATTGAGAGTATCCTTTGCCTTACAAAATTTTGTAATTTCATGAGGTCCCATTTGTCAATTCTTTATCTTAGAACATAAGCTATTGGTGTTCTATTCAGGAAATTTTTCCCTGTACCCATGTGTTTGAGGCTCTTCCCCAATTTCTTTTCTACTACTTTCAATTATCTGGTTTTATGTGGAGGTCCTTAGTCCACTTGGAATTGAGCTTTATGTAAGTAGATAAGAATGGATCAATTTGCATACTTCTGCATGCTAATTGCCAGTTGACCCAGCACCATTTGTGGAAAATGCCATCTTCTTTCCACTGGATGGTTTTAGTTCCTTTGTCAAAGATCAAGTGACCATAGGTGTCTCAGTTCATTTTTGGGTCTTCAGTTCTTTTCTATTGACCTACCTTCCGGTCACTGGACCAATACCATGCAATTTTTATCACTATCGCTCTGCAGAACTGCTTGAGGTCCTGGATACTGATTCCCCCAGAAATTCTTTTATTGTTGAGAATAGTTTTAGCTCTCCTGCCTTTTTTGTGTTCCAGATGAATTTAAGAATTGCTCTACCATTTTGTTGGTATATTTGTCCATGATAATCTTCAATTTTAAGGTTTTTCTGTATTTTTCTTTAATTTTATCAGAAGTATTTTCCATGTGGATCTTCAGTTTTATCAGACAATGTCTATAATTTAACTTTCAATCAAATTAGGAACATTTTTATACCTTCCATTTTATCTGTATAATTTTCCATGTAATAGTCAGTTTTAACATGTTTTTCTATATAGTTCTTGAATTTTTTCAGGATTATTTTCCTTGTAGGTCATCAATTTTATCAGAAAGTGTTTACAATTTCACTTTCAAAAAACGTAGGAATATTTTTATGCCTACCATTTTATCTGTATAATTTTTCCATGAAATACTCAAGCTTAACATGTTTTTCTATATATCTCTTCAATTTTATCAGAGATATTTTCCAAGTATATTTACACAATGGAATACTACTCAGCAATTAAAAACAATGAATTCATGAAATTCTTAGGTAAATGGGGAACAGGGGGAGGGAAGAGGGCTTATGGGACTTTCGGGGAGGGGGGGAACCGGGAGAGGGTAAATCATTTGGAATGTAAATCGATAATATAGAAAATAAAAATTAAATAAAAAGAATTGCTCTTCCTAACTTTATGAAGAAATGAGTTGGAATTTTGATGGAGAATGCATTGAATCTGTAGATTGGTTTTGCCAAGATGGCCATTATTACTATATTTATCCTGCCAGTCCATGCGCATGGTAGATCTTTCCATCTTCTGAGGTCTTCTTCAATTTCTTTAATCAGAGACTTGAAGTTCTTGTCATACAGATCTTTCACTTGTTTGGTTAGAGTCACACCAAGATACTTTATATTGTTTGGGACTACTGTGAACTGTGTTATTTCCTTAATTTCTTTCTCAGCCTGTTTATCCTTTGAGTATAGGAAGGCTACTAATTTGTTTGAGTTAATTTTATATCCGGCCACTTTGCTGAAGTTGTTTATCAGCTTTAGGAGTTCTCTGGTGGAGTTTTTTTGGTTGCTTAAGTATACTATCATATCGTCTGCAAATAGTGATAGTTTGACCTCATTCTTTCAATTTTATCCCTTTGACCTACTTTCCTTGTCTAATTGCTCTAGCTAGAAATTCAAATACTATATTGAATAGATATGGATATACATGGAAGCCTTGTCTAGTCCCTGATTTTAGTGGGATTTCTTCAATTATTGCTCCATTTAGTTTGATGTTGGCTACTTGTTTGCTGTATATTTATTTTACTATGTTTAAGTATGGGTCTTGACTTCCTGATCTTTCCAAGTCTTTTATCCTGAAAGGATGATGAATTTTTTTCAAATGCTTTTTCAGCATCTAATAAAATGACCATGTGATTTTTTTTCTTTGCGTTTGTTTATATAGTGGATTATATTGATAGATTTCCGTATATTGAACCATCCCTGCATCCCTGGAATGAAGCCTACTTGATTGTGGTGAATGATGTTTTTGATGTGTTCTTGGTTTTGGTTGTCAAGAATATTATTGAGTATTTTTGCATCAATACTCATAAGGGAATTTGGTCTCAAGTTCTCGTTCTTGTTGGATCTTTATGTGGTTTTGGTATCAGTGTAATTGTGACTTAATAGAAGGAGTTGGGTAGTGTTCCTGCTGTTTTTCTATTGTTTCTATTTGCTTCTATTTTGTGAAATAGTTTGAAGAGTACTAGTGTTAGGTCTTCTTTGAAGGTCTGATAGAATTCTGAACAAAAATCATCTGGTCCTGTTCTTTTGTTTTTTTTTGTTTGTTTGTTTGTTCGGGAGACTTTCAATGACTATTTCTATTTCTTCAGGGGATATGGGAATGTTTAGATGGTCTAACTGATCGTGATTTAACTTTGGTATTTGGTATCTGTCTAGGAAATTATCCATTTCATCCAGATTTTTCAGTTGTGTTGTGCATAGGCTTTTGTAGTAGGATCTGGTGATTTTTTGAATTTCTTCAGTTTCTGTTGTTATATCTCCCTTTTCATTTCTAATTTTGTTAATCTGGATACTGTCTCTGTGCCCTCTGTTTAGTCTTGCTAATGGTTTATCTATCTTTTGGATTTTCTGAAAGAGCCAGCTCCTGATTTTGTTGATTCTTTGTATAGTTCTTTTTCTTTCTACTTGTTTGATTTCAGTTCTGAGTTTGATGATTTTCTGCCATCTACTCGTCTTAGGTGTATTAGCTTCTTTCTGTTCTAGAGCTTTCAGGTGTCTGTTAAACTGCTAGTGTATGCTCTCTCCAGTTTCATTTTAGAGGCACTCAGAGCTCTGAGTTTTCCTCATAGCACTGTTTTCATTGTGTTCCATAAGTTTGGGTATGTTGTGCCTTCATTTTCATTAAATTCTAAAAAGTCTTTAATTTCTGTCTGTCTGTCTGTGTGTGTGTCTGTCTCTCTTTCTGTCTGTCTTTCTTAACCAAGTTATCATTGAGTAGAGTATTGTTCAGCTTCCATGTATATGTGGGCTTCCTATTGTTCAGTTTTTTTTTAAGTTATTAGTGTAGGATATCTTCAATTTCTGTACCATGGCACTTAGTGCCATGAATTTTCCTCTTAGCACTCTTTTAATTGTGTTTTGTAAATTTCGGAATACTGTGCCTTCATTTCTACTAAATTCTAGGAAACTTTTAATTTCTTTATTTCTTCCATGAACAAGTTATCATTAAATAGAGGGTTGTTCAGTTTCTTTCAGTATGTGGCCTTTCTTTTGTTTTCTTGTTTTCATGTCTAGCCCTAGTCTGTGGTGATCCAGTAGGATGAATGGGATTATTTTAATCTTCTATCAGTTGAGGCTTATGTTAAGACTTATTATATAGTCAGTTTTGGAGAATGTACCATGAGGTCCTGAGCAGAATGTGCATTCTTATGTTTTGGGGTGAAATGTTCTGTATATATCTGTTAAACTCATTTGGTTCATAACTATTAGTTTTACTGTGTTGTTGTTTAGTTTCTGTTTCATTGATTTGTCAATTGGTAAGAGTAACATGTTGAATTCTCCCGCTATTATCCTGAGAGGTGCAATGAATGTTTTGAATTTAGTAAATTTTCTTTTATGAACGCAGGTGCCCTTTTGTTTGAGGCATAGATGTTCAGAATTTAGACTTTATCATGGTTGGGTTTTTCCTTTGATGAGTATGAAGTGTCCTTTCATCTCTTGATAACATTAAGTTCAAAGTTTATTTTATTGGATATTAGAATGGCTACTCCAGCTTGTTTCTTGGGACCATTTTCTGAGAAAACATTTTTCCAGTCTTTTAATCTGTGGTGGTGTTGGTTTTTGTCACAGAAGTGTGTTTCCTGTATGAAGCAAAATGCTGGATCCTGTTTGTGCATATGCCCTGTTAACTTCTTTCTTCATTGGAGAATTAAGTCTGTTGAAGTTGAGACATATTAAAGACAGAGGATTGTTAGTTCCTTTTATATTTGTTGTTGGAGGTAATATTACTTGTGATTCTCTCCTTTTGGATTTATCATGAGATGTTTAATTTCTTGATTTTTCTTTGATGTAGATAACCTTTTTATGTAGAGTTGTTTTTTATTTTCAGGAATCCTCTGTAGGGCTGGATTAGTAAGTAGATTTTATTTAAATTTAATTTGTCATGGAATATTTTGCTTTCACCATATGTGTTGCTTGGGAATTTTGTTTGAGATGGCATTTGTGTTCTATTAGAGTCTGGATGACATCTGTCAAGGATATTCAGGCTTTTATAGTCTATGTTGAGAAGTCTGCTGTAGGGATGCCTTTATATGTTATTGGCCTTTTTCCCTTATTGCTTTTAATATTTTTTTTGTTTTGTGCATTTAATATTTTGATCATTATATGACAGGAAGATTTTATTTTTTTAGCTGAATCTATTTGCTGTTATGTAAAATTCTTATACATTTATAATTACCTCCTTTTTGGGTTAGGGAAGTTTTTTGTTTGTTTGTTTGTTTGTTTTTTGTTTGTTTGGTTTTTTTTTTTTTTTTTGAGTTTGAAGCCTGCTCCCAGGCAGATGTGTTTTACTTTTTCTTTCTTTCTTTTTTTTTATTATTGTTTTCTAAGTATTTTTTATTTACATTCCAAATGATTTCCCCTTTCCCATTTCTTCCCTCCCTGAAAGTCCCATAAGCCCCCTTCCCTCCCTCTGTTCCCCATTCAACTCCCTCTTGATTCTCTGTCCTGGCATTTCCTTACATCCAGTCTTTCCAGGACCAGGGGTCACTCCTTCCTTCTTGATGGAAATCTATTGATATGTGAATTGTTTCTTGGGTATTCCAAGATTCTGGGTTAATATCCCCTTATCAGTGACTGCATACCATGTGTGTTCTTTTGTGACTGGGTTACTTCACTAAGGGTAATATTTTCCACTTCTGACCATTTGCCTAGGAATTTCGTGAATTCATTGTTTTTAATTGCAGAGTAGTATTCCATTGTGTAGATATACCACATCTTCTGAATCCATTCCTCCGTTGAGGGACATCTGGGTTCTTTCCAGCTTCTGGCTATTATAAATAAGGCTGCTATGAATATAGTGGAGCATGTGTCCTTATTGCATGCAGGTAAAGTCTCTGGGTATATGCCCAGGAGTGGTATAGCCGGATCCTCCGGGAGTGTCATGCCCAGTTTTCTGAGGAACCGCCAGACTGCTTTCCAGAGTGGTTGTACCAGCCTGCAATTCCACCAGCAGTGGAGGAGTGTTCCTCTTTCTCCACATCCTCGCCAACAACTGCTGTCTCCTGTGTTTTTGATCTTAGCCATCCTGACTGGTGTGAGATGGAATCTCAGGGTTGTTTAGATTTGCATTTCCCTAATGACTAAGGATGATGAACATCTCTTTAGGTGCTTCTCAGCCATTAGATATTCTTCAGGTAAGAACTCTTTGTGTAGCTCTGTACCCCATTTTTTAATAGGGTTACTTGCCTCTCTGGAGTTTAACTTCTTGAGTTCTTTGTATATCTTGGATATTAGCCCTCTGTCGGATGTAAGGTTGGGAAAGATCATTTCCCAGTTAGTTGGTTGCCTCTTTGTCTTTATGACAGTATTGGAGTTCTGTTCAGGAAATTCTCCCCTGTGTCCATATGTTCAAGGTTCTTCCCTAGTTTCCCTTCTATTAGTTTCAGTGTGTCTGGTTTTATGTGGAGATCCTTGATCCACTTAGAATTGAGCTTAGTGCAAGGAGATAAGGATGGGTCAATTTGCATTCTTCTGCATGTTGACCTCCAGCTGAGCCAGCACCATTTGTTGAAAAGGCTATCTTTTTCCACTGGATGGTTTTAGCTCCTTTGTCAAAGATCAAGTGACCATAGGAGTGTGGATTCATTTCTGGGTCTTCAATTCTGTTCCATTGATCTACATGTCTGTTACTATACCAATACCATGCAGTTTTTAACACTATTGCTCTGTAGTACAGCTTGAGGTCCGGGATACTGATTCCCCCAGAGGTTCTTTTACTCTTGAGAATAGTTTTAGCTATTCTGGGCTTTCTGTTATTCCAGATGAATTTTTGAATTGCTCTTTCTAACTCTATGAAGAATTGAGTTGGGATTTTGATGGGGATTGCATTGAATCTGTGTATTACTTTTGGTAAGATGCTCAGTTTTACTATATTAATCCTGCCAATCCATGAGCATGGCAGATTTTTCCATCTTCAGAGGTCTTCTTCAATTTCTTTCTTCAGAGACTTGAAGTTCTTGTCATACAGATCTTTCACTTGTTTGGTTAGAGTCACGCCAAGATACTTAATATGGTTTATGGCTATCGTGAAGGGTATTATTTCTCTTACTTCTTTCTCAGCCTGCTTATCCTTTGAGTATAGGAAGGCTTCTGACTTGCTTGAGTTGATTTTATATCCGGCCACTTTGTTGAAGTCGTTTATCAGCTGTAGGAGTTCTCTGGTGGAGTTCTTTGGGTCGCTTATGTATACTATCATATCGTCTGCAAATAGTGATAGTTTGACTTCTTCCTTTCCAATTTGTATCCCTTTGACCTCTTTTGTTGTCTAATTGCTCTAGCTAGAACTTCAAGTACTATATTGAAAAGATATGGAGAGAGAGGGCAGCCTTTTCTAGTCCCTGATTTTAGTGGGATTGCTTATTGTAATTTTTTATTTCATTTAGGTAAGTGTCAGTCCTATTCTGCCAGTTATGTTCCTGAATACTCATCAAAAATTTCACTCACACTCTGATCCTAATTCATTGATTAACTAGTGCATCTTCAGAGACCGTGAAGAACATCATTATTATGTCTCTGCATACATTGTAACACCTAATTAAATTTCATTTTATACAACAGTACCATGCTTACTACATGACTACTAAATATTCTATTGTATACCCAATAGCTGTAAACTTGTCTTTCATGTGGTATGCAATCATTTAATATTAATCTTCAACTAGTTTGGTGATAAAAGTACAAATGGCTAATGTAAGATTCCTCTTCGTGCTGATATTTTTGAACTTTTACCTTTAAAAATGTGGACTAGAATTTGGCACTTGATACAAATTCTTAAATGATTCCACATTTTCTTTGGAATAAAAGGAGAAACCTTTATGAAGCCCTTGCCCTAGTCCCATGAACCTTAACCTTAATTCACATCTCATCCAAATCTCATTTTCTCAGATAGCTTACACCAATTTCATTGTGTCCTTGAATATGTGCCACATAGTCACACTGTCATCTTCCCCTTTTCTTTTCTCCTTGTTAAAAAGCAAAGCAGCAGAAAGTGGTCCATGTCTTCTTAAACTTTCTATCGAGTAATTGAGTTCTTTAAATGTGAACATATTATATTTAACAAGTAAATTAATTTTCTATGTAATCCTATGTAATATTATCTTTTGCAACTAGATTATAAGGATCCTAACATTTTTTTTGGCTGTCTTATCTCTGAAACACAATGAGGACCTAACAATACATATTGAATACTTTTAAATATTAATTTACAATTTTAGTAAATTTCACTATGATAATCAATTTAGAAATTAAAATTTTGTACTTCCTAAAATATCACAATACTTGTCTATTTGTGTATATGTTTGTGTGAAATTATATCATAATTATGTGATGTAAATGTCATTTGCAAATTAAATAGTAACTTCAGTCCTTTCCTCAAATAAGCTTTGATATTTCTCTCTAGATAGTGTTTGCAAATACCCAATTTAAGACTTTGTATCAGTTTAATATTTATAATTTGAAAGCTGAAATTTTATGGTCACATTTTCTTTCATTATTTGAGAAATAAATATGGATGTCTGCAGTATAGATTGCAGTAGTAAGGATGTATATTCCATTAGTTAGTTATTATACCGTATCAAAGAATAAAAAGTTTATCAGCTTTTATATCAATTAATTAAATATCCCAAAAGGAAGTTTGAATTGTTTGATAAATTCCATCTGGTTCTAAGTTGATAGTAAGGTGCAATCTGGAAGGCTAGGCTTTTGAGAATTTTTGACATTCTTGAACACACATATCAACTGAAGGAAACTAATATGTTTCCTTTATAATGTTTGTTTTCAACAATGGGGTGTCCAATCTGATCAAGACAGATGTTAAATCTGTGAATGTTCTTTGTTAGTGTGCTAATGCAATGAAAGGCAACTGTAATCTAAATACTGATTTCAGGGCTCATTTTGTGTCCAAGATCCTTCCTAGATTGTCTCATTTTCCTTCGTTCACAGTAATTCTAAAGGACGCTGAACCTAGACATAGATATAAAGTTCCACCAAAGGAAATGAGCAGATTTATAAGTCAGAGCAAAGGATACATGCAAAAAGAATAGAGATTTGTACAGCTCTCTAAATGACAAAGCAATGAGCTAGGTATCAAAGACTGAGATGATGTTCATTAGAAATATGAACTCTGCTTAGTGTCAAAAGGTATTAACTACTTCTTGAGAGCTGTGGTATTTATCCAACTAGGACTACAACATTTGCAGAGATTTTTAAATCTTATGTTTAATACATGATAATCATGGGTAATAAATATTTCATAAATTATATTTCACTTGAAGCCCAGATGATTTATTAGGTTCATGAATTCATTAAAAATTCAATACCATGGGTGCTGCATCATTGAACTTAATAAGCCAGATTCTCCCACAGTGTAACTTGCTTTTCAGGTTTCTAGGGTCCTATTAAATTAAGTTCTTCATATATTAAGTGTTTCCCTAGTGCTTTAAAGAGTTGATACTTTTCACACTAGGGAAGGATCATGTATGTTAAAGAATTAACATTGTTCCATTTTTTTTCATTCAAATAGCACACTGTATTTGTGCCTTCTAATTTTATTAGATTTATATTTTTTTAGAAAGAGGAAATAAAGGTGTATACTTAGCTAAGGAAAATGGATTAATTTTTAAATTTTATAATTTACAGAGAATGTTCCTCTCTCCCAAGTAAATGTATGCCAAGCATTATCTTCAGGATTTTAATGTTTCTCTTGCAGAATGAAACATATGCCAGCCTGATGTGAAATTTTGCTCTATTTGCTGCTTGGATACAAAATGAAAGGAGAATGGTAATTCCCACTTACTTTCTGTTTGTGTACACTTGGAAATTGATAGTTAGTAGTAAATAAATTTATATTTATTTTATTCAAGTAATGCCCTTGTGTCAGCATAATCAATAAAAGTTAACACCTCTGTAGCTTAGATATTATATTGCTTAATTATTGTTATACTAAATGTGGTAATTTGATGGAGAATTGTACACACATACTCATATAATTGAAAGTTTGGTTCCAAGATGTTGAATTGTTGGGAATGATTAGCAGGCTTGGTCTTGTTGGAAGACCTGTATCACCAGAGGTTTGCTTTGAGGTTTCCACTCCAGGGTCAACCTTCCTCTATTTCTGCCTCCACCTTACAGTTAAGATTAAATTCTCAAATACCGCTTCAACGTCATGCCTACCTGTCTATCACCATGTGTTTTGCCATGATGACAATTGTTGACCCACTAAAACTATTAGCAAACCCCCAATTAAATGATTTTTTTTAGACATTGCCTTGATCATGGTATCTCAACATAACAATATATAAGTAACCAGGAAATTTTTTAAGAAATAAATAATACATTTCTCATAACTCCTAGAGTCTATTATTTCACTAATTATTTCCTTTATTTACATTTCAAATGTTATCCCCTTTTCCTGGTTTCCCCTCTGAAAACCCCATATCCCATTCCCATTCCCCCTGCTTCTATAACCACTCACTCCCTCCTCCCCGTCCTAGCCTTCCCCTACACTGCAGCATCAAGCCTTCACAGGATCAAGGGTCTCTCCTCCCATTGATGCCCAACATCATCCTCTGCTATATGTGCAGCTGGAGTCATAGGTCCCTCCATGTGTACTCTTGGTAGTTTAGTCCCTGGGAGCTCTGTGAGATCTAGTTGGTTGATATTGTTGTTCTTCCTATGGAGTTGCAAACCCCTTCAGGTTCTTCAGTCCTTTCTCTAATTCCTCCATTGTGGACCATGTACTCAGTTGAATGGTTGTCTTCCAGCATCCAACTCTGTATTTGTCAGGCAGAACCTCTTAGAAGACAGCTATATCAGACTCCTGTCAGCATACACTTCTTGGCATCTGTAATAATGTCTGGGTTTGGTGACTGTATATGGGATGGATCCCCAGGTGGGGCAGTCTCTGGATTGTCTTTCCTTCACTTCTTGCTCCACACTTTGTCTCCATAATTCCTCCTGTGAGTATTCTGTCCCTCCTTTTAAAAAGAACTTCTGGGGGAATCACCATACTAGATCTCAAGCTATACTACAGAGTAATAGTGATAAAAACTGGATAATATTGGTACAGTGACAGGCAGGTAGATCAATGGAATATAATTAAGATGCAGAAATGAACCCACTCACCTATAGTCCCTTGATCTTCGATAAAGGAGCAAAATCCATCTAGTGGAAAAAAAGACAGCATTTTCAACAAATGCTGCTAGTTGGTGGTCAGCATATAGAACAATGCAAATCAATCCTTTCTTATCTCCCTGTACAAAGCTCAAGACCAAGTGGAGCAAGGAACTCCACATTAAACCATATACACTGAATCTAATAGAAGAGGAAGTGGGGGAAAGCCTTGAGCACATGGGCTCCTTGGAAAATTTCTTGAACAGAACACCAATTGCTTATGCTCTAAGATCAAGAATAGACATATAGGACCTCATAAATTTGCAAAGCTTCTGTAAGACAAAGGACACTGTCAACAGGACAAAATGGCAACCAATAGATTGGGAAAACATCTTTACCAGTCCTATGTCCAATAGAGGGCTAATATCCAATATATACAAAGAACTCAAGAAGTTATACTCCAGAGAACCAAATAGCCCTATTAACAATTGGGAAACTGAGCTAAACAGAGAATTCTCGACTGAGGAAACTTGAATGGTCCAGAAGTACCTAAAGAAATGTTCAACATCCTTAGTTATCAGGGAAATACAAGTCAAACAATCTTGAGATTCCATCTCACAGCAGCCAGAATGGCTAAGATGAAAAACTCTGGTGACAGCAGAAGCTAGCAAGGATGTGGAGGAAGCAGAATGCCCCTCCATTGTTGCTGGGATTGCAAGCTGATACAACCACTCCGGAACTAAGTCTCGCAGTTCCTCAGAAAATTGGACATAGTACTACCGGAGGGCCCAGCTAAACCACTCCTGGGTGTATACCCAGATTTTCCAACATATAACAAGGACACATGCTCCACTATGTTCATAGCAGCCTTATTTATAATAGCCAGAATCAGGAAATAACCCAGATGTCCTTCATCAAAGGACTGGATAGAGAAAATGTAGTACATTTACACAATGGAGTATTACTCAGCTATTAAAAACAATGAATTCATGAAATTATTAGGCAAATGGAAAGAACTAGAAAATATCATCCTGAGTGAGGTAACCCATCACAAAAGAACACACATTTTTGTAATACAATGACCATTGACAGAGGGGAGAGAAATCTCTACTTTAACTCATTTTATTCAAAGTTTTCCTTGTCCTTTCATCAAGAGTATCTGCTTTATAGTCTCATATTTCATCCTAAAGTTTATATTTCAAAGGAAGTCTGCATCAAACACTAATCAATTAATATTTCTGAATTTCCTCTAAAGCCATTCAGAGCTTTCAACGTGCTGTGTGATAGTTATGTTTTTAATTGACTGATGTGAGAAAGCAGATAATAACCAATGCAACTCTGTATTACTAATATTGGAGATCTGGTCAGTACAAATAATTACACAATATTTTCTGAAGGACATCAGTTGACAGTATAAGGTCTAGTCACTGAAAACACAATTTAAAATACATATCCAATTAATGTCACTCCTGTTAACTGTTCCTCAATATTAGAAATTTCACAAACATGATGCTTTGATAACATTAGTGATGAAATAAACTTAGCTGTCTACTTGTTAATAAATGACCAGTTAGTGTTCTAATCCCTGTGGATGTCTACTTATTCTGAAAGAGTAAGGAGGGTATTATAGCAGGGCTTGGACATAGGAAATGAAAGAAATGGCATACTATATTATAATTTTGAAAATATGATTATAAAATAAATAAAAATATCTTTTAAGTCACTTAATAGGGATGAAAAACATATGTTGAGGTAATTCAGAAATCCCTTGTTCCTTTCAATGTAACTTGATTCTTATCTGCAGTCTGGAAAACACATTTGTTCACTGCTGTTGTCACTCAGAATGCAAAATGTTCTTGTGAGCTGAATATTGTATTTGTTTTCTAGTGAATGTCTCTGTATGGGAGAGTCAAAGCAAACTCTAGGATGTGAAATATCGCTAGAGTGAGTCACTGAATGTAGGACTGGAGATATTATATGATTCTTTCTAGTTCCTGTTCATTCTCTGTTTCCAGTGTTGATACAATGCAACAAACTTCCTCCTGAACCTGTTGTAATGTTCTCCACACCATGTTAAAATGTGTATTTCAAACTGTAAATCAAATAAAATCTTCCTCGCTTAAGTTGATGCCCCTTTGATATTGTATTTCAACAGCTAGAAGTATAAATATTGCCATTATTTTATAGATTGTTACACAATCCTGTAAATTTTTTTGTCTACATGCCAATGCATGATAGAACAGTTTAGATTCTTTAGTTTTAAATCCATGTAAAATTCACACATTTTCAATAGAATTTACTTCAAGTTTTCAACTTTGTACATGTCACCAGCTACTGATGCTTAATCTAGGAAATAGTACCTAATATTTAACCTCCCCAATTATGTGCTATAACAGCACCCAAAGCTGCAAGCTACTACACAGGGATGAAGAAAATAGAACACATCACAGTGTGCCTTAAAGCTAAGGCATCATGATCGGTGCCTGAAGCCAAGTAAATAAACCATTAGCATATTTTCAGTTTATCTCAGGTTCATCTAGATGTAACCTCATCATGTCACACTTCAGTAGTTTAAAATTCTAATTAGTATTTTACCATTTCTCAGGCCTATGTAATCTACCATATTATTATTTTATTTTGAATATTTGAATATAATTGTATATAATTGTGCCTGTTATAGATATTTTTATGTGGACATCATTGAACTGTCATTATATAAGAGTTTGGGATTTTAAATTGGCTGTAAATATCTCCAAAGTAGATTTCAATGGGGACAGAGATTATTTTTCTACTGCACAGCTTCAGCATTTCAAATTTAGCCTGCTAGAATTCTCATTAAATATATTCCTATTTAACCTTTTGAAACACAAGGTTTGACTTTTAATAGGAAGCTGGTATTTCATCATAAAAATCAAACAAAATGTCCTTTGACATTATCATTGGTAGCAGCTGGATTTTATTTGTGCAGGATGTCTTATAAGTAAGAGAGATAGAGATTTAGACTAACTTATATTACTCATAAGTTGTGGAAGAAAAAAAGAAAAAGTGTTTTATTCGAGTTACATTAGCACTATTCACTTCTAATGATGAATGCTTCATCTTTTTCTAGTAATAGTGCACAATTACAACATATAAATATGACACCACAAGGATTACTAGGCATGAGAAAGTTAATGGCTTAAAAACATGAGGTGCATTGTGTTTTATAGAATAGCATTCATACTATTCTTATGTTTTATATGAATATTTTTTCTTTAAGAGATTGTACAGTTGCCCGGAGTTCTGTTTTTGTAAGTAATTAGAAGTTATGACAGATAGTCAATAGAATTTCATATTAAATATTTTATAAACAAAGGCAGAGAAAAAGACAAAGATAAGTCAAAACCCAGTAACAGCAACTGAAAAAGACAGGAAGCAAGAGTATAAATGAAGATTAAACATGTGCTTCATCTTTATTTTCAGTTTATTGGATAGAAAATTGACTGGCTCATTGAATATTGCATTTGACTTTTGGGAAGGTATTTTCAGAGAATATAATTTGATGATGATGTTGAATTAATCGATAGATTAATGCATAGATGAATAAATATTATTAATTGACTATTGGGAAATGGCATAACCATATTAGCAGGAGTCTGTATGACTCCTTCTAACACAATTAGTATGTCAAAATGCCAAAACTTCAAGAGATATCTATAGAGGAATTTCAATCCAGCAACATGGCTGCTCTGACTGGAATACAGATATATCCTTAGTACATAACCTTAATCCTAAACAATGTAGCTATAGAAGTAAACAGGCATATTTGTAAATGATGTTTAATTGAGGGGTGATGAATAAGTGAAAGATTTGACAGCCTGAGTCAGAGATAGGATATGTCAAACTCTTAGGAGAACAGACAAGAAAGGGAGGCTATTTACAAACAGTTCAGGAAGAGAGAGGCCAGTTAAGTCAGTCGGTTCACTTCAGTCAGACAGCTAAAGAGGCAGTTCAATGAAATATAGTTCAGTTCTATTGATTTCATGCAGTGGCAGCAGTTGAATCCACAAAATAAGAAGCATCCAGAAGATCAGAATAAATTGCCAGAATTAGTTTGAGGCCTAGCAGATCAATTCAGTGAATAGCTGAGAGAAGCCTCATTAAATCAGTCAGCTTGAAGAGGAGTTTGAGAAAGGCTGAGTTGAACCAGCCAGTGAGAGGTCAGAAGGAACTAGAATGGGTGAGCTTATTCAGCACTAAGCTTTCAAGATGACAATTATATCAGATGAAGAAAAGTTATATTTACATATGTCTTGACTCTGAAATTTTCTTGGTTTTCTTTCTCCCATGACTGCAATGTGATGAGTACACTGTCACACACAAGCCCTGAAGTCATGTTCTTCTTTAGTATAGGTTGAAAATTATGGGATCAGCCTCCCTCAGACTGGACTCTCAGAAACTATGAGCCAAATTTTAAGTTTCCTTCTTTAAAGTATCTGAGGTATTTGATTACAGTTTGAAAAAGTCACACAAAGAATGTAGTACTCTGTTTTATTTCTAACTAAAAATTAGCTTCTAAAATTCTCCAAATCATTACATAGAATAGTATATATTTTCTAGTTCTAAGTTAAAAACCCAGTGTTCATTATCTATTTACTTCAAAATGCTCAATATGAAGAATGTGTTTTTATGATAACAAATGAAGACCAAAATGTATATTTAGTCACAAAATATAACATGTTTAAGATGATAGACTAATTCCTTCATGTTAGTTTACATGATAGATAAACAGCCAAAGATTATATAACTACCACCATGATTTTAATATGAAACTAATGATAAACTGGTAAGCAATAGACAAGTAAAACACTTTTTAATGTAATTCATACTACTATATAATTTAAAAGGACATTTCAAACATTTTTATCATTTGAAGCATCTTCCTGTGTAGTTTGTAAGATAGCAACATTTTCTTACGTGCCTTGCTGTAGAAATTTGAAAGAAAAATTGAACAAAAATATTTTTAAAAACATGAAGCTTCTTAGTCTTCCTCTAAAATAGGAATGCCATACAGTAATATATACTTTCCAAAAAGAGATGATTATCTTATGTGAGATAACGTTTAAGAAACTGGTTCATCATAATTTTGAAAAATATTATTAAACATACATTTGTGAGACCATAGAATGACTTACATCTTGTATAACAAGAAATTCATTTTGTTGTGAAGATCAGCTTATATTTTTGATATAGTATAGAAACTCTTGTTTAAACTAAGTCTCCTCTTGAATTTTTAATAAATTATGGGTTCTGATTCTGATATGTAAATATCCCCATGACATAGAGGAGATTACAAAACATAATGACGGAGTTTTATGTAAAGTGGTCCTCTTAAAAATTGAACTGTTTTTTCCATGTTGTGACCCAAAATAGACACTGAATCTAAAAGATTCCAGGCAGAGTGTTTGTTATTAGACTTAGTGTACATATTTAAGGTTGATGTGAAGAAAGAACAGAAATAGTATATCTTAAAAATCAATGATAATAGATATAGATGTACAAGTATTTATTGGACAGAATTGATATATTTTACAATATTGACAATTTATTGGTATTTTGTTATTTATCTGGATTAGCTATCTCATTTATTTTTCAATCTGAATTTTTCATTTTCTTTTCATTTCTTAATATAACAAATTCCCATTAAAATTAGATTACTTATGTGTAGCATCAAACAGTATCACTATTGTTAAAATGTTGAAAACCAGATCAACTCAACACTTGATTAGCTCTGGGTTTTGTCCAATCCTCAAAGTAGTTAGGGTTACAGTTCCAGAAAACTTGATTTAATCCCTATGAAGATACCAGAGTTATCATTCCCATTGCCGCTGGACAGCCTGCAGTGCTTTTGAAACACCTTGTGTTCCCTTTGTGGAATACTGCTTGATTAGCCTTCAGCTAAGTTGTCCCAAGTGTATTACAGAGTCTGCTGACAGTGTTTTATTTCTACCTTGAAAATGGTATATAAGAGGTTGCAAAGTGTGATTGCATAAGACATAACTTGAGCAATATCCCCCAATCAGAACGTTTTTATCTTCTAATCATTTAATTTCCCACTTCTCTCTCTCAGCCCCTTGTCACTGAAGAATGCATTTATTGGCCAAATCAGTAACCCAGCTGCATTGTGGGTAGTTATCAGGTCTTGTTTATCAATTCAGTTGACTGGAAGCCCATAATAAATGGTGACAGGAAAGCAAAATTTCTCCTATATAGCTATTACAAAATTCCCTGCCACGATTATTTAATCATACTTCAGAGAATAAAATTTAGCCAAGCTCTTAGCTACCAAACAACCAAACAATACTGCTTTGGGCCCAACTCTAGTAAAAAATAAAGAACACCATAATTTTAAATCAAAATATTGTAGCATGGTAAATTATTTATAAAAAGAAATTCTGTTCCAAATAAGTTTATTAAAGAAAAAAGAAAAAATGAAGAAAACTAAATTTTAAGAAAATGAGATGAATCAGTTATTAAAGGCTAGGTTCACAACCAAAAAATATAATAAAATAGAAATGAAAGCTCAATAAAATTTGAGAAACACACACCACACACACACACACACACACACGAGTCAAGTACATTATCCAGTATCTCTAATGATAAGGCCATTAATGGTAGCCATTATACAAACTGTAAAAATGGAACAAAGACTCCATACAATTGCTACATCAGACATGTCTCACCACCAAGGTCCTTACTTGTAAAGAAAGGCAAGTGTTGACATTCCAACCTGTAAGAGATGTAGGTGGAAGATACCCTAGAAAAAAACAAAGCATGCTTTATAACTTAAGCTCTGCTAAATTGCAGCCAATCTGGAAAGAAGCAGACTTCTTAAAGATGGTGTTGGACTTCATAATATGCTCATATTTAAGTAATTAATTTTCAGGTCATTGCATTAACATTGTAAAATGGTTGTGCATGAGCATGTACACACATGCACATGCTCAACACACACACACACACACACACACACACACACACACACACACACACACACACACACACCACCACCACCACCACCACCACCACATTACATGAATTAAGAGATGTCTTTCTAAATCAGAATTCAGATTAATTTTTTTCTCTTGAAATACTCTGTTGAATATAATACCATCAAAAACAAAGGGAATATTTCATTCAAGTCAAAAGTTTTCATAAATCAACTTAATTAGAGGTTTTATAAAAGGACAATAGGGATGGTTGAGGAAACTTAATAAAAGCATTCATAACAATTACAGTAAAAAATTAACATAAATTCCAAAGAAATAAGAAAGTGTGACACATATAGTATTATATAATACATTAATACTGGCATATGATATTTTATATTACAATCAAGAAGCTAAAATTAAAATTTACTGTTTTATTTTAATGTGTTTCAAGGGATTTACCATATATTTTATTGCACATAAATCAAAGCAAATCATAGAAAAGGAAAACAAGTATAAAGGATTTAGCAGTACATCCCCACAGCAGAGCTGACACTGTAAACTCAAAGAAGGGATGTGATGGAGGCTCTGAAATGCACTGGGGAGGCTTTTAATAAGAGAGTGAGTAAACAGTCTCAGGGGGTCATTCTCTGTGGCCTTTTCAGGATCATCTGTCAGTTCTTATTCTACATGATGTTTTGAAGGATGCTGTATTACAAGCAGTATTAGGACAAAAATAGAATCTCTCCGAGTAAGTGGGAATATTTTTTTTAATTCTTTATTCATTTTTTTATTTATTACTTTATTTATTTTTAGTTTAACATACTTATTATGAAGACAAAAAAATATCAGACTGTCTCTGGGGAAAATTTTATCTCTGATTTACTAGGCATGAAGTGATCAGCAGTAAGACAAATCTCTCCTGTTCCCACACACACACCTTGTCTGTCTCTTTCTCCAGGAGAACAGGCAAATAGAAACAAAATGAACTTCAGGTAGGTGAATTATACATGTTCTTTACATGTGTCTTAAACTTCTATTTTCTGGAGGCATCTGCTATTCTGTATCAGATTAAAATTTTAGAGAACTATTTAAAATCTTTTTAATAGTCTTCCTTCATTATGCTAAGGGAGATAGTTGTGGTTAAGTTTGGAATATTAAAGCAAAGGAAATTATACTATGGATTTCTTAACACAAAGAAATAATATACTATGGATTTTAATTAAATAAAGAATTTTCTGAGAGCAACTCCCATTGACCTTAAAAGAAAGTGGATAGTATGTTTCCTCACCCATTTTTATATTGTTCAAAAAAATGCAGAATTAGGAATTATTTGCTATGATTTGCTTAGATCATAAGATTTTTGTTAATATGCATGACCTTTTTATTTTTCATCATGTCAGGCTCTCATGTCTTCTGTGGTCCTACCTGTTACTTTTCTTTATTGTGTCAGATGGTACCTGTTCTGTTTTCGGTTGTTTTTTTTTTTTTTTTTTTTTTTTTTTTATTAGATTCCACATATAGGCAAAAGTAAATTTACACACCCAAGTCGGGCTTATCTCAATTAGCATGGCTGAGTATAATTACCTTTTTTTTGATTAATTTAGATATCATTCTTCTTTATGGTAGAATGACATTCTATTAAATAATACAGCAAATTTTAGTTCCATTACATAGTTACTGTTAATAGTGCAAGAATATACAAATACACATAGATGTAGAAATTTCTTTTACATATTCCGAGCCCATTTCTATGACTCTATACCCATTAGTATATGGTTAGATTGTATGTGTCATAGTTTTATTTTTTCTGCTTTATAGTGATAAAGTACAAAAGTCAAAAGCAACTTGAGTAGGAAAGATTTTACTTGGCTTACAGTTTCAATTTCAGAATAAAGAAAAGCCGTGATAAAAGGTAGAGTTGAAACATATTTTATTTCACACTATAGGCTGCCTCTTCCTTCTGAAAATTATTTTAATTTGATATAATCTCTTTCAAAAACCCTTGATTTTATTTTCTGGTCTATTGACTTCTGTTTTGGAAAGTTTTTTTTCTGGTGCTTTTATTTTATGATATATAGTAATATCAGTTTTAGTTATGACCAAACATAAAAACTTTTATGCATGTTTAATGGATTTTTTACATAATTTGAGAGACAGGCATTTAGTTACATTTTTCTGTGCACTGATATCCAGTTTCTCAGCACATTTTTTAAGATGTTGTCTTTTCTCTTGAATGTTACTTTATTCAGATAATTATCTTATTGTATTGGTCTAAACATCTTTTTTTGACAGTCAATGTTGTTTTTTGTCACTATGGTTCTGAAACATAATTTGAAATCAGGTAATATGGTACCTCCAGAATTATTTCTGGTGCTCAAATCTGCTACAGTTACTTTTATTTTTTCTTAACTCAATGTGAATATTAGTATTTGCTATTTTTGCCTGTGAAGAAAATCATTATATGTCTGTTGTGATTTTCTTGATCTACAAAACACTGTTTTATTATCTCTATGTTCATAACAATAAATCTTCTGAATCGTGAACATGTAAGATGTTTTCCACATCAGCCACCACTCTTCCCTCTTCAGTATTACAGTTAGTCTTTTATAGTTCTGGAAACTCACTGCATCTTGAATTTCCACAATTCAATTGTGTTTCCTTTCATTTCTAGAGTTTCCATCTTATCTCAGGTTCACAAATATTTTAACTGTTAACTTCAGTTTTTTGTTTCTATGTCTTCATGATGATGAGACCAGAGTGTTGCTTTTGTAGAGAATAACTTTACAACCATATCATCCCCCCAGATCTTATATTTTAATATTTACTGAGTTTTTAAATAAATATTAATTAACTTGATTTTTTTTATGATACATCCCAGATGCAATTTTCTCTCCCTCCTTTCCTCCCAGTGCTTCTACCCCACCTACCCTCTCAGTCCTCTTTCCTTTTATTTCACAACAAAGAAGGAGAGTAGAGCCAAGTTTGGAGGTAGGGAAGTTAGGATTGAAATGACATAATTAAGATTATAATTTTCAAAAAACAGAACTACAAAAGTATAACTATAATAAATAAATATCTTTTAAGTCACAACATAGGGTTGAAAAGGAATATGTTGAGGCATTTCAAAATTTCCACATTCTGTTCATTGTAACAGGATGCTTAACAGCCTCCCATGAATTTCAACCTCCGTTAGCATATCAAGTTGGAGTTAGACTATGAACATCTTTTCCTACTGCAGCTATAAGTGGCAACCCAAAAGGGGGAAAGAGTCCCAAAGACAGCAACACAGTCAGAAACATCCTCTGTTTCCACTGTTAGGAGTCCCACATGAAGACCAGCCTACACAATTGTTACGTATGTGCAGAGGGCCTAGTTCAGCTCAAACACAGTATCCCTGGTTTGCAGTTCAGTTTCTCCAGTACCTGTTGGCCCAGATTAGTTCACTTTGAAGGCTTTCTTGTGGTGTCCTTGAACCTTCTGGCTCCTACAATTCTTCTTCCCACTCCTCCACAGGATTTCCCAAGCTCCATCTATTGTTTGGGTGTAGATCTGCATTCTTTTTCATCAGTTGGTGGGTAAATCCTAACTGATAATGGTTAAGTTAGATTCTTCTTTCCAAACACAGCAGCATATCATTAACAGTGTCAGCTTCCTCTTATAGCATAGATCTCAAGCTGGGTCAGTCATTGGTTGGCCATTCCTTCAATTTCTGCTTCATCTTTATTCCTGTACATCTTGTAGGCAGGACAAAGGTCCTGTGGTTAAAATTTTGTTTCTGCTCGGGTGGAAGCCTTGCCTGGTTAGAAGACATGGCTGTTTCAGGCTCCATATCCGCCATTGTTAGAAGTCCTAGCTAGGATCACTCTCATAGATTCCTGGGAGTTTCTATTGCCTAAGATTTCCAGCTTATCCAAGAGATGCCTTCCTCACTCCTGATTCCAACTGTCTCTCCCAATATTTCTCCCTTTGTCCTCCCCTCCACTGGTTTTTCCTTTTCAATTTCTCAGCCCAACCCTGTATAGCCCCCTCCCCTGAAAAACCAAAATATATATTTGTCTTTCTGGGCATAGGTTACCTCTCTGAGGATGATCTTTTCTAGTTCCATCCATTTGTCTGCAAATGTGATGTCATTGTTTGTGTTAGCTGTGTAGTATTCCATTGTGAAAATGTACCACATTTTTATAATCCTTCAGTTGAGAGACATCTAGGTTATTTTCTGCTTTGGGCTATTACAAATAAAGCTGATATCAGCAGAGGTGAGCCAGTGTCCTTGTGGTATGGTGGAACATGTTTTGGGTATATGTCCAAGTTTGGTATAGCTGGGTCTTCTGAAGTAAAGAAAATAGGGTCAATTTCCAATTTTCTGATTATCTACCTAATTAATTTACAAAGTGGATGTACAAGATTGCACTCCCAACAGCAAAGAAGGAGTGTTCTCCTTGTTCTACATCTTCACCAGCAAGAGCTGTTACTTTTGTTTTTGGTCTTCACAATTGTGACAGGTGTAAGGTAGAATCTCAGGGTAGTTTTGATTTGCATTTCTCTGATGTCTAAAGATGTTAAACATTTCTTTTCTTTCCTTAGTCGAGTTGAGTTGCTCTCAAAATAATCTTTATTTAATTAAAATCCATAATATATAATTTCTTTGTATTAAGAAATCCATAGTATGAATTCTTTTGCTTTAATATTCTAAACTTAACCACAACTATTTCCCTTAGCATAATGAAGGAAGACTATTAAAATATTTTAAATAGTTCTCTAAAATTTTAATCTGATATAGAATAGTAGATACCTCCAGCAAATAGAATTTTCAGACACATATAAAGAATATGTATAATTCACCTACCTGAAGTTCATTTTTTTTTCTATTTGCCAGTTCTCCTGGAGAAAGAGACAGACAAGGTGTGTGTGTGGGAACAGGAGAGATCTGTCTTACTGCTGATCACTTCATGCCTAGTAAATCAGGGATAAAATTTTCCCCAGAGACAGTCTCATATTTTTTTATCTTCATAATAAATGTTAAAATAAAAATAAATAAAATAATTAATAAAAATGAATAAAGAATAAAAGAAATATTCCCACTTATTCAGAGAGATTATATTTTTGTACTAATACTGCTTGTAATACAGCATCCTTCCAAACATCATGTAGAATAAGAACTGACAGAAGATCCTGAAAAGGCCACAGAGAATGACCCCCTGAGACTCTGTTTACTCACTCTCTTATTCATGTCTATGGATCTGTCTGTCTGCTTCTTTGCCAATATGATGTGCTTTTTATTACTACTGCTCTGTAATGCAGTTTGAAATCAGGATTGTGATACTGCCAGAAGTTCTCTTAATATGCAGGATTGTTTTACATATCCTGTTTTGTTTTGTTTTCCCATGTGAATTAGATTACCATTGTTTCAAGATCTGCAAGGAATTATATAATTATATGCTTTCTTTCATATTTATTTTTTTAAAAATAAATTTACCTGGTCAGATAATAAGCTGTCATCAAATTTTCCTAATACCTTTGTATCCCAGTGAAATCATGATATTTATAATAGCAGACTCTGCTTCCATGACTTTTTCAAAAATGTCTTATTTCCATTATCCTTATAGCCTCCACCAATTTTCTCTTAGTAATAACCTTTTCTTGGATGGGAGCTAAGATCTTTTAGTTTACAATCATTTATAGGGACAACTATTCTAATACTATTACATTGTATTACAGTGTCCTTGCGATTGCACCCAATTTGGCGCTAAAAATATTACCTAGATTTTGAGCTTATATTCTATAAATTATCTTGAGCTTATAAGATGACTTTATCGTCTCAAATTCTACCCAGACTGTCTTCTTTATGTACAGCTATTTGAAATAACTACCATATGTCAACAAAATACATCTCTTTTTCAAATGCCTACAATGTTGCACTCAGAAAATAATTGGAGATCAAAAGGAATAATTTTTGTCTATTTAAAAATTTTGTATAAAGACACACGTTTATATGTATAAATAATATTATTAATATTTTCATTACATGTTTTTTATCTTATTTTAAATAAGAGAAGGTATAATTTTGATAAGAGCTTGTTAAATAAATAATATCTGATATTTTCAATGTCTTACTATCATAAAGCAAGAAATTTGAGCATTTGCATGATTTATAATCATTTCATAATTTAAAAAGTTATGGCAATGCACACCATTTTAGGGTTATATTGTACTGAAGAGACTTTTCTGCAGTTAATAATACTGGCTGCTCTTCCAGAAGACCAGTACCCATTTGGCATATCACAACTTTCCTTCACTCCAGTTTAGATAACTCTGACATCATTTTCTGACTTAAGAACTACGTACAAACATGCTGCTCAGAAATACCTGAAATATAAACATCCATACAGGTAAAAAGTAAAATAAAAACATTTTAAGTAGATTAGATGAATGTTTTTTATTTAGAATGTAGAGAAAAGTTGCAAACTTCCTAAGTAGCAAGTAGAAAGAGATTCAACATGGAAGCAGAGATATAATGTTATGTTATAAAGAGATAAAAGGGAATATAAAATAGAAGGATTAAATGAGTGGAGAGTGATTTGAAAACTTATAGTTTTTTTGGAAAGTCAGTTGTATCAGATGGTATTTTAGTGGGGCAAACACAGGAATGAGTTTTATCCAAAGTGGACACAGGCAAAAGGATGCTTTGCTAAAGCAAACACATGAAATGATATTTGCTTGATAAAGAATTATTCGCTAACAACACACATGAATTGACACACCTTACACTGAATAGCTGAATTCTGTTGTGATTCCATAGAGAGAAATGCACCAAAAATCTTCTGGTTATGTTCTGGTGACTTCTTGCTGCTTCCTCAGACTTGAGAGGATTGGCAGAGTGATGTCAGCTGATATAGAGTCACATGAAGTTTTGCTAAGATGACTCAAGTACTGAGGCAAGACCCTTGGAGGACATGTAATGTTTGAAGAGAGTATAAGTAGGACTCGAAGGACAGTGATGGAGGCACGCTTGCATAGCTAACTTTGTGATGCTTCTTGGTCTAGCTTCTTTGCTGATCTTAATTTGGTTGAGAGAGGGATGGCAAAGAAATTCTTATGTAATTGCTCCTGTTGACTCATTCAAAATTCAGCCAAAACCTGGCTCTTTCTGCTAGGTTATCTGCTGACTTATGTTTGCTACCCAGATACTACTGAACCAGCTGGACTACTGGTAACTTCATGAAGTGTTTGCAAGTAGATCCATATAACACTGTTAATTTCTGTGAACTGAACCACTGGTTTCCTGACAATTTTAGATTGGATTTTCTCCATAGAACAATTTCCAAATGGGTTCATTCTCCCTTATTCTACCACAACCTCTGGTCTGTGGTGGGCTAGAAAGGAGATTAAAGCATTTAAGAACCCTATTTAAAGTTGGTTTTGAAAATTTAACCCTACGGAGATGGGAGGACAGGTGAAGTAAGAATTAAAGGAAAGGTCAAATAACATTAAAAGCTCTTTTTGAAAAGTCAGATGGCAGTCTACTACTCTTGAAGCTTCAAAGAGTAATACACATATGAAAAGAATTTAAATGGAACTACCATATTATAGAGACACAAAGCTCCAACTATATTACCTTATTGAACCTCTAGTATCTAGAATGGGTTAAACCTTGTTGAGTAATTGGCAAGAGGAGGCCAATAGACCTCCAAATATTATAGGCCTTTCCCAATGTCATTGATTGCTCTTCACAACAGGACAGTAAGACTCTTCATCTATGTCACTGAACATGGAGAAAAAGAGATAGTACCAAATAAAAAGTTTCACCCAATCTGACTAGCAGTCATATTGCCATAAGTTACTATCCATGATTCTGGAGATGAGTGATCACCAATTTCACCCCAATACATGCACTACAACCTGTCTTAAAGATATGCTCAAATGATAGAGGCATAATTCTTATAGAAATATCCAACCACATTTTACAAATTAATATTTACCATTCAATCTATATGGTAGAACTGAAATCTAGATCTGTTAATGATGCAAAGAACCTGAGACCATAAGACTATAATGATCATGGACCCAGAAAAAAACATACAACTATTATTCTGCTGGTTGGATATAGGAAGAAGAGGAGGAAGAGGAGGAGGAGGGGGAGGGGAAGGAAGAGGAGGGAAAGAGTAAGATTCTTAATGACACAACACTATAGCAGTAGATGGCAGCATAGTTCAACTCTTGTCACAGAAGTTTCTTCTTTCAATAGATGCTAATTTAAACAGACACACAACTGAACAGTATGCATATTGTGAGTCCTTGGGGTACTCATTCCTAATTGGGATATCCATACTGAATCTCTCTCCTCAAGAATGAGGAATCTACATGTGAGTGGTGGTAGAAAGGTTTTAAGAGGCACAGGTGGTGAATGACTCTTAGGAAACAGCTTCATTCTAATGAAACAGTACAGTTGCACATTTGAATTCATCCACATGGTGACACCATCCCGAGGGCATGAAACTATTGAAGCCAGGAATAATCCCGGCACAGAAAAGAAGTAATGGCCCAAAGTCTCACATTGTAACTAAGAATCTATTTGAAATTCTACCTGCTGGAAAAAAAAAAAAAGAAAAGAAAATCAGTCTTCTCCAATGGAGAGGTTTGGTTCCTGGTATACATAAGATTGCTTTCATATGTGGACAAAAGAGTCATAATCTGTTAGGTTTTAGATATAGAACAAGGGTGATATCAATAGACATGCTAATGTAGAAGGAAAAAGTCCACAGGAAAAAATCTAAGGCAACTAAGGAATGCTGAGAGTAGAATAGTCTTCCCAATGGCAGAGCACACAGTTTGATTATTCTATACCAAATTATCAGCACTGAAAACACACATGCAATTAGCAGTACAAAGACTGAACAGGAAAAGGTTATGCATTTAGAAGTAAATACAAATTCACACATGCATACACATATACACAGAGAGACATATCTACAATTAGTGAAATAGCTGAAGTCATGGTTTCAAACGAAATCACAGAGAGTTTGGAATAAGGAAAGGAAAAATTAATATTAACTATATTATAATCTCAAACATGAGAAAACCAATAACCTTATATGAAAATAAAGAAGCAATGCAAGAAAGGTACAATACATTTAAAATCAAGGAAGTCACATGCTGTCACTTCCCAAAGTGCATATATATCATATACACCTGACTCAATAAATATGCATTATTTATGTAAAATAGACAGCATTGATTATAGAAAACAAATATTTGGTAGCCAGTCTCAAGGAATAACTTTCATGATCTCTTTCTCTCCATATATGTACCCTTAAACACTCTCCTTAATTGCTGATGAAGAGCTAGTTTGTGTGATCTATAGATACTATAATAGGTAACAACCTGAGACTTTCTTGGTTACAAATGAATTGCAGCTTTTGCAGATATAGACAGAAAGTTTTGGAGAAAAGCAAAAGCAAAAAACAACAACAACAAAAAACCAGTATGACAGTATGTTTGGATAGTCGTTACCTCAGATAAGATTTGAGGTTAGGCTATGAAAATGATCCATGGGCCATTAAGTGTATTCACTAAATTCAATTGAAAGGCAATCTAAATTAATTATAGAGTATGAACATTTGATGAGAATGTTAAGTGCCCATGTTCTTTTGTTCTGTAAATTACTGTAGGTTTGAATTACTTCATATTTAATTGATCAGTGCAGATGAGCACCCTTTAAAATTGCATGAATAAGAAATGAAATATTTTATTCAGATTCTTTCTGTAAAATGTCCCCCTGACAGATAACATCCAATGATGACTGTCCATAAGAGTGGTAACTATGAAGGCTTTCTTTTGCTTCAGTCCACTTGGCTTCATTAAAATATCCCTTTTACAATAGAATCAGCTGAAACAAATAAACAGCTGAAACTGATTCTAATCATTTATGCAGACCTTGAAAATGAATGTCAAATGAACAGTTATCCTTATAATTTGCTAATACACTTTATTTTACTATATGTCTATACTAAGCTTCTATATTTTAAGATCCTTCAGGTGGCTACTGAAATAAGACTGTTCCTTGATGTTTTAGTGCAAAGGCACAGAAATATGAGCATATATATGAAATATATTAAAACAAATGAAATTATCAAAAAAAGGTAATTAACTAACTTCATTGTAAGTCAATATTGGTGCTAAATTTTATCTAGAACAGGGTTTCTCAACCTTACTAATGCTGTGACACTTTAATACAGTGTCTCATGTTGTAGAAAGCCCCATAACAAAATTATTTTCATTATACATGCTATTATGTCAAGAGTACATGCATAAGGTAAGTGACTGCAAAAGGCTAAGTGACAGATAAAGTCACCTGAGTACTTTCAGACATTGCCAAGGATAATGAGCGAGGTTCCAGGCAGGTGAGCATCACATAGGACTTCTCTGACTTCAACACCTAACCTACAACTTTCTAACTGGAAGTTTTAACCCTGATTCTCTTTATTTCAGTACCCAGATTTACATGCCACTGAGGTTGGTAAATTTGGCCTATGAGCTTGTGGTACTAAGTGTCTCCAAGACAATAGTACTGATCAAGGTATCCGTTACCTATTCTTGGTTTACATCAGAAAACTGCAAGTGTTAGGCTAGGAAAATAAGCATTATTTGATATCATCACAGAGTTTTGAAATGCTATCTCTATAAACCAAGTACTTTTATCAAGTTGGCATGCTCATTTATTGTTTTGTTTACATCTCAAGCCTCTTTGGACAAACTTGGTGTCAAATACTTTTCAGAATTCTGGCATAGATGGGTTTTAAGAATTGCAACCTTACAACTTCTGGGTTCCAGGAAGTTGAAAAGGGCTTTACAAACATATTATGAGCTTTTTTCATGGTAGTACCAAAAGGAATGCTATTAACATACTCAATTACTAAATATAATATTGGGAATTTTAGACAAGCTCCTTGATAACACTTCCACAAAAAGGTTGAACAACATTTGCAAACATTAAGGGAAATAATGTCTGAATTAATTGAATATTTGTCCCACTTAGGGAATGTCAGTGGCAAAAACATTAGAGATCAAGGTGTGGTAGAATTCACAGGAATGTATCCTTCAAATAAATACCCAAACCATATAATTATCTTAGGAGTTTGAGCTTTTAGAATGTATGTTTAGAAACTATAGGGTAGATGAGAATGGTTGTTTTACTAATCTGATGACAGATTTTAACTAATAGCAATTCCAAATTTGGTGTTTGAACCCAGAATTAGGTGTGTTGCAAAGGCTCTTTCAAAGTTCTAACTAGCCTTTTGATATGACCTCGTTAACTATAAGAACTCAACCTTGGATGAGCTTCTGTCACTGAAGGATACAGTTTGTGAGGAAGAAAGAAATGTATATGGTCACAAGTGTCTAAAATTGCTCCCTTATTTCTACTTGTGTTTCCCCAATACTCAGGGTTTATTTCTATTATTCGCAAGCAAATAATTTTCCTCAGAGTAATAAAGATGGAAAACTACAAGGGGTTTTCCATATGTTTCTTTAGACTAGATTGTCTTCCATAAAGAGGTTTTTTAAAAATGCATTTCTCCAGAATGGTCTCCATGGACAAAATGGTCTGGCAGGCAGTCAGAAACCATAAAAGATCATTTTTACCATAAAACTGATATCAGTTCTCTATCTTCGAATTTTAACCATCAGAAAGGTTCCAGTATCATTAGATCTTCACTGTTTGAGACATGCTTGGGATGCTCCCAAAGTCATGTCATCATTGTCTATAGTTAAACCAGGTTTGGCTTGGGATTTCTCCCCCTCTTCTCAGGAGGCCTTGTCTTGCCTGGTGTTACCCCAACTGATAAAATATTTTTCTTCTTGTTGTAATTCTTATTGTTTGTTTGTTTGGTTGGTTGGTTGGTTTTGATTTTTGTTTTTTTTGTTTTTTTTTGTTCTTTTTCTTTGGAGTGAATCATTCTAGAGTTAATTTTATAATACCTTTGTGAATGTCATTGTGCCTGGGGCAAGGGGAAATCTTTTACCATTTTACTTTGATAACTCAGGATGATTAGGCTTCTAAAGTAGCCTTTCAGAATCAGGAATCCATTTGCTTATTCAGAACTTGAGTTGGTGTGCTTAAAGACTCCTAGAACTTCTCAAGAAATACTACATATTTTTCTCCTTCCTTGGATGCTTAGACAGTATGGTGTTATTCAAGGCTTTGCTGAAGTTTTCTCTTAGCACGTCTATGATGAAACATGGAAGATTTAGCTTTTATTCCCAAGTGACAGTTACCAGTCCACTTAGAGTAATCAAAAGAGACAGTCATCTGACCTGTAGTAGCACTTCTCACTGTCACTAGTCTTCCTCCCTAACTACTTTTATGTAATCCATTTCATTAATCTCTTTAGCCTATAAAATCATGACACTTTTATGTTTATAAATTCTTGATTGAAAAGTAGCATGATTTTCATGTTAATCAGACATGAAGTCTGGACTGACAGTCCTTGGGAAATTTCTTCCTTGGTACTTGTAAAAACTTTCTTGAGCAAGTTTTAATCTTATGGGTTTTGGAGGGATAAGGGAGCAACCCTATTAGGTCTTCTCATCCCAGTATTAGACCATTTTAGGTGGAAAAAAATACAAAGGAAGTCATTGCCTTTGTTCTTCTGATTAACAATGCAGAAGGAAACAAAAGTGCCATGTAGTTTGGGAGCCCAGATATTCATGGGAGCTTTAAAAGGAGAAAATTGAGGTTCCTGCATGTGTATTGCCTTGGCAGTGTTGACCTGATCACCCATTAACCGTTTTGGATAATCTTTGGATGAAAATAAAGTTAGCATATAAGGTACCTCCAAGGGTTTGTCCTTGTTTTGTAAATCAAAACGTCCCATTGCAAGGTAATATTACAATTTACTTCCTTCTGGAAGCAGGTTTTCAATATTCAACTTAATAACTTTGCAAAACTGGGGAGCAGGACAATATCAGAAGTTTCCTTTTCAATGTATGTTGCTCAATTTCAGTCTAGTGCAACAAGATATAATTTAAATAATTGCTTGATGTAGATGTTTTATTGACCGTTCTCTAGACAAAGGAGTACATATTTAGGGATGTCGTCTAGCTATATCTTTACTATTCCCTACCACAATATCATTGTGCAACTCTCTATGAATGACCATAAAGAAGATTGAGGCTTGCAAGATGTGGTGGCTATTCCTGATTGTCAACTTGACTATATCTGGAATGAATTAATCAAGAATTGGAAGGCTCACCTATGATCCTAATCTAGAGGCTCAGAGATACAAGTTTCTGACATGGATCTTGGCATGGAGATCTTGAAGAATAGTGGCTATGAATTCTAGAAGATTAAGACAAGGAGATCTCTGAGTTCAAGGTCATCTGGGATTAAAGGTGAGGTAGCACATGTCTTTAATCTGGGCCACACCGTCTGCTGGAGACCTACAGCCTTTAATCTGGGCCACACCATCTGCTGGAGATCTATATAAGAACTTTGAAAGAAGACTCACTCACTCTTCCTTGCTTGCTTGCCTCCTGGGACTGAGCAACTGCTAGATCCTTGGACTTCCATCCACAGCTACTACTGACCATTATTGGGGAGTTGGACTACAAGCTGTAAGTCATCGACAAATTCCCTAACTATATAGAGACCACCCATATGTTCTGTGACTCTAGAGAACCTTGACTAATAAACAAGATTAGTAGTTTATGCCTGTGAAGTCCTAAAATCCTGAGTCCTATGAGATATCTACATCTCAATGGTTTTATTCTAGATTGCCCTTATTTAACCCATCTCTAATTGAAGAGCCTTAGGAACTGGAATTAAACATCTAAGATTATTGAGGAAGTTACTAAGGATTAGCTTGCTCACAGTAAGAATTTTCTGGACTTAGGATTCCCAGCAGAAATGTAGCCTATGTGCAGCTTAATCTCCATGTGGGTCCTGAACTGCAGAGGGGGCTATCCCCAAAGCTGTTACCTGTATGTGGGCTATGTTCTTCTAGCTGGGATGCCTTGTCTGGACCCAGTTGGAGAGGAATCACCTAGCCTCACAGATACTAGGTTTGGGGAATACCCAGGGGACTCCCACCTGCTCAGTGGAGGGGAGGAGGAATGGAGGAAGTATTGTGGGAGGGGGTGACCAGGCATGTAAAATGAATAAGCAAAAGCTTAAATTAAACAAAAGAGAAGGAAGGAAGGAAGGAAGGAAGGAAGGAAGAAAGAAAGAAAGAAAGAAAGAAAGAAAGAAAGAAAGAAAGAAAGAAAGAAAGAAAGAAAGAAAGAAAGAAAGGAAAAAGAAAGATTTATCTTTGGGCTCTGGGCAACTTCTACAAATAAAAATCAAATATTTTAGGTCTCATTTCTTAGTTTGAATCAAATAGTTTGGCTTATGTCCTTCAGAACTAAACTACCAGATGAGGAAGCCCAAGAATTTACCAGTTTCGATCATGAATTCCAAGTACATCATGTCATGTCTATTCTTCTTTCTTTTGTTGGCAAAATCAGAATACAGAGCAAGAAGTGTCTGTAGAAAAGTCAAAGCAAATCAAGAATCCAAAGGCAATCATTTGTGGAAGCCTTCCAATAGCTTTGTTGGGTTCCCTTAAATAGCCCAGAACCCTCACTATGACCAACAACTGAAGGTTTTGTAGACTTATCCATAGTTCTTCCATAGCCATTTTTATGTTTTCAATCATTATTTTTTTTAGTTTTTTTTTTTACTTATTCATTTTTTTTTTACAGACCACATTTTATCCCTCTCCCAGGCCACCTTATGACTGTTCCACTTTCCACATCTGCCCCCCCTCCTTCTCCAAGAGGATGCTCCAACCCCACCAGACCAGTTCTGCTCCCTGGGGCCCCATGTTTCTTGAGGCTTAGGTGCATCCACTCTGACTGAGTCCAGACCTGGCATTCCTCTGTTGTATATGTGTTGAGGGCCTCAAATCATCTGAGGTATATAGCCTGGTTGGTGGCTCAGTGTCTGCGAGATCCCAAGGACCAGGTTAGTTGTGACTGCTGGTCTTTCTATAGGGGTTGTCCTCCTCAGTTTCTTCCAGGTTTTCCCTAATTAAACCACAAGGACCACCAGCTTCTCTCCATTGGTTGATTGTAAGTATCTGCATCTGACTCTTTCAGTTGCTTCTTGGGCCTTTCTGTGGGCATTCATGATTGGTCCCTGTATGTCAGCACACTATAGTATCAGTAATTGTTTCAAGCCTTGAGGCCTCCCCCTGAGCTGGATCCCAATTTGGGCCTGTCACTGGACCTCCTTTTCCTCAGACACTTCTCCATTTTTGTTCCTGCAGTTCCAATAGGAAAAAATTCTGGGTAGTTTTTGAATATTGAATGGCATAATCCCTCCACTTGGTACCATATCATTCCACTGGAGGTGGACTCAAATGACTGAGAAGCACTTAAAGAAATGTTCAAAGTCCTTAGTTATCAGGGAAATGCAAATCAAAATGACCCTGAGATTCCACCTTACACCAATCAGAATTGCTAAGATCAGAAACTCAGGTGACAGCACATGTTGGCAAGGATGTGGAGAAAGAGTAACACTCCTCCTTTGCTGGTAGAATAGCAAACTGGTAAAACCACTCTGGAAATCAATATTGAATTTCCTCAGAAAATTGAAAATATTCAGAGCATTTGGGCTAATATCCATTTATCAGTGAGTGCATACCATGTGTGTTTTTTTTGTGTTTGGGTTACCTCACTCAGGATGATATTTTCTCGTTCCATCCATTTGCCTAAGAATTTCATGAATTCATCATTCTTAATAGCTGAATAATGCTTCATTGTGTAAATATACCACATCTTATGAATCCATTCCTCTGTTGAGGGACATCTGGGTTCATTCCAGCTTCTGGCTATTATAAATAGGGCTGCTATGGACATAGTAGAGCATGTGTCCTTATTACATGTTGGAGCATCTTCTGGTTATTTTCCCAGGAGGAAAGTTCTGAATGCTTAAGATACAATTCACAGACCACAGGAAACTCAAGAAGAAGGAAGACCTAAGTGTGGGTGCTTCGGTTCTTCTGAGAAGGGGAAGAACAAAGTACTCACAGGAGCAAATATGTAGATGAAGTGTAGAGTAGAGACTGAAGCAAAGGTCATCCTAAGACTGTCCTACCTGGGGATTCATCCTGAATACAGTCATTAAACCCTGACATTATCGTGGATGCCAAAAATGTTTGTAGAAAGGAGCCTGATATGACTGTCTCCAGAGAGCCCCTTCCAGATTCTTACAAATACAGAGGTCGATGCTCACAGCCAACCATTGGACTGAGTGCAGGGTCCCCAATGGAGGAGTTAGAGAAAAGACTAAAGGAGCTGAAGGAGTTTGTAACTTCATAGGAAGAACAACAATATTAACCAAGATCCCCCCCATAGCTCCCAGGGACTAAGCCATCAACCAAGGGGTACACATGGCTCAAGCTGCATATGTAGCAGAGAATTGCCTTGTCAGGTAACAATGGGAGGAGAAGTCCTTGGTCCTATGAAGGCTTGATAGAAGCCCTAGTGTAGCAGAATCCAGGTGGGGGAGGTGGGAGGCAGGTGCATGAAGGAACACTCTCACAGAAGTAGGAGGAGGGACGATGGGATAGGGACTATCTGGGAGGGGCTAAACTCGCAAAGGGGATAATATTTGAAATGCAAATAAAGAATATATCCACAAAGGAGGAAAGAAAATTGGAAATAGATCTACATGAAGACTCAGCTATACCACTCTTTTAGGTTTTCTTTGTTTTTTTTAAAATTATCTTTGCTATTTACATTCCAAATGTTGCTACCCACTCCCACAGTTCCCGCTGCCCCATCCTCCCTCTCCTTTGCTTTCTCACAGTTTGTCCTCTTGGGATCAAGATTTGACTTCAGTTCACTTCCAAACAGCATTGGTTATTTGGGGAGAGATACCAACCATCATCCCTGATAGTCAAATTGTGTTCCCAGGTGTTCTCTCTCAGTGAATTCATAGTTCTGAGAACTGTGCAAACCATCCCTTTCAGGATCACTTATGTAGTCTCAGGATTGCAATGTTGCTGGTGATTTTTATATTGTCTGTTTCTTAAAACTATTTGAAAAACTACTCTGTGTGCTTTCCATTGTAGAGAAAGCATTCGAAACTAACTTTGAACAATGTTAAATGAGATGATAACTTTGCCTGGATTCTAATTTTCTTGTGAAACTTAGATATATTAGAGCTTCAAGGCTCTGGTCTTGATCCTCTTACGAGATCTTTGCCTCCATGCTCACATCAGGGTAATACTGATAGTAGGAAGTCTTTGACTTTTAACTTTTTCTCTGAGAAAAAACACCGGGAATGAAGCCTTTGTAGCTTATTACTCTCTTCCTTGTTAGAAAATATCTTGCAGATGTTTCCCTCATACTCAAGGTTTTTATAATGTCCTACTGATTTTCTCAGATCCTCCAAGTAGTATAAATCAGAGTTTTCATTTCTTTTTATCATCAAATAAAAGTACTAACGTACCTGGCCAGAATACTCAGAAATGCTGAACATTACATCATTCTTCTCTTAATTGTCTAACATAACAAGTTCTGAGAGATGTCTTGTATCACAAAAGGAAGTAAACTAATGAAAATTGTTTAAAAAATATTTTCGTGATATCACCCAATGAAAAGATACAGTCTTTTTATTGTGTGTTTTCCAGAATGTGTAAAATTTCCTACATAGATTTCCATATAACAAATTATTGCTATAATTAAACATGGCTGTGATGAAATTTTCTTACTTGAATACACAGTGGCAAATATAGGGAAATTTTTACCAATATATTAGAAGACCTAGTTGATATTTTTAAAGTATCAATTTGAAATTATCTTGCCTATACATCTCACATATTTTCAAAGGATGAGTTTATTTTATTTAGTTTAAATTATCAATAAACAATAAAATATTAGATAATATTTATGAAGTTTGACAGTGGTCTGGATATATTACCTTAATTAATCCTATGATTTAAATACAATTATTTCACATATCTTACACCTATAGAAAAGTGCTTATTAAACTAAAAGAAACTGTCAAAATTATATGCTGAGTTAGAAGTGGGAAGTTGTAGCAAGCTGTAAATGGTGTTTTCCCAACTACAGAGAATTCACGTGGGAAAATGTGCTAAACGTACATAATTTTTATTACGGATTTTGAAAGTGTGGGAGCAGGATCTAATAATCTACAGATTTATAAGGCAGCCATGTGATTCTGTTATGTGCAAGATATGAAACCTCTGAGTTATGAGATTTAAACACGTTGAGTTCTCTGATGAGCACACATTTCTAGGTTATCAAAAGTGTGCTCACATTAGAATTTATTGTTTCCCATTATTCTCATTCATCATATTTTAATATTATAAATCTGTTTCAAATGGTGCATGAAAACAATCCCTGTTCCCAAATTTTGACAAAGACAATTCTTTTTTTTTGGTTTTTTGAGACAGGGTTTCTCTGTGTAGCCTTGGCTGTCCTGGAACTCACTTTGTAGACCAGGCTAGCCTCGAACTCAGAAATCCTCCTGCCTCTGCCTACCAAGTGCTGGGATTAAAGGCGTGCGCCACCACCGCCCGGCAAAGACAATTCTTTTAAAGACTAGTAAAATATTTGTATTTATACCACATTTATCACCCAAAGGTCACAGCTCCCAAATGGGAAAAAGTTAATCCGTGTGCTATGTTGAAATACAGTTCTCTACTGAATAGATGTTGGGTTGTCATTGTGAGGACAGAGAAGGGCTCTGCTACTGGTGGATACTCCTGATGACGACAGGAACTAAAACAACCATTTTTTTTCACAATTATAGTATTTTTTTCAAAGGTAAAACAAAACTTTGGCCTTCATATGCCTCCATTAACTAAAAGAATTTTAAAATATATCTGGAAAATGGTGATACAATTATCTAAAAGGAACAATTATTGTTTCAAAGACATATGTGCTTATGATAAATATCATTCTGAGCGTATTGAGAAGGGAATAATATTTGTAGTTTGCTTGTATGATTTGCTAATTTTCTACAGTTTTAAATTATGTTTTCCAGGATTATTCTTTCCAGATATAAGAAAAACAAAGGAAATTTAACAAATTAATTTAAAATGGTAGTATATTATTCATTATAATTATGCTTTCTGGTAAAACAATGTGACTGCTGGGTCAGAAGTTCAAAATAAGGATGCAGTCATTGGTGAATTGAAGAAGAGACAGAGAAGATACTGAACAATCTACCTTAATCAAAACTTTATAGACCTCAGCCTGATACAGATTGAACATGGATACTCAGAAAACCTTAATCCTTGGTCCTACAAAGATTGTATATTTGGGAAACAGTAAGATTTCCAGTGTTATGCTTCTAATCTTCTTTTATATTTTCTCTCCCCAAGACTACCTTTCTTTTGTTTTTAATATATTTTATATGATTTTTTGTAGCTATGGGGACCTTCATGATTTGGTAAAATGATTTCCTTCTTATCAAGATATTTTGTGAGATTTTAGCTTGTACAACTGCACATGGTGAAAGTTTTAAACTTGTATTGAGCAATTAGTTAATGTCAGGTAGGTCGAAAACTATTTTGATAGGTAGCTTTTTCACACCAAGGACCTTTCCATATTTCTCAAGCTTCAATATGAGAGGGCACTATATATTTTCTATCTGACATATGAAGGTTATAATGGAAATTCTTCAGTGCTTGCACATCACTGAAGGCATGAGGGCTAGCCCTGTCACTGAAACTATCTGTTCTTTAATCAGCACTTGAATATAATCAATTGGCATCTGAGAGAGAGAGAGAGAGAGAGAGAGAGAGAGAGAGAGAGAGAGAGAGAGAGAGAGAGAGAGAGAGAGGAGGTGAATGGGAGGTGCCAAGATACTGGTATGTCACATCATCTCAGAAAAGGTTTATGGTTGTTTCTGTATTAATTATTATCTTCCACAAAAGTCACTTCTTGGAGGAAGGGATAAGAAATGCACTAATGTATGACCATGACACTAAGCCAGTGGGAGTTGTTTTCCTAATGCATTCATTTAATATAATAAGAACAGTTCTTGTCTAGTGTCTACATGTTAGTCAACCATGCGTTCTGGTTCTCACTGCTGTGACCCAGCTGGCTACATTCAACTGTTGATTAAAAATTCAGAAGGCTTCAGTGACAAAGCTAGCACTCATGCCTCCAGTGATGTGCAAGCACTGAAGAATTTCCATTATAATATCCATATTTCAGATAGAAAATATATAGTGTTCTCTGACACTATAGCTTAAGTTATATGGAAATATGTAAAGTCCTTGGTGTTAGCCCTCTATTGGATGTGTGGTTAGTGAAGATTTTTCCCAATCTGTAGGTGGCTGATTTTTCTTATTGGCTGTCTTTTGCCTTGCAGAACTTTCTAATTTTATGAGATCCCATTTATCAAATCTTGATCTTAGCACATCAGTCATTTTCTCCTGTGCCAATGAGTTCAAGGCTCTTTCCTACTTTCTCTTCTTTTAGATTCCGTGTATCTGGTTGTGTGTTGAGGTCCTTGATCCACCTGGACTTGAGCTTTGTGCAAGGTAAATATGTGTCTATTTTCATTTTTCTACATACAGACAGCCAGTTAGACCAGCACCATTTGTTGAAGATGTTTTCTTTTTTTCCATTGTATATGTTGTTTAGCTTCTTTCTTTGTCAAAGATCAAATGGCCATATATGTGTGGTTTTATTTCTGGGTTTTCAATTCTACTCCATTGATCAAATTGCCTGTCTCTGTACCAGTACCATGCAGTTTTTAATCACTATTGCTCTGTAGTAAAGTTTGAGGTCAGGGATGGTGATTCCCCTATAACAGTGTTAATCTGGGGTTGACCTTGCCTTGAGCTGCCTTTTTATTCTTTCCTTGGCTTTGAACTTCTTTTATTCCAATTGACTCTGTAAAATGAACCAGACACTTTTCCCTTTGATTCAAATGATACTTTATAAGACAACCATGAGACAATGCAAATTTTTATGCTGACTAACTTTCTGTTCCCCCATATTTTGTACATCATAGCCCAATAATTGTGTTTTCTTCACCTATTTAACATTTATTGCATTCAACACCTGGTTACTCATAAATCTCCTCTTCCTCTACTTTCCCTATGCTTTTGGAAGCTGTCATTTCATGTTTAGAGCACTTCCAGTCTTGTTAAACTGGCACTGGTATATCTTGTGATTCCAAGAATCCTGGAGTTCTAGCTTGAGTACAAGTATATCAATGGTTAGTGTACATTAGTCTAGGAAGTGTGGTTCTGACATTCATTCAGTATTGTTATTGACATTTCTATGTCCAAATTCCTCATAGCTTCTTCATACACACACACACACACACACACACACACACACACACACACACACATTTTGTCAATAATAGAACAAGGAATCAAGCTGGCTAAAACATCTTGGAATCTATTCTGGATACTGCACATGAAGAAAGGTATGCTTTGTGAATTTTAGCTAAGTTTAATCTTTTGATATCAAGGTACAGAGTGAGGGCCATGCTGTCTTTCTGTGGAGCACATACATTTGAAGTCCTATATACATTAGCCTATTCTGAGACTTGCTATAATATCTTAAAGGAGTCTCAGGATAGTGACATCCCTATCTACATACCAGCACTCATAAAATGCATTGCCTTTCTTGGGAATGGGTATCTTTTTTCTCACTCGATTCAGAATTTAGTAAACAGACAGTGAACTTACTTTATAATCCATTTCATTTTCTATTTCATGTGCCTATTAGATTAATTTGTTTCCCTCTCTTTGACTGCGACAGTCTATCATTACCACAAGCTAATTTGTTTTTCAGGTTCATTCCAAATAAAGTCATTTATACTTCTCCTTTTCTACTTTCCTCCAGACATTAATTTTTTCCTTTCTTAAGGTGCTTAGTGATCTCATAAAAAATGTCATTAATTTCAGTACAACTCTTGCAAACACTAAGAATATTTACCTATATCTTATATTGTTGATGAAGCCTATTATAAATACTACAATTACACTCAAATGCAGTATTCATTGAGATCCGTGAATCAGAAACTTTTCAGTCACTATAAGTCTCTTCCTAACACCCACTTAACAAATAACAGAGGCAGCAATATTCTCCATTCCAAACAACTTGGGTATAAAAGAATGGCCTCCCAAAAATGTGCTTCTTTGTCAACCCCCCCAAAAAATGTCATTGTATTACTACTTCTCTACAAAATGAGGAACCTCTGCTGATATGGATATTTACTCCACATTTTTTTACTTATGAAATAATTCCATTGAACATGGATGGTTATTATTTTACAATTCTACCTCATGTTTCTTTTCCTTTTGTTGAAAATTATATTATTTTCTCATATCATATATGTTGATGGCAGTTTCCCCTCTCTCGAAATGCCAGCTCCCCTCACCTTCCCTCCTATCCACGTTCACCTCTTGTGGTCTATTGGAAAGCAAACTGGCTTTGCTTCTGTAGGATAATAGTTAATTATAATAGAATAAAAAAATAAGATAAAATAAAATCTATTTTAGAAATAATACATTATAATAATATAGCATAATAGGATGAAATATAAAAGAATATGTCATAATTAGATAAAAAAGCAGAAGGAAAATAGCACAATGGAAATAAAAAGGAAGAGAAACACACTTGCTCACTCACTGCAGAATTCCATTAAAAATACTAAATTGGAATCTATAAAGTGTACACAAATGACCTATATGGACAAAAATAGAAGAAAAATAATGTATTTATATACAGAATAAAAATGTTATAGTAAGATAAAATTGAAAAGAAAATCAAAAGTCCTAAAATAATATTATGAGATAATGAACTCCTGAAGACATCACTGAGTTCTTTTTCTGTTAACTATCTACTTCTAGCCTTCAGCACCCTCTTAATAGTAGTTTGTTTCTCGGTTGCAAAACTCTTAGTGGAAACTAAATTTTTATTTCCAAGTGGTTATTAATTAAAGGATGCTTCAATATGGGTATAGGTACATGTATCCTATTCTCCTTTTAGCTCTAAGACTACAACTGGTACAGACTCTTGCAGCCTTAATGCATTTTGTCTCAGTATCTGTGAGTTCATATCTGTATTGATACTGTTCAACTAGCAAGCCTGGGTTTTTTGCTGTCCTCCATCTCTTCTGGCTTGTATACTCCTATTGCATCCTCTTTTGAGGACTGTACTGAACCTTGAGAGGACTTGATGAAAACACCTTAATTAGTGCTTAGTGTTCTAAGGTCTTGATCTCTGCAACTTGTTTGATTGTGAGTCTTTGTATTGGTTTTATTTATGTCATCTGCTGCAAGAAAATGTTTCTTTGATGATGAATGAGCTGTGGATACAGAACTGATCTATGAGTATAACAGAATGCCATTAGAAATCATTTTAAGAGCTGTGACATTTGGTTTTGCCCTAGAACCTTGGGCTATCTAATCTCATGTTCCTGGTAACCCAAGCAGTGTAAGATATGGGTTGGATCTTGGCACATGGACCTTCAGTCAAATCAGAAAGCATATTGCATGGCACTATTGCATTAGAGAAGCTTACAGATGGATACTATTGAAGATCAGGGGTTTTCGAGCTGGGTTGATGTTTATGTCTCTGTGTGAAGCATACAGAGTACCTTCCTGTACCAAAGATTATAGCAGGTAGAGGTGAAGGATTGTGTAGGTACCATTTCTACCTCTTCATGTTCAGTAAGTTTTATAGATATTATCATCAGCAATGAGTCCTCACCAGTTTGTGGAGAGCGTCAGGGAAATGCAAATTGAAACTATTTTAAGATTTCATCTTACTGTTGTTAGTGTGGCTAAGATCAATAAAACAAGTGATAGCTCACACTAGCAAGCATGTGAAGGAATAGAAACATTCATTTATTTCTTTAGGAGTTCAAATTTGTACAGCCACTGTGGAAATCAGTGTGGCTGTTTCTCAGGAAGATGTGAATTGATCTACCCCAAGATCCAGCTATCCCATACGTATGTCATATAGCAAAATGTTGTTTTATCCTACTCCAGAGACATTTTCTCCACCATGTTCATTGTTGATGTGTTTGGAATTACTTTGCTTTTATTCTAATTAGTGACTTCAAATAAAAGCAACAATATTAACTTCTCTCTATTTCTCACAATAAGTTAACAACCAATATTATCCAAGTATTCTTTGCACATGTTAATTCTATTCCCATTTTGCATGTATTCATTTCTATCTTTTAGTTCCCATAGCTTTATCATATTGAATAAATTATGAAGACTCCTGTTGATCTGAAAGGTAACAGAATATTTCTTGGATCTTACTGGGGGATGCTATTCTAAGTTGTCCCATTATGGCTTTTCTTTGCTATTTAATGCATACCCTAACATTAAAATTTTTATTAGCCTCAATAATATTATATTTCTTATATGTTATCCTTATTTCTCAAAATGCTGCTTCCAGAAGTCTCATAGTATAAAATGTGCTGTTATAGAAAATCATTGTAGCACTATACATACAGCAAATCAATATGATAGATTACTATCCCATCTCTGAAATTCCATGTTTTATTTAACTTCATTACATTCTGTTGGCCATTCCTAAATAGAAGACTCACCACTCCAGTAAAAGCAATAGTTGTACATTTGTTGATGACTCTTCTTTAAATCCTATATTGAAACTTCTTGTCCTAAATCCCATACCTACGGAGAATTCTAATGATAGGATTTTTTATTCACCTTATAATTTAAAACATATCATTCTCTTTTGTCTCAATTACAGGCACATAATATGTAATGTAGAATTCCATAAGCTATGCTCAATTTATATTGGGATACATTATCTAATCTTTCAATTTAATTTTTCATTTATCGGGAACGGATGGGTTAATGTATATTTCAGAATACCCTGGTACTTCAGATACAACCACACTTCCTAAAAAAGAAGTAAAACTGGAGTCCTATTTTCTTTGTTGCCAGCTTGTTGGTTTCTTTCCCATCTCCTTAGATTCTCCAAAACGAATGAAGAGAAAACAATGGTTCTCATGTTAGACTTCTACATTTTTCTCCCCTTCTACTTAAAAAACTCTCAGGGCTATTTAATTCCCTGACTTGAATATAAATCATGTAGACTTAATCAAAAAGTTGCAAATCAATGTTTAATGTTCATTCACAAAATACTGGCAGTTATGATATAGTAGGAGAATTAAACAATATTTTGAAATTCTATTCTAAATTATTAGAAATTGAAATCTATAAATGTACCACATATATTAAATGCCTTATTTTGCTTAGGATTCTAATTATGAATTCAATGAAGAAATATTATTTAGATAGGGTTTCATTGCTGTGATAAAGCACCATGACCAATATTGGGAGTGAAGGAGATTTTTTAATTTTTTAATTGGATATTTTCTTTATTTACATTTCAAGTGGATTTTATTTACATTTCAAATGGAACCCTTTCAGGTTCATCCCCAACACATGAAATCCCCTATTCCATTCCCCGACCCCTTCCCCCAACTTCTACTAGGGAATTCACCTACTCACCCACCCACTCCTGCCTCTTGCCCTGGCATTCACCTACACTGGGACATCGAACCTTCATAGGACAGAGGACCTCTCCTCCTACTGATGCCCGACAAGGTCATCCTCTGCTACATATACTGCTGGAGCCATAGGTCCCTCCTTGTGTATACTTTCATTGGTAGTTTATTCCCTGGGATCTCTGGGGTGGTCTGTTTGGTTGTTATTGTTGTTCTTCACACAGGGTTGCGAACCCCTTCACCTCTTTCAGTTCTTTCGCTACTCCTCAATTGGGGACCCTGTGTTCACTCCAATGGTTGGCTGTGAGCATCCACCTCTGTGTTTGTCAGATTCTAGGAGCTCCTCTCAGGAGACAGCTATATCAGGCTCCTGTCAGCAAGCACTTCTTAGCATCCACAATAGTGTCTGGGTTTGGAGACTGTATATGGGATGAATTCTCAGGTGGGGCAGTCTCTAGATGACCTTTCCTACAGTCTCTACTTCCCACTTTGTATTTCCTCACATGAATATTTTGTTCCCTCTTCTAAGAATGACTGAAACATCCACACTTTAGTCATCCTGCTTGAGCTTCATGTGGTCTGTAAATTGTATCTTGGGTATTCTGATTTTTTAAGCTAATATCCACTTATCAGTGAGTGCATACCATTTGTGTCCTTGGGTTACCACACTCAGGATGATATTTTCAAGTTCCACCCATTTGCCTAAGAATTTCATAAATTCATTGTTTTTAATAGCTGAGTAGTATTCCATTGTGTAAATGTACCACATTTTCTGTACCCATTCCTCTGTTGAAGGACATCTGGGGCCTTTCCAGCTTCTGGCTATTATAAATAGGTCTGCTATAAATGCAGTGGATCTTATGTCCTTGTTATATGTTGGAGCAGCTTTTGGGTATATGCCCAGTAGTGGTATAGCTGGGTCCTCAGGTGGTATTATGTCCAATTTTCTGAGGAACCACCGGACTGATTTCCACAGTGGTCGTACCAGCTTGCAATCATACCAACAATGGATGAGTGTTCCTCTTTCTCCACATCCTTGCCAGCATACTTCCATATTACATTCCCTCATCAAAGCATTAATGGACAGATATTTAATGCAGGCATCTTGAATCAGGAACTGAAGCAGAAGGCACTGAGAACTGCTGCCTACCGGTTTGCTTCTAAGTTGCTAGATCACCCTGAGTTTTTATGCAATTTAGGACCTGCTACCAGAGGTGGCAACATTCACTACAGCCACTGCATATTGGGCCCTACTCATGCCCATTGTAATCAAAAATTTCACATACTTATATACAAGGTTTAAGTTATGCAAAGAATATATATTCATACAGAGAGAGAAAGAGAGAGAGAAGAGGAGAGGAGAGGAGAGGAGAGGAGAGGAGAGGAGAGAAGAGGACTACAGGCAATTGGATGGAGAAATTTTTTTCAAATGAGTTTCTTCTTCCCAGATAACTCTAGCTTGAGTCAATTGGGAAAATTAACCAGGAAAATTTTTTTTGACTGACAACTCAGTGATTCTGAAGCTCCAGATATGGACAAAAGGGATAACTTTCCCTTGCTATGTATGTAAGGAAAGGATAAAATGTCTCTTTAGTAAAGATTAATAGTCAATCGATTTCATTTCAAAAATATTTTGCTGAACAAAAACTCTTGATATGGCCCGTATTATTGATTTCCATGTAAAAATTTACCATAATATGCAGGTACTTAAGCTATCTGATATTTATTGTATACATTTTGAAGCCTAACAAGTAGATGGCTTCCTACCTAGTTATTTCATGACTCAACATTTGAGTCAACTAATATCTGGGGTTACATGTTCTGTGATCTTTAACTGTTGATCAAGGTAGATGGCTGAGTTCATGAAGACAGTCATAACAGAACACTCTGTTTTGGATAAACTATGAATATCCAAATTTATTGCTTAGAAATTTGAATTCTAAAATGTCAAGGTTGTTACAAGTTTGGTCCTTGGTCCCAAACTGTTTCATGATTCATAAGTGACTGTCTTGTCACATGCTTTATGGAGGAGCTATGCCAGGACTCTTTAGTAACAGAACCACCCACATTCAGGAGTCCTAGGTATGCTTATTAACCATGGCATTCCAGTTTAACAGTTGACTTCAGGAGGACGTTAGCATTCATTCTGCACACTTAGGCAGACACATTTATGTGACTGGCTGTAATTCAAAGTGCCAGAGTTATTATTTTATTTATTGTTACTTTGTTTTTAATAGCTGAATAGCATTCCATGGGGATGTGGTGGTGCTTTTTTAAAATTTATTTCCTCATTATTAATCATTTTATTTGTTCATCAGAGTTATTTCCCCATGCATTCTTATCTTGTAGGCCCTGTTCTTCTCTGTGAACTTTTTGTAATGAGAATCTACAATTATAGTCTAAATATGGGAACTGGACTCCATAGAGACGTGTGTAGAAAGAGCCAATAAGAAAGACAAATAGAGAAGAAAAAAAGATGGAATTCCAGAGGGAGAGACAGCTAGAGGATATGAGACAGAGAAACCAGACAGTTATAAAGCAGCAGAGAATCAAAGAGAAGAATTCACTCAACCCTGAAAGTCTTTGCCCTTTAAGAACTTTCTATTACACAAGTAATTTTTGAATCTTGTGTGTTATTTCTTAAGAGGGGTAACTCAGGGTTTGAAGCCTTGTTTAGTGGTGATGCATACTTGTTCTTGCAGAGGATCTCAGTTAAGTTCACAATACAGGAATGATGGCTCCTGACCATCAGTAATTCCAATTCCAGGGTTCTGACTCCAATCTAACATTCTTGAGCACTAGGTATATACACTCTACACATGAATATGTTTAGGTAAAAATATCATATATAAACATATACACATATAATATATATAATATATATATAATAGACATGATATACATATGATATACCTACAATATACATATACATACACGTACATATACATATAATGCAATAAATACATCTTTAAAAGTGAAAATAAAAGATGGTAGAAACCCCAGCCAACACTGGAAGTGATGAATACAAAGTGTAAACATTGTAAAAATGATGAGAATATTTTCAGTAGTGACTTAGTTCATTAAACCACTTACAGCTATTTTAGAACATTAAAGAAACAATATTTCATTTAAACAATGCTTTAATTGAGGATAATGAATTATTTGAAGTTTGTTAAATATTATTATTGTCTGTTCAAATGAACCATGTACACGCATGCATATACATGTGTTCACATGCATTGCTGAGTCACACACCATGAGACATATGACTTTATAGCTTAAAGTTTGTCAAGGAAAAATGCTTGACTTTCAGATAAGCTCATTCATTAAAAATCAAATTACCTGTGTGTTCATTTTAGCAGTAACCTTTAAACAATCAATGCCTCTATACTTGCTGTAATCATTCTTTAAAATTAGAACTATTGGAAAGCTTTACAATCACTGATAAATGAAAGAACGTGATATTGATTTGTGACCAAGAAAGACGATTCCAAGCAGTGACCAGGTGCAGTCCCCAAAGAAATCATTTAATCGGTTTGCTTTCCGACACTGGTAAAATGGGCCAGTTTGAAATCAATTCAGCATGATTTTTAAATTTAATTATACATTGTTTTATATCATGGTACATAATATTTTAATTAAGTAACTCCTGCTTGAGTAGATGAAATGGATCAATTAAGAGTATTAAATAGCACCATTAAAATTGAAGAAGCATGTCCTTCTCTGTACTAATTTTTATTTTATGCTTATTTATTGAGTACTCAACTGTTTTCTTACATAATCAATATAATTTCTGTAGCACTATTTAAAAATGAGGAAGGTGTATTTACATTATTCCTTAAAACCATCTGTTAATGAGTCCTTACCTTGTCTTAATATTATTTAGGATCAAAATGGAAATGGATTGACATTTTCATTTTTTTCTGGTTATTAGTTTTACTCAGTAATAGCAGTAACATTATAAAAATATGACATAATCAGCATATAGTTTCTTGAATGATAAATACACTCTCCTACATTATTAATAATGAAGCTTTTTAGACAAATCAAAATGACCACTTTTCATTTTGGAAATCAAAATGAGTGAGACATGGTGCATTGTGTAGATTGATCATCAACTTTAAATTCTTTCTGCAGTCTGGTTTTTTTTTTTGAGTTGTTTCCTTGGGGCAATGAGACTTGGCAGAATTCAGTTAAATATTTTTCATATAAATTCATATGACACTTTTGATATCCTCTGAGAAAAATTTTAATTAAAAAAATTGATAAGCAAGTTTGGGGTGCTTAAGTTTGGTGTTAAAGTACTTAATAGTATGCCTAAAAGGCTCGGTAACAGCCTAAGACTCATGCACATAAAAATGCACAAACACACTCGCTCATCACTTTTCTTTCTTTCTACTGTCACTTTCACTGGTTTTTAAATGTCTTGACTTCCATGATTCTCTCTCTCTCTCTCTCTCTCTCTCTCTCTCTCTCTCTCTCTCTCTCTCTCTCTCCCTCTCTCTCCCTCCCTCCCCTTCCCCCCTCCCTCCTCTTCCTCCTCCCAAAATCTAATTGGTCACTTCCTAGTCTTTCTCTGTCTTTCATTTCAATCTTAATTCTCCTTTCTTTACTTTTTTATTATTCCCTTCCAGTAAATTGCCTTCTTAATAAAATATACATGTGAGAGTATAAATTCCTATCATTCCAAATATAGTTTATAATCTTAGACTTTATATATATATATATATATATGCATACATATATGCACACATGAATGTATGTGTGTTTACACACATACACAAGCTTGTGTGTGTGTGATATGTAATCACTGTGCAAGAACTCACCTCAAGTCACATCAGGTGGCTCACAACCAACTGTAACTCTAACTCCAAGGAGTTACACTGTCTTCCTGTCTCTGTGGAGACTAGAACATACATTCTTCACACATGAATGCTTACACACACACACACACACACACACACACACACACACACACACATACACACACACACGAGAGAGAGAGAAAGTCATGACTTAAAAGTCATGATGTCAATGAATGAGTACATAAACCCCTCTATGAGGATTTGATGTCACATATCATAGATCATAGATCACTGATCATAGATCATAGTCATAGATCATATATCTTAGATCATATATATACACACATATATAGCACTGTTTGCCTTGATTTTTAATGAGACAATAATTTAAGCTCATTATGTTTTACTCATTAATTATATTTTTAATTTTTCAATTAATGTTTTCTTTGAGAAGATCATGCATAAGTACAATGTATTCTGATCACTCTCCCATAGCCCATGATCTCTTATGGTTCTGTATGTTGATGAAAAAAATGAGTCCTATCATAAGTTTCTTCAAGGTCATGTTCAAATTTTATCATCTATTGATCCCAAGTTTCAAGCAAAACAACATTTATCATAAACTTCATAGTTTTGTCACAAAAGCTGTTTTGATGTGTATTTTAAATTTCCTGTAGGTATTACTCGAGTATACACTAATAGATTTCCCACTAATGATAATAAGTAGTCATGCATGAGCCTGCTGTTTATATGAAAGCAAGAGTACTGGTACCTGTAAATACTTTTCTTTTTGATAAGGAAAATCAATGGGGACCTGAGGTCTGGATGTTATTTGGTAGAGTTCTCTAAACTGAAATTACTTGAAAAAGAAAATAAATTTATCATAAATTGATTACAATGACAAGCATAAACATTTTGAGGTAGTACTAAAATTACGGGCCCAGAGAGATGACTCAGTTTTAAAGGAGTGCCACAGTTCAATTCCAAGCCACAGCCTGGCACGTTGCATACATCGGTATCTCTAGTCCCTCATGATGCCTAACTCTGATAGGACATGCACATAGTGTACAAGCATTCATGCCGACAAAACATTCATAATCATAAAATAGTAAAATAAATAAATCCTGAAACATACTCCTGTCAGTAAATGTTAAACCAAAGAAAAGGAGAGGAGCCAAATCCTCTTGAAAATATTTTTGTTTGAGCTTCCAAACCAAAGGAAACAACTCTGTTTCCAAGACATAATAATTTGAAATAATTATCCAAAGATTCACTCATAATTAATTAAGGTCCCAGACTGTTCATTCTTTATTATTGCAAAGTATGATACACTTTACAATTTAATACTATGTCATTAATATTAATCAGCATAAGAGGCATCTTCTTGTTTAATGGTACATGAAATGATGTATTATGCAGTCATTGGACTGTTGAGCATGAGAAAATAGGATAGATGGAGTGTGTGGAAATGTTTGCATACCAACCAGGACTCAGAGAAGAAAACAGACTGTGTGAACAGTCACTCTTTAGCTAGTCACTTGTGTCTTTGGGAAACTAAGTTCAGAATGGTTAGGAATAAGTTTGGAAACTAACAAAGCTATGCAACCAGAATCAAGGTCCTTAGGGAGGGAAGGGGGCTTATGGGACTTTTGGGGAGGGAGGAAACGGGAAAGGGGAAATGATTTGGAATGTAAATAAAAAAAAAACCTTAGAAAATAAAAAAATAAATAAAAAAAATACTTAAAAAAAAAGAATCAAATACAAAGGTTCAAGTAGTTGAGCAAGTGTTCTTGTGGTATAGTGGAATACCTTTTGGGTATATGCCCAGGAGTGGTACAGCAGGGTCTTCAGGTAGAACTATTCCCAGTTTTCTGTGGACCCACCAGATTGATTTCCAAAGTAGTTATATAAGTTTGCACTCCCACTAGCAATGGAGGAGTGTTTCCCTTGCTTTAAATCCTTACTAGCATGTGATATGACTTGGAATTTTAATCTTAGCCATTCTGACTGGTGTAAGATGGAATCTGAGTCATTTCAATTTGCATTGCCTGATGATTATGGGCTTTGAACATTGATTTAAGTGTTTCTCCCCCTTTCAAGATTTGTCTGTTGAAAATTCTCTGTTTAGATATGTACCTCATTTTTTTAATTGAGTTATTTGGATTGTTGGTATCTAACTTCTTGAATTCTTTATAAATTTTGGATATTAGCCCTCATTCATATACAGGAAGATCTTTTGCCAATCTGTAGGCTGTTGTTTTGCCCTTTGCCTTGCAGAAGCTTTTCAGTTTCATGAGGTCCCCATTACTAATGTCGATCTAAGAAAATCATGAACCATTGGTTTTCTTTATATATATATTTACATTCAAAATCATTTCCCCTTTCCCGTTTCCTCCCTCCCCGAAAGTCCCATAAGCCCCCTTCCCTCCCTCTTTTCCCCATTCAACCCCCTCTCGCTTCTCTGTCCTGGCATTCCCCTACATCCAGTCTTTCCAGGACCAGGGGTCTCTCCTTCCATCTTCTTGGAAATCTATTGATATGCGTATTGTGTCTAGGGTATTCCAAGATTCTGGGTTAATATCCCCTTATCAGTGACTGCATATAGCAGCCTTATTTATAATAGCCAGAAGCTGGAAAGAACCCAGATGTCCCTCAACGGAGGAATGGATTCAGAAGATGTGGTATATTTACACAATGGAATACTACTCTGCAATTAAAAACAATGAATTCACGAAATTCCTAGGTAAATGGTCAGAACTTGAACATATCATCCTTAGTGAGGTAACCCAATCACAAAAGAACCATTGGTTTTCTATTCAGAAAAGTCATCTCCTATAACAATCAGTTCAAGAATATTCCCCAATTTCTGTTATTAGATTTAGTGTATCCAGTTTGATGTTGAGGTCTTTATTCCAGTTAGACTTGAGTTTTGTGCAGGATGATAGATATGGATCTCTTTGCATTCTTCTACATTCAGAAATACAGTTAGATCAGTAACATTTCCTGAAATTTCTTCATAGCCGCTTTAGTCACAGTAGTGAGAAACTGGAAACAACTTAGATGTTCCTCAACTGAGGAATGAATAAAGAAAATGTGGTACATCTACACAAGGGAATAATATTCAACTATTAAAAACAAAGACATTATGTATTTTGCTGGCAAATGGAGATGGAACTTGAGAATCTTATAATGGGTGAGGTAATCCAGATGCAGCTGGGCATGCATGGAATATACTAAGTTATAACTACATATTATCCATACGATACAGCATGCCCACACCATCCATGGCTGGACCTCCCCCTGCCCCCACATGAGAAAAGTTATTATTTAGCATATCACATGTAGCTAGAAAACCAAGAGCCTTGGCTAGTATCAAAGCAGAAGTATCACCTTGCCTCTAAGGCCTACTACGATCTATCAACTTTTTCCTCCTAGGTCAAACCTTTACAAAACATCTCTAACCTCACAAGACAGTGTCACTGGCTGAGAAACAAGAATGACCTCACAGAGGCCATTCCGTTCTTTCACCATCACAGACAGAAAAAGTTTCTACAGAGAAGGATACTTTAGTCTTAGCATCTTCACATTCAGTCTTGTAGGGCACCTGGATGACCGCAAAGCTGTTCTGTATTTCCGGTTTTGTTTTGGTTTTGTGGTTTTTTTGTTTTGGTTTGGTTTTTTTTTTTTTTTATTTAATCTAATCTGAAATGGCAACACAGCGAGAAACTCCAGAAGCAGGGTCATTCTCTAAGTGTCCAAAAACATCCTAGGAGATTCTTTCTCTTTTAGGAATTTTCATGATTGATTTAATGACATGCACTGACCGTAAATACTGAAAATATTGACAAGCGTGCAAATTCACTTTACTTGGCACCATGTGATATCTTTGGGCATAATAAAAAGGAAGGAAATTATTAGATACTGAGTAGAAAACTTTTATTCAGTTTCAAAACTTCAACTTTGGGGTATGTTGGCTCAGGATACTTAAATTATAGAATTTCTTGTATTTTTTTCCCCATGGATCTAACACAAAAACTCAATTACCATGTTAAGACTGCTTTTAACACACATTGAAAAATGATCCTTTATTCTATACTGTCTCTGGAACAGGTACTAAACTCAATTTTCTGCCAAGAAACATGAATGTTTAGTAGGAGGTCACAAGCCACTGAAAATTTGATTCTAGAACTTCTTATGAAATGGCTTAGGGTTTTTCTGCCATATTTGCAAACATAGTATTTTGTTAAACATTCTTGTATACATTGTGAAGTTTTATCAGTATACAATATTATTGGGGATTGCATTCAAACATCAAATTTGGGGACTTTTACATCTTTCTGTGTTACCTCTCCCTCCTATCCCATGTGGAACTTCCTCTTACATTCCCTAGATTTGCCAGCCATTCCAAGCAGATCTATGAAGCATTATTATTGAAAGTCCTCTAGGAAATCTGAATACATTGATTTATCTGATAGATGGATAATTTATTACTCTTCCTGAGATTCGACTTACACAGTCTTGCACATTCACATATTCCTTGAGCCATTTAACTATGGTTTCCCTTCTCTGAAGAGCAACCCCCCATGACTGTTTTCTGGAATGCAGATTTACTTTCTCTTAGTTTATTTTTGCTCCACTCCATGTCTGGTATAAAGTATCTCCATTCTTTTTTCCTATATTTTATCTACATTTGAAAATAATTACCCCATCTTTATGGTAGTAAGTGTCATACTGTGTCTGGTGGGAAACAGTTTCTTTCTTTTTTTTTTTTTTTTTTCTGCTATAAATGTGTTGTATCTTTCTCTTTTTCATTAGATATATTCTTTATTTACATTTCAAATGCATTCCCCTTTTCTTTCCCCCCACCCCCTGAAAGTCCCATAAGCCATCTCCCCTCCTCCTGTTCCCCAATCAGCCACCAGGGACAAAAAAATCAACCAGATAGTATACATGGAGCTACCCGTGGCTCCAGATGCATAGGCAGCTGAGGATGGCCTTGTTGGACATAAAAGGGAGGAGAGGCCCCTGGCCCTGGAAAGGCTCAATGCAGCAGTATAGGGGACACTGTTTCTTTATAGTCATAACAAACTCTCATGAACCTTACACAATGAGAAACAGCAATCTGGCTCTCCACCACTAGATGCCAGTAGCACATCCTCTCCTTCACTTTAAAATTCAGTGATTGTTAGGGACATTGGAATATACTCTAGGTGAGGAGAAGAGAGTGCAAAGAAAATTCTAATTTTTAAAAGCCAAAGAATTAGAGTATATCATCTAAAATAAATGATTTACGATTAAAAATCATCTAGAAATTTGCAAAATATTTTTTCAAATAAAAATCAATATGTACAGTGTTGCATAGGTGCATGATTATGATTAAGTGTATGAATGATTATTAGATATTATGTATATATCATATATAATATATACATATTGTATATATTATATAGACATGTGTTAAAGCTTCTATGGGCTCAGTTGCTTGCCCCTATCCAACAACTTAAAGGTAGACACTCTGATATTTGGCATTGTGCTCTTTGTTAAGTAGTCTATGTCTCTTGGAGGGGGAAATATGATCCCAGGGACAATCATCACAGACATAGGAAAAAATTAAAATTAACTTAAATCACAAAAGACAAAGTTTAGAAAAAAGTCCTGAACAAAAAAATACTGAAAGTGCTTTTACTATAGGTGATTTTAAAGTGTACCATTAACAATGTGCTCTTGAGTGCATGTATGTATAACACACTCATATATTCTTCAACAGGTCATTGTGTTCTGCAAATCAAATAAAAGGCATTTGTAAGCTATACCCTTGGAAAATATATATGATATTAACCAATCAACTCATTGTTTTGGTGAGAAAACTATGAAATTAATAATATGAAGTTATAAACAAAAGAAGAATCAAATATTTAACACAGTCTTTACCTTCATAGTACATGTATTATTTTTGTATATATACATATATATATATTAACTTTAGATATAAGATGGAACTATTAGTAAAGTTTTTGTAATTTCATCAAATTCTCAATCACAGGTATTTGTGTTTCCACAGGATTATTGATTCCTATTACGGGAAGTGATGATAGTTACAGACTAGTAGCTATAGACCAGAGGCACTCTAAGCATCCAGCAATTCAGACAGTGTCTTATGATAATGCTATCATAGTCAAATATTACCAGCGACAAAGCTGACACTATTCCTGTGATATATTACTCTCTAAACTTTTTCCTGTGATTACTGATTCAACTACACTTCTCTTCAAATGACCTAGCCTGATGCCTTAAATGCTATTATTTAATGTTTTACCAATCTTAGAACTTATGGATTACCTAAGACTCAATAAGTTATTTAGATATTTGAATCAAAAGCAGATATTTAAATATAAATTAGAGGTAAAAATAATATGTGAAAGTTCCCCAGAGTTTTTCATTTGTCTACAGAATGGTAAATAGATTGAGCATTATTAGTAATAAATTATATATTTGTTGTATATAGTCTAAGAAGAAAGTTCCTAGAGTAACTACAGTAACAGCTAACAGTAATTCATTTTTCATGGTATTGTAATTTGGGAGTAAATTGATTGCTGCTAAATCTTAATATGCTTTGAGTCTGTTCTGATCATATTTATAGCTTTCAAGTTGTGCTCAATGAAATTAATGTTATAAGAAAGATGCCAATTTTACGGTGATATCTACTTTAAATGTTCTGCTATTCATGAATTTCTATCACACTCTGTTAGGCTAAGGTTTTTTAAACAAAACCTTTTCTTTAATAAAGCCCTTGATCCCAATAGTAAATCCTCCATTATGAAACTCAGACTTTATTTTGCAGTTTCTGCAGCACATCTGGGAAAGTAATTAGATATGTGCCATTGCATGCAACTAACATCATGTGAGGAGTTCAAACTGTATTAATTTTGATGTTATTCTCAGAAATAAAGTCTGTCTCTTGTAAATTAAATTGAATGTTTGAATAAGCTTATGTGATGATATCTTAGATCTGTTCAGTCGGCTGATTTCAAACTTTTGAACATAATAATGACACTATTATTATTTGTTGAATAGTTTTCATTTTTATCAAAAGTGATTAGAGTTTTCAGTGGTTGTGGGATGGCTAGGAATATTATGATGACATTACATAATTAATATCTGACATGCCATGCCCAAACCTTAGAACAGATAGCTTCTTTCTTTAGGAAGAGTACCATTTAAGCCTGTTTTTTATTTTCACAATTATCTTTCTTATTCTCTTTGTTCCACTGCTAATGTAAGGATTGCAAACACGGTATTGACTAAAAGTAATCTTTCACTCTGAGCCGTTTTTCAGGATTTGTTTTGCTTTAACTCACTAACTAGTATTTTTGCTAACATGAAAGCCACACAGTCATTAAGCACATATAAATCAAAGTCTAAGAGGAAGGAGACAGGTCTTCTTATAAACCATTGTTTTCAATTAGTAGCTCAACAAAGGAATGCAGACACATTTAATCAATCATATGTGTTAAAGCATAAACCTAGCAGAGTGTAAATGTAAACTTTTTACAGTAATATTGTGTGACTGTTGAGTCAATGGATGTTTTCATTAAAAAGATACAATGAGAAGAAAATTGTGTTTGTAACAATACATTTTATTTATTTTATATAAATTTTTTAGGCCTACAACCTACCTAATCTAATCTGTGTATTTATTATATTATAGTCAATATGATAAAGAATTTATTTGTGAAATAGTTTTGTGATCCATACAAATATACAAATCTTTTTTGAAATAGTTATTATATATTTTCTCTTTATCTAATATAAATTATTTTCTTATGTAATATATTCTGATTGAAGTTTTCCCTGTCACTACGCCTCCCTGTACTTCCCACCTCCGCTCTCATCTGTATTGAATCCATGTTTTTTGTCTCTCCTTAGAAAAGAACAGGCTTCTAAAAGAAAGCCAGAAGCTGGGAACAACCCGGATATCCCACAACAAAAGAATGGATTCAGAAAATATGGTTCATTTACGCAATGAAATACTGTTCAACTCTTAAGAATGAAGATATTATGAGATTTGTAGGCAAGTGGCTAGCACTAGAAACTGTCATCCTGAGTGAGGTATCTCATACCCAAATGGACATTCATAGTATGTACTCACTAATAAGTGGATATTAGTCAAAAAAGTACAGAATACCCAAGATACAATCCACAGAACTCAAGAAGGTTAACAAGTCAAAGGGCCCAAGTGAGGATGCCTCAGTCCTACTTGAGAAAGAGAAGAAAGCAATCACTGGGGAGGCAGAGGGAGGGAGGAACCTGGTGAGAGAGGAGAGGAGGAGGGGAAAGGGGGAACATGATAAGGTATTGTGGGGGTGGTTAGGAAGAGAGAAGCCATGAGGGCCATCGGAATGAATGGAAATATGTTAACTCAGAGAGAGGTGGGAGGCAGGGGACCCTCTAGAAAGTACCAGAGACCAGGGTGGTGAGAGACTCTCAGGATTCTGAGGGTCCTTAAATGAAATGCCCAACAGTGCGGAGAGGGAATTTGTAGAGTCCAACTCTAGTAGAAAGACAGGGCATCAAGTGGTGGGATAAGTATGCCATCCCACAGTCAAAAACTCTGACCGAGAATTGTTCCTGTCTAAAAGAACTACAGGGTCAAAAACAGAGAAGAGACTGAGGGAAAGGAGGTCCAGTGACTGGCCCAACCTGGAATCTATCATATTACTGATGCTGTGGTGTGCTTACATAGAGGAGCCTAACATGACTGTCCTTCGAGAGGCCCAACAAGCAGCAGACAGAAACAGAAGCAGATAATTACATGCAACCAATAGACTGAAGTCAGCGTTCTCTGTAGTTGAATTTGGGAAAGGCAGGAAGAAGCTGAGGAGGAGGGCGACCCTACAGAAAGACAAGCAGTTTCAACTTAACCTGGACCCCTGAGATCTCTCATACATTGATCTACCAACCAGGCAGCATAGACTACCTGGTCCAAGGCTACTTACACATATACAGGCAGAGGACTGCCTGATCTTGCTTCAGTGAGAGAAGATGTGCCTAATCCTAGAGAGACTTGAGGCCCCAGAGAGTGGGGAATTCTGGTGGGGTTGGAGGGTGGGGACATCCTCTTGGAGACAGGGAGGAGGAGGAATGGGATGAGCAACTGTGGGAGGGCAGATCTGGAGGGAGGTAATGACTGGACTGTAAAATAAACAAAAGTAATGGAAAATAAAGAAAGGAAATAAAACAAAATAAAATATAATAAGACAAAATCATCACACTGAAGTTGGATAAGAAAACAATTCAAAAAAGAAAACAATATCATCCTGAGTGAGGGGGAGCGAAATACTCATGGGAGGAAATACAGAAACAAAGTATGGAGCGTTACTAAAGGAAAGGTCATCCAGAGACTACCCCACCTGGGGATCCATCCCATATACAGACTCTTTTCTGGATGCCAACAAGTGCTTGCTGACAGAAGCCTGATATAAATGTCTCCTGAGAGGCTATGCCAGAGCTTGACATACACAGAGGCAGATGCTTGCAGCCAACCATTGAACTGATCCTCCTCCCCAATGGAGGAGTTAGAAAAAGGGCTGAAGGGGCTAAAGAGGTTTGCAACCCATAGGAAGAACAGAAATATCAACCAACCAGAGCTCCCAGGGTCTAAACCATCAACCAAGGAGTACACACAGAGGGACCCATGACTCATGCCAAATTTGTATTCTCTTAGGGTCTAATGACATCTACCAGGATAAATGAAGATGATTAATAATATTAAATATCCAGGGCTTCCCACTTCATAGGTAATTAGGAATTAAGGACAGATTAAATGTCCTTTATTCTTGTATGTCAGTTTTCTGTAGTAGTATTGTACATGGATCTCCATGAAAAACTCAGAGAAAAGTTAATGACTATATTGTTAGCCTTAAAAAAACAATCATTCAAAACTGTGTCAAGCCTTGATGATACACATCCCCTCCTCTCATGAACAGTGGATTATGGAGGTTTGATGAAAAATGCCTGACTTATGTAGATTTTCTGACTTCCTGTCCTGAGGACAGCAGAAAGGTTGTTTTGAAACAATGAGTCATCCTAAAGAATCATTGTGCAGAACAATAGAATACTTCCAGTTACTCTAATAGCAACAAATCTTAATATTTAAATGCAATGGCTAATTGCTTTGTCTGCAGAACAAAAAAGATTCTTAAATGCCAGAATAAATAATCACAGCCATAGAATTAGTAATGTTTAAGCTTGACATAGTATACTCAAGATATATAGTTATCAGGAGCAAATTCAAATTTTAGTGTGGGCACATTTATTTTAGAATATTTACTCCATAATCACATTTGACACGTGAATGGGCTTTTATTTTTACTTATTACCTAATTAAAATAGAAGTGAGGAATGATAGAGACAAAGAGACATTTGTGGGGATAGTATGTAGCTGTTTCTTATTAGTGTAAAAATATTGCTCAGGATTAGTGATAAATCCATTCATAAATGGAGTATTCTATACTCAAAGTGTGGGAAATGAATACTCACCAGGGGCTGGACTTGTCTCTCCTGACTCATATCCATCATCCCAATACTTGGGAGGAAGAAACAGTCATGAACTCAAAGATACTGGGATGAAAAGCAAATGTTATGGTTAAACCAAGGGGAGTGTCAGACTATATTATTCAACTGGCATTTATTTATTAACACTGTTGCATTGAGGAAATGATGGATGCAGCAATCTCATTTTATTTTCTTTTAGGCAGATTGGGTGCTATCTAAATCTATAGTACTGACTATAGAACTAGTCAGAACGAGTATAGAACTAGGAAGAACGAGTGTGTTGAAATAGGACTGAGAAATCTCTTATTGCTCATCTATCAGGTTCAGTCATATTCCTCAGTTATGCTGAATGTGCACTATACCTTCATATAAAAATCTTATTGGATAGAAGGTATTAGAGGGCATATGTGTAAGAATGAGAAATCATACCAGGGGTGAGAAAGAGTAAAGTTCACTACATACATGTATCACACTAATAAAAGCCAGAAAATAAATACTCATACAAATGTAAATGGCCCATGTTCTGTGTCATGATGATGACTGATATCCTGTTTCATTATAAAGGTCCATATGTTTGTAGTGTATCCTCCTTTTAAGAGATGTCAGAAACAATCATGCCCTAAATGATGGTAATTCTTGTTGATGCATCATCAAAATATGTATTTAACAACATCTAGATTTGAAATCACTTACTAGCTTGCCTTCAAATTGCTGTTTTATTTCTTTCTTGTTTCAGTGGCTTTTGTTTTTGTCATCACTGTTCCTATAAGATACTTTATTATAATTATCGGTCAGTTGATATCTTAGAGTGATATAGAGACACTAGACTTCGAACATTTAATCAATGATAAGCAGCCTGTGCCCTACTATATGTATTCACACAAATGTACAGAGGGATAGACATAAATGAATGTGCTTTTCTATAATAAAGTAAATGATGATATTGCCTGAGGAGGGGTGGAGGAGGGTAGTGAGATGAAGCAATGGCTGGGTATAATCAAAATACAATGTGTAAACATGTTAAAGTTGTAAAGAATAAGTGAAAAATCGTATTCAAATCATGAAACAAAAATTAAATAATTAACAATGTGACTAAAAAATTAATATGTACCAAACAAATATATAGTATGACTGATATATATTTATTAGCATATATCTTATTACAGTGTACTATGATTTTAAAGATCATATTTTTTAACAAATATTCAGAAATGTTAGTAGTCAATAAGGGTTACCTTTAAATGTTTTAATAAGGTAATCATATTTCATAGTTACATAAAACTACAGTATAGTCACTTTTCTCAAGGGTAAACTGAACTTAAAACTGTTTACTTTGTAACCTTATCATCACTAACAGTTGTCAATGCATTAGACAATGAAGCATTACTTCCTTCTGGGGACTAAGGCTATACCTCCTCATGACTGACATCTATAAAAGCAATCCTGACATGATTTCATAAAAATCATATAATTTTCTGCAAATAGAAGAAAAAAGGTTTAGATTTTCAATGTAGTAAAATAAATAGAACACACAATTACTTTTATACCTCTAGACAATTTTAGGCCTTTTTTATCTTTTACATATTGATTTTAAGACTGAAGGGATATCTTATCAAAGAGAGAATGGCAGTCTCTGGTTCACATTTATAACTCAGTGAGGCATTAAACTGCAGTTATACCAAGTAATGCCTAGACCACATTTTTCATATCTATTAATGCCTACTATACATTATAATTTCCAAATTAATCACAGGGAAAATAACAACAGTCATAAAAAGAGGGGATTTTAAGCAAATATCTATACTAAAAGTTACCCAATTTTGGTATTTATATTGCCCCGAATATCTATTTTTTTCACCTTTCATTTCAAATGGGGCATTCTACAGCATTTTTTCTAATTACCATAATCATTCCTTTTAAGGGGGATGGAGGAGAGATCACTAGGTCTCAGCCTTACATATGGAACTGCAGGCAACTAAGAAATTGTGAGAGCAAGATAATTAATCATTCCTGGAGATGAACATAATTGGTTATCCCTAAAATATACACATAAAAGTAACATGCAGATTGAACAGGAACATGTTATATTTAAATAAATAGGAATATATGTAATATATAATATATAATTTGTAATGTGTAATATGTAGTATTAATATGTAATATATAATTAATGTATGATAGATGATATATGATGTATGATATATGATATATATGATGGATGATGGATTATATATGATGGTTGATGGATGACAAATGAAAGGTGACACATGACACATGACATATGACATATGGTATATGATATATAATATATAATATACACATACCAAAAATTCAAATGAAGCAAATGAAGCTATGAATTTGAAAGAGTAGGGTGTAGGTAGGTATATGGAAAGGGTTGGATAGAGAAAGCTGAGTCAACAAATTATGTAATATATAATAACAAAAATAAAATAATGATTAAACAGAAGAAATGGAAATATTTGAACATAAGTATTGACTCCTAGAAGTCGATCTGAGAATTGTAATGACTACGAATGGATAAATGGTCAAAAGAAAGATGTATGGTGTCAGAGAAATAGAATGGGATCATGTGAAATGTCTTTTTTTTATATTCTATATTTTTTATTTACATTCCCTCCTCCCCGAATGTCCCATAAGCCCTCTTCCCTCCCCCTGTTCCCCATTCAGCCCCCTCCTGCTTCTCTGTCCTGGTATTCCCCTACACTGCTACATCCAGTCTTTCCAGGACCAGAGGTCTCCTTCCCTCTTCTTGGAAATCAATTAATATCTGATAACATGCTATTGAATCTGCTGATGTGATGTCTTTTCTGTTCCTTTCCTTTCTTTCCTTTCCTTTCCTTTCTTTTCTTTCTTTCTTCTTCCTTCTAATTGCCTCCTTTCCTTCCCTCCTTTCTCTACTTTCTCTTTCTCTCCATCATTCTCTCTCACAGAGTCAGTGTCTTTGGTGCCTATTCATTTTTACTGAGGATTAACTAGGTCCTGTTACATGGTTCTTATGGTGCATAAGGATGTTACCAACTGAACTACGTGTACAGTCCCTACTTCTGAAAATCCTAAATTTATATTTTGTATAGTAAGTTCATGTACCTCATACAGAGGAAAAAGGAAGGACAAAGGGAGAACTCTATACATAAATATAGCAAGTGACAAACCAAATTTAGATTAAAATGTAGCATTGCTGAGAGTGTGAAGAATTATCAATTTTTATCTGGGCACATTAATTTTAATGGTGTAACATTTGAAATTTTATTGATATATTTTGTCTTTGACTAGTTCTAGTGATCTATATTAATCTAAATACATATATCAAAAGAAAATACACTTCATATATATGTATATATATGCACAAACATATTATTCATACCAAGAAGAGTGCCAAGCTAAATACTGAGTACAACATTATATCATTTTATTCTACAATTTTACTACAGAGAAGAATAGCATTAGATAAAAAAGGCTTAACTTCCCAATATATTAGAAAATTCTTTCCAAAACGTCATAAGTCCATAAGTGCATGCATTTGACTGCAACTTGACTTTGAAGTCAATATGTTATCTCAGCAACAATAACCATAAATTTTAGTCCTTGAACTTTCAAAATTTGTATAGTTCAATACATACACCACACACACACACACACACACACACACACACACACACACACACACACACATACATATCCACTAATTTTTATGGTCCTAGATAAGCATACAGATACAGATATGTATATGATACATATACCACACACATATACTTGTACCCACATATGCATATATAAATATACACATGTAAATATATGATATGAATGTTTGTATGCATGCATATAGGGATTTGAATAATTTAATAATTTACAGGCTGTGGTCCAGCTTGTTCAACAATGGCTGCCCATGAATAGAAGAGCCAAGAATTCAGTAGTTGTTCAGTCCACCAGGACAAGTGTCTCAGTTCTTCTTCATTATATGCAAGAATTCTGAAGAATTAGGATTTAATGGCAATGAAATAATGGACTTCCTACCAAAGGGAGAACAAACAGGCATACTTCCTTCTTCAATATCTTTATATAGCCTTCCACAAGAAGTTGTATTCCAGATTAGAGATAGATCTCCTCACCTTAAAAACAAAGAAAAGAAGTAGGTCTTCCCCCCATAAAATTGAAAAATATCTCATATTTGTGCTCCTCCATTTGCAGTTTTAGTTAATTTCAGATATAGTCAAGTTGAATAGCCATCAAATTGTAAACTACTCTTATATCTTTAGTGTTACCCATATTTACATGTAGTTAGCAATTATTAATTGGGAAGGATAACCTAACAAGGGCTCTTATCCTTGAAGAAAGCTAATCATTCTTCTCTCAGTAGCCATACATTATGTGTAGATTTTCATCAGAAAGTTGCACTTTGTGAAATTTTCTAATCCACACTTATACATCATCTTGTATAGTCACTATTCAGGTCTTGATTAGCCAACTATACTGTTGAGCTTTCATGTATAGAACATTCCATAATGTCTATAAGACACCGTCTCAGTAGACATGTTGTACCATGAGCATCAAGATTAGGGATTGCATTGAATTTTTTCTCTTATGGCATACATATTCTCTGCAGTTGAACCAGTTAAGGATCTGCTGCAAAAAGATTTAATTGATATGATGAAAGATTTTCATTTCTCTGTAGGTACAAGGATAAGTATTTTCAATACAGTTAAGCTATATTGATTTAGGAAATGACAGTAGAAGGTTCTCCTTGAAAGTATAGGATATATCCAGGCAAAAGTACTTGGTGAAATTTTCAGAACCAACCATGAGTTTTCTACTATTGAGTTTTCCATGAGGCCACTTGGAGGGCTGTTGTTTACCTCCAATATATTTGTGTCATTATTGAACTTTTGGAGATTTCATGCTTTCGTTGTCATCATTGTAGTATTCATGCATTAAAATATCATACAACTATTGACTTCTTTTCTCTCTTGGCAGATAACACAACACCTTTCAATACCATGATAGCTTATTTTCAGAGAAAATGTTTGAATAATGCATTTCATTTAAAGAAATCTTTCTCCATTAGAAATAACAGTAAGAGGTCTAACTATACAAACTTTTTTTTTCCCAGTTCCAAAGTCTTTATTGTTTTATAAAACAGGATCCGTCCAGTCAGTGGGATGAAGAGCTAGCCGTGTCCAGGAACCCATCAGCAGTGCTGAAAAGGACTCTGGTTTCACCATGTTGAGAAATTTTCTTCCTCTTTAAATATACTAAATCTACATTATGAAAGTCTGTCGTTATTATGCAATATTTATCATATCATCAGAAGTATTCTACTTTGTTAATTTCATGTATTCTTTCCATCTTAATCATTTTGGCCATTATTTTTATATTCCAAGTAAACAGTTGAAATTGCAGAATCACAAAGCAAGCTCAATTGCATGTAAGCAGCAAGCTCAGAGGTTGTAACAAGCTTCTAATGGAATATTTTCACACAGAAGCAAGAATAAGAAGAAATTTGGCTCTGCAAATATTGGGCTTCTTTCACATAGAATAGAAACATGAACACTAGAAGTTTACACTCAAAAACTTTTGGAGTGTAAAAGAAGACATCCAATCATTTTTTTTTCAAATTTTAGTTTAAATTTCTATTTTATGCTTATGGATGTGTCCTATGCCCATAACCTGCCAGATCCCTGTGTGTATCCAGTCCCTGGAACTGGATGTCCATATGGTTGTGAGCTATGATGGGAATTTAATAAGAGTCTCCTGGAGGAACAGAAAATGCTTTTAACTGGTGAATCATCTCCACAGCATTGATTTAAATGTTTAACAATTTTAAATTTTAATCACAGAACATATATATTATGTGTTGATATTACATGAATGTTTACTTGCTGTGTTCATGCAAGTCTCAAAACAATTGTGAATTAGGTGATTAAGCTGATAATGACAAATGTCACTTCATTATTTATTGCTTGAGAAATTGCCTAAGTCATATGAGTTTGTTCCTATTCATTACATGGTGTTAACTTCCCCAGGATATTTCTTTTTTTTAAGATTTATTTATTTATTTTATGTATATGATTACACTGTAGATGTACAGATGGTTGTGAGCAATCACGTAGTTGCTGGGATTTGAAATCTACCTTCGAAAGAGCAGTCAGTACTCTTAACCACTGAGCCATCTCTCCATCCCAGCCCAAGATATTTCTTATCTACATCAAAGGATAGCATTCTGTTGTTTGAAAGTGTCACATAGTTTCAGTCTACAGTCCAAACACTACAAAAAAAAAGATAACAATAAACAAACAAACTCGGGACTAGTGTTTTATTCAAAATTAATCACTTGGGGAAAAAAAGGTAACATCTCCCATTACATAAGAAGTATATGCTTCACAATACATTATAGGCTCTATAAATCTGTTATCTTACTACACATTTAACATGACCTTCATATCCCCCTTGCCTAAATTGTTCATATTCTGGGTTAGGAAATAATTAGAACATTGTACTTATGTTAATAAAACAAAGGTCCTCCTTAATTTTTTAAATATGTATGCTTATGGGTGGGTATTTACAAATGAGTGCACTGTAATTACATCACAGTGAATTCTGTAGAACTAAACTTATAGGCTGGTGTGAGATGTTTCACATGGTGCTAAGAAGGAACGGGTTTCTTCAAATGTAGAAAGAGCTCTTAATGGCAGTGCCATGATTAAAAACAAAACAAAACAAAACAGAAAACGCATTTTATTACTTAGGATCATACAATACCACCAAAACATTTGTTATAAAAAATGCCATTAATTATAATTTGCTCAATGTATCAGAAGGAAAATGATTACTTTCTTTTTTTTTTATTTTATTTTATTTTTTTAATTTACATTCCAAATCACTTCCCCTTTCCCGTTTCCTCCCTCCCCGAAAGTCCCATAAGCCCCCTTCCCTCCCTCTTTTCTCCATTCAACCCCCTCTCGTTACTCTGTCCTGGCGTTCCCCTACATCCAGTCTTTCCAGGACCAGGGGTCTCTCCTTCCATCTTTTTAGAAATCTATTGATATGCGGATTGTGTCTAGGGTATTCCGAGATTCTGGGTCAATATCCCCTTATCAGTGACTGCATACCATGTGTGTTCTTTTGTGATTGGGTTACCTCACTAAGGATGATATTTTCAAGATCTGACCATTTGCCTAGGAATTTCGTGAATTCATTGTTTTTAATTGCAGAGTAGTATTCCATTGTGTAGATATACCACATCTTCTGAATCCATTCCTCCGTTGAGGGACATCTGGGTTCTTTCCAGCTTCTGGCTATTATAAATAAGGCTGCTATGAACATAGTGGAGCATGTGTCCTTATGGCATGCAGGTAAAGTCTCTGGGTATATGCCTAGGAGTGGTATAGCCGGATCCTCCGGGAGTGTCATGCCCAGTTTTCTGAGGAACCGCCAGACTGCTTTCCAGAGTGGTTGTACCAGCTTGCAATTCCACCAGCAGTGGAGGAGTGTTCCTCTTTCTTCACATCCTCGCCAACAACTGCTGTCTCCTGTGTTTTTGATCTTAGCCATCCTGACTGGTGTGAGATGGAATCTCAGGGTTGTTTTGATTTGCATTTCCCTAATGACTAAGGATGATGAACATCTCTTTAGGTGCTTCTCAGCCATTAGATATTCTTCAGGTGAGAACTCTTTGTGTAGCTCTGTACCCCATTTTTTAATAGGGTTACTTGCCTCTCTGGAGTTTAACTTCTTGAGTTCTTTGTATATATTGGATATTAGCCCTCTGTCGGATGTAAGGTTGGTAAAGATCATTTCCTAAATATAATTTTTTACTAGCCTATTCTAAACATTTTATTTTAAACAGGATATTTTTAAATTACTCCACAGAGAAACATGTTATAGAATATGTTTTTAAATAATTGCAAACTCTGCATGGCCTTTATTTTTTATTTATTTTATTTTTTTGAGGTGTGTTTCTTGTATGCAGCACATTGATTGATCCTGATTTTGTTTCCATTGGATTATCCTTTGTCTTATCACTGGAAAATACAGTGCACTGATTTTGAGAGGTGTGTTTGTGTGTGTGAGTGTGTGTGTGTGTGTGTGTGTGTGTGTGTGTGTGTGTGTGCATGTTTCCCTTGTTTTGCTGGTATGGAATTACATATTTCCTGTGTTTTCTAGGATATAGTTTCCTCTTTAGTTTGGGGTTTCCTTCTAGTATTATCTGTAAGGTTGAATTTGTAAAGGTTGAATTTGTAGAGAGATAGTGTTTGAATTTGTTTTTGTCTTGAAATATTTTATTTTATTTTCTCCATCTATGGTGACTGAGGGTTTTGCTGGGTGTAGTAGTCTAGGTTGAAAACCATGATTTTTTTAGAGTTTGCAAAATATCTGTCCATGCCCGTCTAGGTTTATAGTCTCTGTAGAGAAGTCGGGTATAACTCTGATAGGTCTGCCTTTGTGTTACCTGGCCTTTTCCTGTGATGCTTTTAATGCTCTTTTTTTGCTCTGTAGATGTTTTGATTACTATGTAGCTAGACTATTTATTTTCTAGCCCAGTTGGATTGGTGTTTTATAAGCTTCTTATATGTTTATACGCATCACTTTCTTTAGGTTGGCAATGTTTTCTTTTGTGATTTTGTTGAAAATATTTTCTGGGCCTTAGACGTGCAACTCTTCATCATCTTCTATTTTTGTTAATCTTAGGTTAGATTTTTTTTTTCAGGGTGTCCTGAAATTCATCCAGGTTTTGAATAATGAATCTTTTCGATTTAACAATTTCTTTGGCCGATGTATCAATTTCTTCTATTGTATCTTCTACCCCTGATATTCTTTTATGTTCTGTATTTTATAGATGATGCTTACATCTGTTATCCTCTCTAGGTTTTCCATCTCGAGGATTCCCTCAGTTTGTGTTTTCTTTATTATTTGTATTTCCACTTTCAGGCCTTGCACAGTTTTGTTTTCTTCCTTCACTGATATAATTATATTTTCCTGTGTATTTTTATGGGGTTTATTTGTTTCATCTTTAAAGGCCTCTATTGTCCTTATAAGATTGGATTTAAGGTTATTTTCTTGTGCTTTGGTTGTGTTATGATATCCAGTTTTTGTTGTAGAAGGGCAGCTGTGCTCTGGGGATGTCATATTGCCCTGGCATTTGTTGACTATGTACTTTCAAGGATCTTTATACTTCAACATTCCTGAATGATCCTCTAGTAGTAGGTATTAGGAGGGAGGGATGTTTAACCTCTATGGTCCTGGCATGACAGGCTTCTGATGGGTAACCTTGGGCTATATGCTTCCAGATCAGCAGGAATGTATGATTTAGGGTCTCCAGGTCTATATATGGTTCAGAAGGCACAGTTCAGATGATGTTGGGCAAGGAAATGGAGAGAGAATAGAGGTCCACCTTAATTAGTAGGATGATAAGGACAGCTTGACATGATCCACAGGACCCAGCAAGCAGGGAATATAGGCGCAGGAAGTGAAGCTTACCTATATGGTTCAGACTGAGCAGGTCTGATGATGGTGGGCAGAGAGGTGAAGCTTACCTGTATGGTTCAGCGTCTAAAGGTCTGATGAAGGAGGGTCTCTATATATTCTTTGTATATTGAATTTCTTTTCACTATAACTGGAACTCTTAAAATGCATAGTCATTTACATAATATAGATGATTTTATTTGTATTTTCTTTTGTTCCTGAACTCTAGAAATACACTCTGACAATAGTAATTATATGTTATTATTTGTGATGATCTCTTGACATATGTACATTTTTTGAAATAGTCCATTCATACTTAATAGAAAATCAAAAGGAATTCATCTTTCTTCTCTGTGTTTTATATTCAAATATGTTCATTGTTTCCAGAGTTTTCCATATGACCCATTGAAGAGAATTATGGGAAAAATACAGAGTACAAAATCAGTCGATGAAATTGTGTCACAGTAAAAGGAGCTGAGAAAGGCTAGGTTTTTAATTTTCTTTCTCTAACTTCTACATGATCCACACATACCAACTTCTGCATTCTGTTCACAAGTAATTTTATCTTACCCAGAACACTAAAATCAAGAAATGTTTTAGTTATGTTTGTATGTAGTACATTTTTTACTAAATGAAAATGTCCATTGTTCTCTATCGCTTGTGTAATTATAAAGCCAAGTACAATATTAATAGAAAATGAATTTAATTAAGAATTGAGTTAGTACAAATACTATAAAAACCAAACTATCACTTTTATGTAACTTCAATAACAAACTAATATGTATAAAATCACTTCAAATGCTTATAACCTACTATTAATCATTTTGTTTACATTTCAAATGTTATAGATCTTTCCAGTCTTCTCTCCTCAACCCTTCCAACGAATTCCCTTTTACCTTTGCCTGTACAATGGTACCTACCCACCTCCTACCCACCCACCCATTCCCACCTCACCCCTCCAGTATCCTCCTTCACTGGGGCATCAAGCCTCCACAGGATCAAGTGCCTCCCTTCCCAGTTCTTAGATGGCTTGTAGACAAGGCATCTTGTAATACTGCCCACAGTAGCCAAGATGAAATTCTATTCTTGAAGCAGCATCCTTCTCCATCAAAATTTTTTGATTTTCAGTGCTAAATTGTATCCTCAAAATTCATAGTTTAAAATTCAAAACCAAACTTATTAGATCTAGGTTTTTTTTCAAAAAGATGTATTTCTACTTATTCAATTTCTTAAATTATTTCATACATAAGCCAGGACCAATACCAAGACATACCTTTGATATTACAGTTTGTCTAGTCGAGAACTAAATATGTCCAGAAAAAGTATACCATTACAAATCGCAGAAGGATTATTGGTAAATCAGTTAGTTTCAATACATGGTCAAAAACTCAGATTGACTTAAATTTTAAAAGGAAGACAGTGTTTGGCATTGCATTGCCCTTTGTAAAGGGAGGTGAGTAAAGTTTTTAAATCCCACTCCAACACAAGGCACTCAATAATTTAATGGCTGCCTGACATGCTCAAATGTTAGATAATTAAAGTTCCACATGTTACCTTTCAGATACTGTGAGAATTTTCATGTAGGACCTACTACGATAAAACTATAATAGAATACCATGACCAGAAAAATATGCTTAGTTTAACATGACAAACAACTTATTTGAGATGTTTCAAGCATGCCTGAAAATAGCTGAAATATTTAATTATATTATTTCAAACAGATTTTAAGCCCATGAGACCGTACTTTTCTCTTGTAAATTTTTTAACGATATGTTTAACAATTTCTGTTGAATTTTCAAGCTAAAAACTGACAAGAACAGGCAAGAAATAGATAAGAAGTTTAAGAAAGAAGTCATTCAATGTTCAGGACTACCCTAGTGTTATGCCAAGAAACAGTGTTGAGGAAGACAAATATAATGTTAAACACAGGCATGATGCCTGGAAGAGTAAAAAGCAGGATGCTTTAATAAAAGGTTAATTCCCCTTTGAGCTCAATTAAAATTTTTCTTATTTTATTAAAGCTATTTAACTTTCTAAAATTAACTTTGCGTTTTGAGATTAAAATATGATTACATTATTTGACATTACCTCTCCTTCTAAAACCTACCATGTATTCCATTATTCTGGTTTCCTATAATTTTATGACCTTTTTTGTTGTTGAACATATGTGTGTGTGTGTGTGTGTGTATATGTGTGTGTGTCTGTGTGTGTGGTGTGTGTTTATGTGTGTGGCAGGTATATGTGTATGTTTATGTGTGTGTGTATGGTAGGTGTATGTATGCTTGTACAATGTATAAGTAAGGACTAAAATGTCTTTGATGCTACCAACTTGACTGGTTTGTGAACTAAACCTGACCTACAAACATTCTGTTATAAATTTCCTTATTTTTCTTTTTTTAATTTAAAAAAATAAACATTCTTCTCTCATACAATACATCACAAGCACAGTTTCCTCTTCCTCCAATTTTCCTAGCTGCCCCATCTTACCTATACTCTCTCCCAGGTCCTCCTCCCACTGTTTCCTCTTCAGAGAAGATCAGGCCACCAGTAGACAACAGTCTAAAAGAACAAAACAGCATACAATAACACAAGACAAAAGCCCTCATATAAAGGCAGGACAATGCAACCAAATAAGAGAAAGTGTCTCAAAAGCAAGCAAATGAGTCAGAGATATGGCTACCCCCACTGTTAAGACTCCCACAAAAAACTACCAAGCTAACAACCATATCATATGTGCAGCAGACCTGGCGCAGAACTCTGCAGACCCCTCACTATGCTGGTCACTCCAGGTTTCATGAGTCAATATGAACCCTGCTTAGTTTCTTCAATGGGTCATATTCTAATATTCTCCTCATGTCCTCCATTCTGTCTGACTATTGCTGTCTTCCATCCCTATTTTCTATGGGGTTCCTCAGTCTTTGAAGGGAGGCCACTGATGGAGACCTCTCTCTGAATAATGTCTCTCTGTGATATCCATCTATTGCAAGAGGAAGCTTCTCAGCTGATGAATGGACAAGGCTTGGATATATAAATATAACAAAGTATTATTATGTATTATTTTGTTGATTTTTTACCAGTCATTTTTGGTTGATTTCAAAAGGATTATCAATAAATTAATTTGCTCCGCTGAACAACCCAATACTCATTTTGATGTATAAGTTTGTAAAGAACTAAGTGTAACCTTTGTACTTTTACCTTCTCTGTTCAGAGGTGGTTGTTAGGGAGAAGACTGAGACAGTTAAGTTTCTGTGTCATACATATGTTTGTGTATTTTTTGTTTCATTTTCTTAATCAAAATGATAAAATAGAAAAATTTGGGGTGTCCACGTGCTTCTTACTCTTAACTTGTTTGAAAATACAATGAGATTGACAGTTACTTTCAAATAAACTCTAGAGAAATTCATTATATTCCGTTCTACTGGTATGGGTTAGGCTGAAAATATAAGCTTAGCTGTCTAGCTCCATGCATTGAGGAGAAATGATGAATGCTGTCATTAAATAGTGGCCAAGTACTGTTACTGAACTTTTGACCGTATCTCTGTCTTGCACTACTCATTTAGAGGTTAATACTAATATCGTAGAATGTTACTTTGTGAAACCTGCAAATAAATTTGATACAACTAGTGCAGATATTAAGCTCCACTGTGCTCTGAGTACTGTACATTTTCTGATCTAGATAAAAGAAAATAACCTTTAACGTTTAAAGTATTCTAATCTTTTTGGTAACTAGTATGTAAATTTTTTTTTCTTTAATAGCATATCTGTTGTAAAAACTGAACAGACATCTCATTTAATGAGATTGTTTATATTCATCATACCATGTACAGAATGTATGGAGAATTTGTGGAACTATTATTATAGTTCACATAGAAATCAAATGTGCATGGGGTTTCTTTTTTCATAGGTCTCATGCAGTTTGTTAGTGACATATAAAGCTAAGGATTTCAATTATTACAAAGATGGTGAAATCTATGCTTATTTTAAAACATGTATAAGAGACTCAAGAAATCTCTTCGTTTGATAATCCTTAAGCAATGCTTGTTGGAATTGATTTGCAAGTTTAGGAATTTTGTGTTATGAAACAGACATAAGAAATGCTTTGCTGGAAAGGTCAATATGAAGAACTTCAGACAACTTCCAACGGCAGAAATCTCCACAAGGTTAATCCTCAATTCAAATCAAAAGGTCGATGTCATTGTTGAATTGTGAGACATCTATTATAGCTATTAACAACTTACTAGTGATTAATATTCTTACCAAAGTAAATAGTTTCTAAGAAAGGACATCATTAATCAGACAACTTCAGACAAAACAAATAGTCATGCAAGACAAGAATGTTTATCCATTGATATTCAAAAATTACCTCACCTAATCTGCAATAATTAATTTTCTTTATACATTTTTTGTATACTTCATACATTTGCTTATGCTTTATTGCTGTATTTCATTTTAAGTGAGGGTATTCCTCTTAATCATTTGTCTGACATTCTTAGATGGTTCCTACCTAAGAGTACAGTATAATAAAATTTGTGTATGATTTGACTCAAAAATTCAACTAAATAATTTCTAAGATAGCAAATTTTTTTTCTTATAAGTCAAATCAGAAGTTTGAGACACTCATATATTTATTAATAACTGGACACATTAATTATTGACATTTATCTGACAGACAGAAATTGATTAGATGAAATGACACTGAAGATGTCAATCTCGCAACATGCAGGCAAGAAAGACAGAGGAACAAAAGTTCAGACACAGGTGTTAGAGGATGATAATCAAGACCTCAAGTCTTAAACTCTTGGAAAAAGTACAGAAAATGCATGTTACATATCTAGTATTCTTTGCATATTATATAGACATCAGAAAATAGACCACCATAAAGACTTTTCCTATAATGTCTGCTGTTCTACATGCGAAGAGCTATGCATTACTTATTAGCTGTTAGAAAACATTATAACCAAAGCAATATATAGAAAACCAGTTTATTTGGGTTAGTGCTTCTAGAGAGTTAAGGTACAGTATGTCAGGGAGGTGTGGCAGCAATGTTCAGTGATAATGCTTGAAATAAGATGCAGAAAGCTTATATTCTTTACTTTTATCATGAAGTAAAGACAGCAAATTAGAAGTAACCCTACTTCTTGCTCCTGAGTTCCCAAATTCCACACTCAGGATTGTACTTATTCAGCAAGGTTTCAACTTTGAAACATCCTCAATGGCACAAGTTGTGGAACAAGATTTCAAATGCCTGAGACTTTGGGGGACATTACTTATTTGAAGTACAGAGGCATCCTGCTCTATACCTGTTCCAACTTGGTTAATGCAAGAATTCTATTGACAGCACTCAAGGAAATTGATTAATCCTAAAAATGGCTATTTGGTGTATATTATTGACTATTGACACCTCCTATAATATCAAATGTTACATAATCTAATGACATTTAGTATGGCAAGCAGAACAATTACCTCTGAAACAACAACAACAACAATAATAATAATAATAATAATAAATATTAATATCCACAGGATTTTTAACTTGGAATCTTCCATTTCAGAAAAGATAGCGTAAATCACAATGAAGGGAATTTCATATAGTGAAAATATAGTCTGAGTTTTTAGGCTGACAAATGCCATCCCATTATATCACCATTTGAAGCAAAGGACAGAGTCAAAACTTGAAGCCAGAGAAACACAATGTTAGAAAAATTGGACTCTTAGCTGGCTAAGAGAAGGGAGAATGGGAACAGTTATGTATGTAATATTGGTGTCTCCCAAAACAAGAATGTTGAAGGCCTAATCCCAAGTCTGATGTTCTCACTTGAGTACTCTTACGAGGCAAAGAAGTTAAGATAACATATAGGGAAGTGAATCATGATAGTATTGATGTCTTATAAGTGGAATGAGCTTATACTACAAATAAAGTACCTTCCTTACTTTTTTTCTCCTTCTCTGGGATATTACATTCAGGAATAACCATCTGAAATGGGGAGAAGCTAACACTTTAGTCATCAATATACAGCTGCCCCTAAAATAAGGATGTTAGCAATTATGTCTGCTACCTTCCAGTCTTTAAATCTCTTAGAAAAAATAGTTAGTTATTTAATCACAAAGTCTTTGACATTTTTCTTTTTTCATGTCTTGTTGAATAAGGACTTTAAATGCAAGAATGATGGTTGAGTCTAGAGAATAAGAAAACCAACAATATTATTAATATTACACCAAAACATAGGGAATAATATATCTTTATCAACAGAATTGGTTAGATGAGAAATTATATGTAGTCTTGCATGGGCCTGGGGTGGGGAGAGGGTGAATGATGCTGTTTGGCTAAGATGAAGACCGAAAACATTTGGTTTTACTCATAGATAGTGTGTTGCTCAGCCATCATCAGTAGATGGGAACTTACACAGACCCCATACAAATGAAAAATGTGAAGAGTGTAAAGCTTTACAACACTCTATCCCAAGTGAGAATTCTTCAAAACCCTTCCTGCCAGAGCTTACAGAAACATATGGAAGAAGATGCAGAAAGTTAAATGATCCAACAGAAAAGGAGACACCAAGGAGACAAGTGTCATCAAGATCCAACAGGACTGATGCATATATGAACTCAGAGAGAGTAGCAGCATGTACAGGGTCTGCACATGCTTAGTCCAGAGAGGGTTCTTGTGCTGAGAAATGGAACTGAACACAATCTTCCATCATCAACAGAGAAATTATCTCCAATTGCCAACTGCTAGGAAAGGAAAATCATTTTTTTCCAAAGTCTTACTGGGTATATTAATCACACATAAAGGTAGTTTCTAGACCTGCAGTGGATGATCAGTGCAAAATAAACTCTATGTTTATTATTATATTATGCTATGCTTCAACATTTTTTTACCTCACATTTCTTTTGCATGTATATTAATATTTATTTTTTGTGTTTTTAAGGAGTGTTTGTGTATAATTGTGTGTGTGTATGTGTGTGTATGTGTGTGTGTGTGTTTGTGCACTTGGGTGTCTGTCTGTGTGCTATGTGTGTTTATGTGTGCTTATGTTTTTTCACTGTTTGATAGTTTATTTTATTCTGATTTCTTTGCTTTTTAAATTGCGTTTTTGCTTTCTAAAGAAAGAAAAGAAAAAACAGGTACAAGCTGGATTGGATGGATTGTCAGGCTGGAAGGACTTGGAAGTATGATCAAAACTGTGATTAGAATCTATTGTATGAATTTTTAACAAAAAGTTAAACAGATTAGATGTAAGGTAGTTAAGAAATCTGCAGCTATATTTTCTAGCAGTCAAAATGATGCTGGATTGTTAATGTCCCTGAAGCTCTCTTAGCTTCTTGTCACTACATCAGGAATTTAAGCAAGGAGGCACTTCCCACCAATTATTTTATATATATATATATATATATATATATATATATATATATATATATATAAATTAATTGTAATTCCATATATATATATATATATATATATATATATAAACTGTTAAACTTCTATAGCATTTGAAACTCAGCTTTATTATAACATTAACATCATGGTGATTTTTCTGTGGCTTTTCAAGGGAATCGTAGTAGGAAGAATTTTGCTAAAAATAATATTAAGACTCCTGTGTGCCTGGCTCTTTAAAAAATCTCCATGACCAAATGGCCATCAGTATCTATTGCCTCTTGGATTTCAGGTAACAAGATAGGATATAAATGCCAGCCGATGCATGGGGTGAGGCATGAGCAGAGTAAAAGAGAAGGCAGTTGGTGAAGAAATTTTTAGGAAACACTTCAGCCAGAAGTTGAGCTGAGCAGATAAGCTAGAACAGTTATAGTTTGTAGCTGCTAATGCTGGGAAAACTGGGGACAGGGACTATTTAAGCAGACTGTTGGGTAACTGAGTGAGGAATAATTGAGAAAAACATTTGAAGGGGTTTCGCTGGAAAGTGGTAGGAAGGCTGATAGGGAGTTTAGAGAACTTGTTACTGTTAAAAATTAGCTTTCCATTTTACAAATGTCTCTCGACATGAGGCTAAGCAGAATAGGAGGTTTGAATCATATGCCTGCTAATGGAGATAATACGAAGGACTTGACAAAATAGAATGGTTTCCTATAAAAGTGATGGACCTATGGCATTTTTGAGAGGCAATGATGTCTTAGAGGATACACTCACCTTATTTGAAACAAACTTTAAGTAACTGGGCTACTCAAAATAGAATTATTCACCCAGACTGGAAGGGATTGGTAGCAGCTGTACTAGAGGCTGGTCATCAGTTACAATGGTTGACATGGTGGAGAGAAGAGACCAGCAATTTGGAACTGTACTATAGATCAAGGGGGATTAATATAGACATGGATCACTTGATAGGTGAAGGTGTGTATGCTGATATACAAGAATAGGTTCAATTTGAAGACAAAATGATAGCAGCTTTAAGAGCTTGGGACAAAATTGAGGATCAAGGAACAAAGTTCACATCATTAACAAAAAATTACACAAGGCTCACAGAAAGCCTTCACTGATCTTTTTTTGATATAAATTTTTGTTTCAGCTGTGAAGAAAGCCATATCAGACTTTGATGTGAGACAAGTGCTAATTGAGTCCTTGGCATCTAACAAAGCAAAGACAGAAAGCAAATGGTTATTTGTTAGTCTAGTAAGTGTGTGTGTGGGGGGAAACACCTAAGAAAGAGTGAATCAGGGAAAACACCAATACTGGTTCCTGCATGTATAATGGCCATAATTATTAGTCAAGATATACCTAAAGGATTTTGATCTCAAGACGTATGGTGTTTCAATGCTCAAAGGCATTGACATTGCAAGAATACTGTGACCAAGGTATTAAAAGTCTAAAATCTCAAAATACCTGGTCCTTTCACTATGAGAAATAATGTCATTTGAACCAAAATGTGAACAAGGCATCTATAAGGGCAATGCCTTTTCTAAATATAAACCAGAAAGAAGGCATGGGCTTCTAGGGGTGTGCAGATGTGGCAAGAGTTGCTTTTTGACCAATGAATGTAGGTTCAAGAGAGAGATATACATGTCAATTTCTTGCCATTGGAAAATGAAATGAGGGGCCTAGTTAGCTTGAGGCTCCACATCAACAGTATGATTTGATGGTTTTTTTTTTTTTTTTTTTGTCATTTATCTGTTGTTAATTAGGAAATAACAAGGGGGAAGGAAAAAAATCCTCAACTAAGAATTGCAGATCTAGTAATGCATGCCACTACTATAGGCAATGCTGCTCTAGATTTGGCCGTACATAAATATATTAAATTATCATCCAAAATTCAATGTTATAAAATAACTACTGGTGTTTATCTTTTTTTTTTTCTCAAGGACATTAGGAATGGTCTTGCAAAGGAGCATTTTGATTTCTCAAGGATTCATTGTGCAAAAAGATATTTTCAATTTAACACAGATGATAGGTTTGCTCATGAGTTACCTGTTCCTATATCAAAGGGGAATCTGCTCCAGTAGAAAGATCAGGAGAGTTTTAAGGTACAGGAAAACATGGATTTTATCAAGTAGTTGGTAATGGTCTAATTAAAGTTGCAAGTTAGTGACATTGAAATAGAAGGGTTGGTGGATACAGGAGCTGACCTTAGAATTCAGAATGACCACTTGAAAAGGTTCATAACCAATTCCCAGGAAGTGGAAAGTTATCTCAGATAAAAATTAAGAAAATATCCTACTTATTCTTTGTGTAATCGAAATGGATTACCTACTGTAAGTAACCCAACTATATCACTCTTGGGCATATAACCAAAAGATGCCCCACCACCAAAAAAGCTTTTTGCTCAACTGTATTCATTGCAACTCTATTTGTAACAGTCAGAAACTGGAAAGAACCTCAAGAGAATGGAGTTGGTGGAGAAACTATTTTTTTAGGAGACATTTGAGCCAGTAGAAGCTGAGCTGAGCAGATAGGCTAGAACAGTTATAGTTTTGAGAAGCTAGCATTAGGAAAACTGGAAGACAGGAAAACTGAGGAAGAAACATTTGAGAGAAGCATTTAAAAGGGATGGGCTGGAAACTGAGAGAAAGGCTGACAGGGAGTTAAGAGAACTGTTTACCCTTCTAAAAATAGCTAACCATTTTCCTGTAATATTGAGAGACGCAGTCCAGTAACCTGACTAAGTAGATAAAGATGCTAGAAGCCACAGGAGAAATTCTTTCAATCCTCCAGAGTCACATAGAAAAGGGAGAGATATTCAGAAGTGCTCTGACCTCAAAAAATGTATTATGTCAGGTGCACACACACCCACACACAATAAGTGAGCAAATAAGTACATGAACGTAATTTAATTTTTTTTTAATAAAGAGACCTATGATCTCTTAACAAAGCTGTTTCTTGGGTTAGCCCACTCTTCTCTTTTTGAAAAGTGCTTTCTTACTTTACTTTCTTTTCAGTTAAACCTTTCTCAACCTCTTTTCTGATCTCAACTTTGTACTTTGGGAATAAGCCACAGGAAATGCATTTCTAAACTTACATTGATACACCAAAGCCTAAAGGCATTTCCCAAGTTTTCCATAAGCATGAATAACTTGATTTTAGCCAAGTAGGATCTAACTGTGATAATTGTTGATTGGAACATTTATGTTCTAAATGTCAAAGTCTGTGTCCAGTTTTTTTTTTTCCCCTATTATTTACTCTAAAGAACTCGACATTAGTTCTATGAGGACTTTCTTTTTTTCAATATTTATTTTATTTATATGAGTACCCTGAGGCTCTCTTCATATATACCAGAATAGGGCATTGGATCTCATTACAGATGTTTGTGAGCCACCATGTGTTGCTGGGAATTGAACTCAGGACCTCTGGAATAGCAATCAGTTCTATTAACTGCTAAACCATCTCTTCAGCCCCCTGTGAGGACTTTCATGCAGCATGATAGAGAGGTATATGTATGGATTTGAGGCTGCCTATGTGCATCCCACCAAATGATAAATTTTTAACAAATGTCAAGGTCTAGCACTTCTATGGCTCAGTGGAATTTTATAGCTTGTTTTATTTTATAGACTTTACTTTTTCTTTTTTTCTTTTTATTTTTTGGTAAACCTGTGATTATGCTTGCTAATGACTGCCATTACAATCCATTTTCCAAACCAAATTAATTTCTAATTTTAATTTTTAACTACCCTTTAAATTAACAGTTTTCTTATATATAATTACATGCATCTTTAGTTTGGTTCGGCCATCCCCTGCCCTGATCTCTACTTTCTCTATATCCCTATATCCTATTCTGTTCTGTGAAATATGGAAATAGAAGGGAGAATATTGGTAATGTTAGGTCTATGTCTCTTCTGTCAGTGGATAATTTCTATATTCACTCCCAATGACAAGATTTATTCAAATGGTAAAGAAGTCAAAGTTGTTCTTTACTCAGCATATATTCAGTGATGTGGACATATTTTGTGATGCTATAGACACTTTGATAACATATTGGATATCCTAATAACAAAGTGTTTTTATTAACAAAACACACATGATTATTTTGGGATATATTTAAGTATTTATATTATGTGTCTGTCAAATATAAAATTTTGCTTTAATTATCCAGTGGCTAAAGCAATGCAGTCAGTATTGTGAGATTTTATCAGTTTATGAGAATTTATCATAATAAATGCATGGTGGCTTTTTCTTTGACTATAATATTACAGTATCTCAAAATTTTATGGACATCTCAGTGGAAAAAAATGAGTTTATATATCTCTATATGAAATGGTTGCTTCTATGCTAGAAATTTGACTTTTCGTTTCCTCCAGTGGGCAAACATCTCTTTAAAACACTGGGAGGTGAATATTTTTAAACATAATCTGGGTAGGAAGCAAACATGCCGATCTTGACAGAAGGCAATCACGTAAGGTAGTTGCAGAGAAAATCAAGTAATATTGCATAACGTTCATGAACAGGAAATAGTATTTGCCACTCTGCATACACAGGAAAATTGGGTGGGGAATAAGCATCTTGACTCTTCACAGTTGAGATCAGTTGAATTACATTCAGTTTCAAAATAAAACCAAACAGTGAAGGAATACAGTGACAGTTGTTTGTTTTGTTCTGCCATCAAGCGAGAGTGAAACAAGATTTGCTTTCCTTGTTAACTATGTCATATATTTATTTTTTATTTTTTGCTTGGGAAAGCATCCTCTTAATCCCAGGCTATTTCCTGTGACATTGGAGGACAAAAAATCATCCCTGGAATAATGTAAAAGCATGTTATAAGGCACAAGGTAGCATTTGATTGGGTCACTGAAAACTTGTAACCAGATCTATTTCTGTTCCCTAGGCCACTTAATCAAGATGAACATGCAACAGAATACGAATTGAAGAAGCAGCTTTTCTTACTATTAAAACTAAATTACATGTTTTCTAATGGTGAGACTAATTCCTAAAAAATATTTTCAGGTTAGCATCGGTACTCACGATGGCAATCATTTTTATCAACCTTACACACCAAGGAAGGGGCAACCTCAAATGCGGAATTGAGTTCATCCGATTAGCCTGAAATCATACCTGCAGGGCAATTTGTTGTTTGCTTACTTGATGTGTGAAGGCCCGACCCACTGTGGGAAGAAGCCATACCTAGCAGAAGAACCTGAGATGTATTAGAAAGGATGTTGAATGTGAGCCTGAAAGCAATCAAGTAAGAAGTCTACCTTCATGACCTCTGTCTGTGTTCTTGCCTCAAGGTTCCTGGTGAAAATTGCACTTTGACTTTTCTCCATGAACTATAATACGTAAGATGAAGTAAGCTGTCTTTGCTTTAATCATAGTGCTTGTCACAGCAACGGAAAACAGATGAAAACAAAAACAAAAGAAAATAAAGAAAAATGTTAAATATTGGTAATTTCCAGGTATTTCTGACTGTTGGATGTTCACACAGTACCTTTTGTGTTAATCATATTTTAGGAAAGTATACTTAGTGTTTGAAATCTAAACATTATTCACTAGCATTAGCATAGAAATTAAACATTTTCTGCCGAGGTAAGTGACACACTGATGTCCTATATTTTTTTTTACACAAATTCCATATTTCCCTATCCAAGCCCTGCTATAATGAAAGTGCAATTTTATGTAGCTTTGTTCACATGTATTGTTCTTTAATATAAATACAGAGAAGAAAATTAGTTATCTGTTATATGAAATTTAATCTCCTGTATTGAAGTATCCACCTTTATTTGTTGTTGTAACAAATCTCTATAAACTTGGCAACTAAATCATGGCAAACGTATTATCTCACAGCGTTTTACATCAACTGTCAGATGAGGGTGTAATGAAGGTAACATGCATGTATGAAAAGCAGAGTGCTGCATGCTACACTGCAATGTCTGAGAAACATCCTGACTCCTTTGATTTTTATTCTGTAAAGGCTTTATTCATCACACAGCTAATGATGTCCTGTCTCCACTCTGCAGAGACAGTGTAACTGATTAGTATTTTCTTCTGTTTCTAGTCTAAAGAGGTGCTTTATTTTACTTTTCCTTTCACTAAACTTGATATTTATTCATTTTTTTTGTCTGTTTATTTATTTGGGATAATACCTTCCTATACAGCCCACACTGTCCTCAAATATACAGTACACATTCCTCAGCTTATCAAGGGGTGATACTAGAACTATGGTTACTTCTCTAATTTTAACTACGGCGAAATCCCTTGGTAAATTCCTATTCTTAAAACTTGAAAAGCCAGTTGGCCTTACAAAGCAGTATATTCATGGTCATTAGTGATCAGAGCTTAAAGAAGTTCTGAGAATCATTATTCTCTAGTACCATATGGAATTTTAAGCCCAATAAGACTTTTTCAAATGAATTAATAAATTAGTGATTCTGAGTGAAAATGATAAGTCAATTCTTGTAGTATAAACATTTTAATTTTTTATTTAAAATTTTTATATAGTATATTTAAACATATACATAATTCTTCCATAAATCCTATCTGGTTTCTCCCACTTCAGTACTCAACCATCTCCATTCTCTCTCTCTCTCTCTCTCTCTCTCTCTCTCTCTCTCTCTCTCTCTCTCTCTCTCTCTCTCTCTCTTTCACACACACACACACACACACACACACACACACAATCTACCTCTCTCCCTCAAAGAAAAACAATAAAAATGAAATCTGGAGCTAAAAGAAAATCAGTAAGAAAAACTGAACTTATAATGAACTTATAGGACTGCTTTGAACTTACTATCAACATCCATTTGTCACTTCCATTTGTGTAACATTTTATCTGTGAGTCAATTTTATTGCTTTTATTTTTTTTTTTTTTACAGTCCAGTTATTATCCCTCTCCTGGTCCATCCTCCCAGAATTCCTCATTCCATTCTTCCTTCTCCTCCTTGTCTCAAAGAGGCTGTCCCAACACCCCCATCCCACCCCCTCCAGGCCTCCCCACTCCCTGGGGCCTAAGAAATATTGCCTAGAAAGATATAAAACTTTGAGATAAAAAAAAAAGTGTGGCTGTTGGGTTTCTCCTCCATGCACCAAATGTGTATATGGTATATAGACATCATAAAAGAACTCAGAGTTTCTCACCAGGCATTCTTGCCAGGCACAGATAATTAAGTTTTATTCCACCAACAGTGCTGACCAGGTACAGGTGTCAGCAAGGGCCTCTTTCAGCTACTATCAGTACCGAACCCAATCTCCGATGCAATATCTCATTGCTTTCCTCAGTTGTCTGGATGTCAGAACACTTTTTTGATGTCTCTAAGATTTTTTAAGTATAAAGGAAATAGTATGATTGAAATATAGATGATCAAAAATAATTGAAATAAAAAATTCCTTTGGCCATTTGTGTTAATGAACTATAACAATAGCTGTTCTTTGCGTGGGAATAGAGAGCTATAGAGTATAGTAAATTGCTAACTGAATTATAGATAATGAAAACTATGCAAACTATTAATGTAAACCATGTAAACTACTCAATCGGAGTAATGAAATATCTTGTGAATGTATTTTTTATTTTGTAGATATATTTATTGTCTCAGGGGTTTAATACCACTGTCTGCTAACCTAGGCCTAGTCCTAGCAGCTTTTAGCCTCCACACAATTCTGTCTAGGCATTGGGGTTAGTTTACTTATAATTTTAATGCTAGATTGATAAAAATATTTAAAGTTCCTAATGGTAGATCTTAATATTTCTAATGTCTACATCAGTTATAATTTTGTTAATAAGACAGAAACACATAGTTATAAAGATTTATAAGTTTTGACCTTGCTTTTCTAATGAAGACCCAGGTAAGTCATCTTTTACGTATTCTTTCAAGGCCTAAACATACTAAGTTTTTGCAATATGTTATATGTTACTTTCAAGATTTCCTATGTATTTGATAGCATACCCTAGTCAAAGAAGAAAAAAATAAGGAAGGAAAAAGGCATTTAGATAATTTTCAAGTTAATGCTGGGTATAACATACATCATTTTCCATTTTTTTGAAATCAATACCATATTCTAATATAATACATGTAGAGCCAGCTGATATCACATACATGATTATCAAAACAGAAAAAAAATAATGAAAGCTTGAACCTCTGAACTTACTTCTTATCATTTAATAGCATTGGTTAATAAATAAAATGTTATCATAATATAATATAATGTCTGTCAGTATGATATTGTTATGTAAAGTATTGTAAAATGATGTTTCTGTTAATATGACAGCCAACAATTGATTAAAACAGAAAAATTATTTAATCATCAATTAATACTAAAATCTAAGAAATGGGAGCATGATTATTGTGTTAAGGTGGAAGTGCTGTTTCTTGTGTTTATTTTTTTCAAAGAAGGACTTATATCTATAATTTTAAATATGTCCCTTCCAGTGAAAACATTACTTAAATAATATTGCAATTTTATACCATAAATCATGTGAAAAGAATTGATTTTTATCTTTGGCTTTAATGTCCTAAGCAAATCTCTTGGGCCACATTGGATTTGGTAGGGACACTAAAGCTGGCCTAAGACATGCTTAAACACTGTGCCATTCGTTTTGTGAATATTGACTTTTAGCACTTTTTTTAGCTTTTGGTTTTCAACGATTCTGTATGACCTTTCAAAATTTATTTGTTTATTTAATGTAAGGGTCTATGGATACCTTAAATTTAGGATCAATTTAGTTAATATTCATCTTAACTATAATGGGGATAGGTCCCCTAGAATTTGAAAAGATCATTCAGTTTGGATATTCCTTTTGCAGAAAATATCTTTCAATACTAAATTTGTTAATATAATACTTCAGATGATGACAGCAATGTCTCTGTGTTAAAGATTCCAGACTGAAAATTGTGTTCCTAGGCATATAATGTGATGAAATAGACCAAGATATTTAATAACAGAGAAGTGGTACATTCAGTCTTCAAACTGTCCTAATTTCATCTGTGTATGTTCTCGATGTATCTACTCTAGGATTTTTGTTATCTGTGGAAATGGATTTCAAAGATGATTTTGAACAGTAAGCCAAATGTTCATGTTTTATAGTAAATGTATTACTTTAAGAAATAACTGAGCTTTGAAAATTTTAGGAACAAAATGAATATAGAAATCAAGCTTTGTGTACTTGTCATTTAATTGAAAACTAACTTAAAAAAACTTTCAGGACTTTGTATTGCTTTATACCACCATCTGTAAGACATGTAATTGTTAAAGATATTTGACATATAAATAGGCTGTATATTAATTCAAATACTGGTGTCTTTCTACAGGTCCCATTTTGTAATTCTTGATCACAATTTGAGATTTTGGGTCTTGTTCAGAAAGTCCCTTCAAGTTGACAATGAATTCCAACCTATTCCCTAAATTCTTCTCTTTCAGATTTATAAAATCTGATAGAGGTCATTGCTTCAATAAATTATCACTAAACAAATAACAATTTAACAAATAATTTCTGTTCTGCTCTGAGTCTTTCATCTGCTGAGTGTATTTATTTTTTTTCTGTTCAGAAGCTTTGTACTGCGATGAGGAACTACAAACTTCTCCTTTGTCAACTCTGAATGGTATTTCCTGATCTCCTTTGTCAACTCTGAATGGTATTTCCTGAGCAGCCAGAATCCTACCCTGACTCCACACCCACAAAGCTATGGTACAATATAATTGCTTCCTTCTCGTCTAACATTTTCTGAAATTCATTATTTCTATTACAGTCTTTGGTCCATTTGGAGTTGATTTTTTGTGCAAGATTAGAAATGAAGTTCCCTTCTTTCTCATGTAGACATGAGGTTTTTTGACTATGATGAAATAAATAGCTATTCACTCTGATGTTTAAAAATTTATTTTTGAAAAAAATAATGCCAAAATTCAGGTGCCAATAATTATGTGTGATTCTTTCCAGTCTCCTCTCCTAACCCATTTATCTCTGAGTCCTGATTTCTACCAGTTTCATGACGTTTTTTACTCATGTGGATCTGTTTTATGTAATTAAGTGTGGTAAAACCTCCATCAAATCTTTTTTACTCGTGATTGCTGTGGCAATCTTGTTTTTCAAATGAATTTTAATATTATGGATTAAACTAATCAAAATTAATTTAAAATGGCACATGCCATACTTATTTTAACTCAACAAATAATTTTTTATTGGATATGTTCTTTATTTACATTTCAAATCTTGTCCTATTCCCTGGTTCCCCTCTCCCCTGAAAATCCCATAAGCCATCTCCCCTTCCCCAATCAACCCACCTCCGCTTCCCTGTCCTGGTATTCCTCTACACTATGGCATCAAGTCTTTCCAGGACCAAGGACCTCTCCTCCCTTTGGTGTCTAACACGACCATCATCTGTTGCCTCTGTGTCTGGAGCCATGGGTAGCTCCACTTGTACTCTTTGGTTGATGGTTTTGTCCCTGGGAGCTCTGGGAGTACTGGGTGACTCATATTGTTTTTCATCCTGTGGTGCTGCAAACCCCTTCAGCTCCTTGGGTTCTTTCTCTAGCTCTCCCATTGGGGACCCTGTGCTCAGTTCAATAGCTGGCTGAGAGTGTCCCTCTCTGTATTTGTCATGCCCTAGGAGAGCCTGGCAGGGGATATCTATATCCGCCCCGGTCAGCCAGCACTTGTGGGCATTCACAATAGTGTCTAGGTTTTGTAACTGTATATAGGATGGATCGCTGGGTGGGGTAGTCTCTGGATGGTCTTTCCCTCAGGCTCTGCAACAACTTTTGTCTCTCTATCTCCTTCTGTAGGTAATTTTTCCCCTTTCTACAAAGGAACCAAGGATCCATACTTTGTACTTCCTCTTTCTTGGGCATCATTTGATATGTGTAATGTGTCTTGGGTATTCCAAGCTTCTGGGCTAATATCCACTTATCAGTGAGTGCATACCATGTGTGTTCTTTTGTGATTGGGTTATCTCATTCAGGATGACATTTTCCAGTTCCATCCATTTGTCTAATAACTTCATGAATTCATTGTTTTTAATGGCTGAATAGTACTCCATTGTGTATACACACCACATTTTCTGCATCCATTCCTCCGTTGAGGGATATCTGGGTTTTTCCAGCTTCTAAATATTATAAATAAGGCTGCAATGAACATAATGGAGCATGTGTCCTGATTACATGCTGGAGAATCCTCTGGGTATATGTTCAGGAGTGGTATAGCAGGGTCCTCTGGTAGTATTATGCCCAGTTTTCTGAGGAACCTTCAAACTAATTTCCAGAGTGGTTGTACCAGCTTGCAATCCCACCAGCAGTGGAGGAGTGTACCTCTTTCTCTGCAACTTCTCCAGCACCTGCTGTCTCCTGAGTTTTTTTATCTTAACCATTCTGACCAGTGTGAGGAAAAGTCTCAGGGCTGTTTTGATTTGCATTTCCCTGATGACTAAGGATGTTGAACATTTCTTTAGCTGCTTCTCATCCATTCGATATTCCTCAGGTGAAAATAAGAACTCAAGAAGTTAGACTCCAGAGAACCAAATAACCCTATTTAAAAATTGGGTACCGAACTCAACAAATTATTTGAATAGTATGTATGCTTATAGTATTCTGCTGCAACATGAAAATTCCAATGCACTGAAATGTAAAAAATGAAGCTTAATTAAATGCTGTTTCTTGCTCGATTATATAACTTTTCTTTTATTTATATATTTTAAATTACCTGTTTAAAATTTTTATCTGCTTAAAATTTTTAAATAACATAAATTCCAAGAAAATCTTGGTAATTACAAATATATTGATCAAATTGATTTGAAGTCTCAAAAAAACACATTAACAATAAATTCAAACATAATTACAATTTTTTATTCAATTATTATTTCATTAATAAAGAAGAGATAACATGCTAATAATAGAACAGAAATATACAAAGCAAGTAGTTTGTATTATGAAAGAGAAACTGACAGACCTTTATTGAAACAAAATTCAAAATTTTGAATTGGAAAAGTTAAGTAACCCATGTTTTCCTTTTAACTTTTCACTCTAGGACATAGGATAATTAACATAATACTACAAAATTTGTATAACAATTGAAAAGTGAGACTTCATATATTATCTAAAAAGAGTGATGTAAATTTCTTATAAGTAACACAGCAATTGACATTTATTATTATAATAAGCATTTGTATAGAAACAAGCTCTGTTTACATATTGCATTCTGTGACTTAAAACTGTAACCTGTCAGAAATATGATCAGCATTGAAAGAATATAATGTTGCTCTGATTTTGTCTTCAGGTTTAAGATAAAGTGGAAGGCATGGATGAAGTGACTATTACCAAAATAATGACTTAAAGATAAAAATAGGTCTTTTCAGTGTGAACTGGCAAAACCAAGTTTACTTGTATTGCAAAATAATGGATGCTAAAATTAAATGAATAAACAAACAAGAAAAACCTGAAATTTAAATTAGGTGTATAAATTGCTGCTCCTATGGTATCATCAAGGTAATCACTGGGAATCTGTAAGTGATAAGAAAAAGGGCAACCAATTTCATTGAAAGGAAACTCAGAAATGACAGAACATTTCCTGTCTAATTGCGATGTGCATTTAGTTCATTGGGGAGCTCATTATAATGCAGATTCATTGGGACTCCATTGCAGACCAGGACTCTAAATTTCAAGTGAGTTAATTACCAAAAAGAAGTAAAATTGAATCATTTGGTACTTTCCTACATATCCATTTTGAAGCATATGCAAACTCCATGTGTGTTTAAAAGAATCATTTCTCTTTTAAAAATGAAAGTAATGTATTTTTGAAAGTCATTTTCTTTGCATTCATATACTATCTATTTTTAGAAAGATAATGGACTCTTAAGTTCATATAATTCTATACTCCAAACAGCTAGAAACTTTTCAGTCACAATTGTTCACCATTAATAACATTTCCCAAGACACCTAATGCAACAGAGGACAAAATAGCTGCCCTCGAGTGATTTCCAATTTATCCAATTTCCCAGCAATGTGTCTGCCCACAGGATGACAGATTATTCTTTCTTTCTCTCCACTTTCGGAAGAACTAAGCCAATTGTTTTCAATCATTTTCCTTGACCAACTCCATCTCACAAAGCACTTTAGAGTGGCTCCTGAAGGGGTTCCTCTTTAGTTAAATGGTTATACACCTCTCCCATAATCCAAACCAATCAATGGAGAGCAAGATTTTTCTTTGCATTGAATATATATATACAGCACTATAGATCTAACACAGAATATGGAGTTTCTAGGGACCACTGAACTACTAGACTAGTGTTTATTACATATTACAGAAGTGTTATGGGCCCCCTAATACAGTCGAATAGCATATTCAAATAAAAAACTGCTTGAATGGAGACCTGTTAAGTTTTCTGATCTTCAAATGAAGCAAAGAAAACAGTCACGAGTTTCAGTGGGTTCAAGAAGTCTTAAAAGGATTATGAAAAAGGATTGTGCTCCATAGTGATCGATCTCTCCTTGTTGCTGTTGAGTTTTATTCTGTAGGTTTCTGTGATACCCCCAAATGCATTTGCAAGAAGAGTTCCATCTTTTTCCTTCCTTAGGTATTAGTGATTCAATTGTCAGGTAAATTTACAGAAGGCCTAAAAATGTTAGAGTGACATTGAGGTTTCATGATGTCAAATTTATTCCTTGTGTTTTCAATGACTCTCAGAAAATAAATATGAACAAATATCCAATGAATAGACCAATCAAAATGTCAGACAATGCACCATTTAAATCTTCAGTGCCCTATAAGTAAATCATAGCAAATTTTATTTAGAGAGTAAGTCTGTGTTTCATATTCATTTGTTTGTTGAGTGACTTATACAAGGTCACTGAATCAAAGTGTACATTTTTGCATCTTAGACCTATGGCATTGTTTAGGTTTTGTGTTTTATTGTCTTTGACAATTGAGAAAATGGTTATATATTTTTCACAAACAAACCTTTAACAAAATTAAATGCTGTAATCTGTCTTATTTGCTAAAGCTTATGAATAGATAGACCACATCTTTCGGGTTTAGTAGAATAGATGATGTTTAATGTAATATAAAAAATATTGAATGTGTTCAGTCTTTGATATCATATGGCTTTTATCTTCTTCATTAATTTGATATAGAACTCAATAATCAATAAATAATAAATTATTATATATGAATAAATAACTTTCTTAGTGTAGTATAATCAACATAATTTTATAATATAATAAGCTGTAGACTTACCTTTTTCTCAACCTATTTATAAAATGTTCAACTTCCCCTCTAGCCCACCACCCACCAGAGGGAAAGTTATTAAGACTCAGATGATGTAGGCCTATTTAGAATATAGTTCTTTGGAGGCTAGTCCAATATTCATTGTCAGGTTATCAACAGTTCAGTCCTGTAGTAAACACTAAATAGGAATCAGCAGCTGTAATCCAGTCCTCTCAGCAGATACCTCACATGAACTAGCAGTTGCAGTCCAGTCCACTTGGCAGACATTACACATGAAGCAGCAAGAGCAGTTCAATCCAGAAGAAACCTCAAGGCTTGTCAACCAGCCCAAGGCTGTAGAAGCTGCGAGAGACACAGGAGATGTACTTTGGTGAGCTTCTCTCTGTGAAGTCACCACAAGCAGAGCTCAGCAATGCAATGTAAGGCAAATCAATACCTGCAAGTCTTTAGTGAAGAATAGCAAGGCATGGAAAAGCAAACTAATGCTTGAGCCTCACTGACTGTGGGGTCCCATTTATATTCCTTCATCATGTATTCTTTCATCTGCTAGGACCAAACATCCTTTCACCTGTGTCTGCTTCGGGAAAATATTTTTTCAGGTATCTGCTTTAGCAAAAAATCAAATCACCTGTGTGTTCCAGCAAAACCTCATTTAACATAACTGTCTTTCCAAAGAAACCAGAAGTTTCTACTTCAACAAGTGATCAGAAAAATCTTACAAATTTATGAAAGTTAAATTTGTTTTCCTAGTCTAAAAGTAAACTAAGGTTAAGTATACTTTTTAACAATTCACTTTTGAATCACAACAGTGTGGAACTATCCAATAAGGAATAAACAAAAGCTATCACTAACTATAAAATAAATTTCTCTTAGATAATATGAACATTGTAAAATAAAGTCAAATTCAAAGTGGAATAAATACTCTGGAAAACTAAGCACAAAAATGATTATAACTAATTGTCTGTTTCTTGGATTTTAAATACACACGAATCTTTAATTTTTTTGTATTTTTTTTATTTTCTAAGGTTTTTTTTATTTACATTCAAAATCATTTCCCCTTTCCTGTTTCCTCCCTCCCCGAAAGTCCCATAAGCCCCCTTCCCTTCCTCTTTTCCCCATTCAACCCCCTCTCGCTTCTCTGTCCTGGCATTCCCCTACATCCAGTCTTTCCAGGACCAGGGGTCTCTCCTTCCATCTTCTTGGAAATCTATTGATATGCGAATTGTGTCTAGGGTATTTATATTCCAAGTTCCATACAATTTTATCATGCAAATCATCTGTCAAAAGAGATTTCAGAAGACATTGCTTCTGTTGATAATGTGTTTTTTTGAGAGACAGAAGTACAGTTGGCATGATCTTTCTCAAAAGCTAAAGGTGGGGAATAATCAGGTGTACCAAGCATTGAGTGCTGGTCTTCATGTATATACATGTGCATAGTATGAAACCTCAAAATTATGTATGTATACTCTCAGGCATAAATGAAAACACACAAACTATCGAGTACATACAACAAAAATACGCACACTAAAATATGCAATATATATATAACTACCCATCTTCCAAGAATTCAAAAATTTTAATGTTTTAAATTTCAATTAACTATAAATATGATATAATTAGTTTCATTTTATGTTTATATTATCCTCTTGTCATAGATTATGTTTTTTCAGTTCTTGCTGATGAATAAAATTTATGACTGTTTATATGATAGGCAGAGAATAACTAATCTCAAAATTCCCCAAAATTAAGAGATTTTGAATGTCACTATGAGCAGAGAATTTAAAATTACACATATGTTCTCACTGCAATGAGTTACTCATAACACAGTGTTATTATTATGAAAATTCTAGGAAACAAATTTTATGTTTAAACTGGTATGTCTTTCATAACACATTGAATTATGTATGCAAGTGTTTCAAAATAAAAATCTGAAAAATGTCTAGGCCTAAGCATTTTAGAAATATGATTCTCAGCTTGAATATATATTTCACGAGATTTCTTCTTCTTAGTTGTTCTGGAGCTCTCTTCCAGTCAGCTGCCCTTCGCCCTGTACTCATCATACTTTGAGCTTGAGTTCCCTTGCAACTCATCCCTAGGATCATCTTTACCTAAGGTGTGTTTCTACCTATTTCTGAATTCTAAATTTACCCATGAATTTTCAGGTTTGCATTAACCATTGCCCATTGCAATGCTATCTACAGTATGCTTGCTTTCAGATGCTGTTCGTAAACTGATGGTAGTCAGGAGTTTTGCATTCAAGCTTTATTACCGATGTTCTCTATGCTCCTTAAGATGTTTCCAGAGGTGCATTTGTGAAAATCTTCTCTTATATTTATTCTAAACCATTAATCTATATCTTCTTTTTATATTGTATTTAGCATACTTTTATTTCCTTTGTTTATTTGTGTATGTATGAGTATAATTATTCATATGTGTATTTGATTTGTATTATAGAGGACAGAACCTAAGACCTATATACACTAATCCAGTGTTCTACTATACACACACACACACACACACATATATATATATATATATATATACATATATATATACATATATCTGTATGTATATATATATACATATATATATGTATATGTTTAAGTTTTATGTTTTGTTTTCTATCAAGTTGCCACTTAATTCCTGTGGTGGTTTCAAGAAGTTTGGCCCTGATAGACTTGCGTTTAAATGCTTGGTCCAAAAGAAGTGGTACTATAGGAAGTGTGGCCTTGTTGGAGTAGGTGACCTTTTTGGAAGAAGTATGTCATTATGGCAGTGGGCATTGAGGATATATATATATCAAGATACATCCACTCTCCTCCTGGCTGCCTTCTGATCAAGATGTAGAACTCTCAACTTGTCTAAAACCTTGTCTCCCTGCCTGCTGCCATACTTCCTGCCTTGATGATAATGAACTAAACCTCTGAAACTGTAAACTAGCTCCAATTAGAAGCAGAGGGAAGGGGGAGGGGATAGTGGATTTCCAGGAGGGGGGAGGGGGAACCAGGTAAGGGGATAACGCTTGAAATGTAAATAAATTAAAAATTAATTAATTAATTAATTAATTAAAATTTTACAAAATGCTTTTGTTGGAAGTATCTGGTCAGGTGTCCAATGAACTTTTCCAAAGCCAAAGACATTAGTTAAGTGTGCAAGACTGGATGATACCTTTAAACTCTGATGCTCCTGCCATTTGCCTGGGGGGCATCCAAAGTCAGACTCTTAATCTTGATAAATGGAAAAATAGTAAATTCCAATGGGATTTCAAACGCTTTTGTATGTCCTGCAGTTAAATATTCTTAAATGTTGAAATTGTGCTAACAAAAAAGAATCAAACAAACAGAAAAGTGTCATATTATAAACAAAATAAATAAATAAAATAAAATAAAATAAAAAGAATTGCTTTTGACATGGTGTATCTTCACAGCAATGAAATCCTAACACAGTTGCCTAGTCTTGTCTGGATTTTACACTGTCACTCAGGTAAGTATTGTTTTTAGCATCCTTTCATGCTATGCCTTCAGAGAAAGTAAGACTATTGTCCTCCACCACCAGGCCCTGCAGTGTTATGAACATTTTACCTATAATATCCTAGAGTATTTTGTATTTTTATTAATCACATTAGAATATTTTATTCCTAATTCTTGCTCAGATGTCCACTCACACCTATTAAAAACCTAATATCATATGCTGTAACATGCATATAGCTATTTTTGTTTCAGACAACCTAAACTTTGTATAAATCTTTACAGACATGGATCTAATATGTGGAACTTGGATAGGCATTATGACTATTTTTTCATAGCTTTAAGCACTTAATTAATGTTTGGAAACAAATAAGACATGGATAACAAATGACATTGTCTCTAAAATCAGACAAGGGATATTTATATTTACATCATGGTACTTTTAAAGATGTATTATTTCTGCCCTTATTTTATAAAACTTTAGACATCAGTTACTGCTCATTTTAATGCTGGGTAAAATATTTGATTTCTCTGTTGGAATACCTACATTAAAAGATACAAAGGGAAGCTTTCTTTTACAGTTATATTACTAGGATAAAAAACTCATTTTATGAAACATAATACATAAAGGATTAAAAAATTTATATTTGTAAAATTTCTATGTGAAAGACAGTCTTCTCTTGTGTAGGAAATCAAACCATAACAAATCATTTCTTATGTATCAATCCCTTCAAGCTAGCAACATGTACTAATATTGCTATACAAATTATTTCTCATTGAAATTATATAATTAAAAGTTCCAAATTATGTAGGCTTTGGACTTCTGAGACTGACTTTACACTCACACCAAAAAAAAAAAAAAAAAGAAAGAAAACCTAGTTTCCTTTATGAATTTAGATGATGAAGAAGGATTTAATTTGACAAAAAAGACACATGAATAATGAGAGTACATAAAGCTTATTATTTTTCTTGTTTCAACTATGGCTTAATTTTCTTCTTTATTCATGGTAGATAAGTGAATTACTCTTTCTAGGTCTTAAAGTAGCATAAACAATGCAAATATATATATATATATAAATTGGAATTGTAAAACCCCAAGCCAAGCCCCTTTAGTGCAGAGAGGAGCTGGACATTCTGACTATGCAGAAACTTGCTGTAAGTCATGTAGTTTGTTAGTGAGTACATGTTTGGGTGGCCTCCCTTACCATGCTCGCTCTTTGACATTTTTATTTGTGAGCTAACCAGATTAGCATGGCTTTTGTTTGAAATAGAATAAAAAGAACCCTCTTTTTGTAATTTTGGAATGTGACCTTAACTGTTGCAGTTTCTCTTTGTTGCTATTTAACACTGGACCTACTTCCCTTTCTCTCAGTGTTTCAAGGTCATTATCCAAACTCTAGCTATATCTCCTCCTGTCTTCCTTTTCAAATCTCGACAGAACTCTGTTAATGTCCATTATAAAAAAAAAAATACCAGCTTCTATGTCATAACCTATTTCAAGATCTACATTTATTCAAAGCATCTAAAATATTAATTCATGTTGTAACTGATTCCAATATCTAGTGAGTTACAGTTTATTTAGAAGATAAAATGATGAAACTTCTGACAAATATAGTGTATTTGTTCATGACAAATAGACTCTATTTGGAAAATGAATCAATATATTAATGGTTATGCATACAATATAAAATCTGATTGCAATGCTTAATGATGTGATTTTGTGGCACAGTGCAAAGGGATTTTAATAACCTTGAATGTTCTCAAAACGATTCTGAAGCAAAATTCTACAATATTGATTTTGAAGCTTTTGTAATATGCTATTGACAGAGAAATATGTTGATTTTTCTTTATAAAGTAATATTATATTTAAATGTGTTAGAAAATTCAGAACAAAACAAAATATCAATTTTAAAATGGTTACTTTACACACACAGATAGACATATATATATAATTTCTGCATGTGTAATGCAACCTATTCAGTTTTCATAGTGTTATGTTATTTTATATATATATATATATATATATATATATATATATAGTCTTACTTGGTATTGGGTAACCAATTCAGGCAACCAATATATTTTCCCTGTAATGTCTACTTATCCTTCTATTATCATTCCTTAGCTACCTTTGCCTTTTCATTAATATTTGGGTCCCTGTGAGTTTTCCCACTTCTATTATGACCATGTCTGTTTGTGTTGACATTATTCAAGTCTTGTTCTGGCAGCCATATTTTTGAAGTATCTGATGTGTGGTTTCCTTAATGCTTCTAGGAAACATATTCCCATAGCTGACTTACTGCCCCTCTACAATTGCAAAATGTCTGCTCATATGCTGTAATCATTCCTGAGCTTTGGCTGCAGTATGACCATGTGATCAGCTGTTCCTTGTATTTTTATTGGTTTTTGTCTAATATAATGGTTTCTACTGCAAAGGAAAGTTATTTTGTTTGGGGTGAAAGTAATACTTTTCTGTGGGTTAAAATTTAAAATATTTATGTCTTTGAATAATTAATTAAAATAATAATAAAATATCTAGCAACATTTGAGTGTAAACGTTAAAACTAAAATTTATACACGTTTCTCTCTGTCTTACTTTTATAATTTCTGTCCTGTCTATAATTGGATTTTCCTTCTTATCTTTTATCTTTCTTTTTTACTTTGTTGTTTATCTTTGCTTATTCTTGTTTTTATTATATTTTTATTTTAATATATCATTTTATTTATTATTTGTTAATTTCACATAATATACCCCATTCTGCTTTCTTTCCAGTAGCTCTCTGCCACACATTTGTGGCCTCAATAAAAAGAAACCCCTCCAAAAAGAATCAAAATAAACAAAAGCAACCATGTCCAATTCAAGTTGTTTGGAAGCATGATAAAATTCCCATGGCCAGCTCCTTAAAGAAACCTGAATCCCCATGTTTACTCTACCCAGAAGTCGTCTATTTTACTGTGGAGTAAGAGTTATCATGGAAGCCTTCTATGGCTCTTGCTTAACTTTGGGTGGGCAGTTTAAATATATCCGTAGAAGAAACTTCTTTGTCCTTTAGAGTGATTAGGATCATGGATACTGGACTTTTGCAGGGTGTCTGGCCACAGCAAAGACCACAGACATTCAACTGGCATCAGCACTGTCCTTGGACCTCAGTATAGTCTGCTGTGGCAATATAAATCATAGAACCAAAGGGTCCCAGGTGGCAGCCCATTCTAATGGCATCAACAAGGTTGTAGGTGGAAGCACAGACCATAGATATCAATAAGGATTGATATGTCAACTCAGACCATGGTCATCCCTATGGTCCTTGGTGGTAACACAGGCTAACCACATCAACAAGGCCCCAGCCACAGAATAACCATGATCCCATGGCCAATTCCAGGTGTCAGCACAGTCATCCACAAGGCTTCAGGAGTCACACAGACCATAGTCATTCACAAAGCTTTTGGTGGTAACACAGGCTCCTATGGATATCAACCTGGCCACTGGCATTAACAAGACGATAAAACCAAACATGTTCCTTGATGGCAGCATGAACCAGAGACATCCGCATGTCTCTCAGTGGTAACATAAGCCACAGACACTACAGCAGGACCAAGGATCAAGGTGGCTGCATTGACTACAGACATCAACATGTGGGACAATGCACAATGCAAGTCAAAATGGCCTTTGGAGGTAGCTCAGCTACCTACATGGCTTAGTCTCTCTCCACTGTTTAGTTGTTTTGTTCCTCCATCCTTCCCACCATTCCATTGTAAATTAATTTGTAGCAGTGTCATTTGAAACCATAATGCATCACTCATTGTATGTCTTGCTCACACACCTCTACTTGTAAATATTCCTGCTGGAAGCCATTGATCTGGCTTAATACCTCTGGTCTCTAAAGCAACATAAATAGCAAACCATCAAGGAGATTCCTTTGATCAAAGTCGTGCTTCAGGTTTGGATCTTTGATAGCAATTAATTGCTCCTGAATCTGATTCTGCAGCACTGGCTTCTTCTCTTGCTCCAGCAGCTTGCAGATAGAGTATTTGGACTGACTAACTCAGAGCATGGAATCTGAGACCTGATGACAGCTGAGTTGGACAGTCTCCCTCACTTCTGTGCAGCCAGGCAGCCACCCAGGGCAGCAGGCTCTTTCAGTTACTTGATTATACTTTCTAATGTCTCTCTCATCAAAGCAATTTTACCTTAGGTTATTTTTGGGTTGCCCGCCAAAGAAAATACATAGCAAATATCTGAAGATCTTTACAAAGAGTTTTAGAAAAGAAAGCTACAATTTAACCAAAGTCCACTAATACACTATTATTATTTCAAGGGATACATTATCTTTAAATTGTCTTTTTGGGGTCTGGAAATCACCATACCAACCATTCAAAAACCAGTCTCACAGAAACAGGGATGGTTTATTGAATGTCACATCCCAAAACTGATTGATCAGATCTGAAGGGCAGACTCAGAAGCTAACTGTGTCATTGAGACAAGATCGTACAGGGCTTCTTAGGAATGAGATCTACAAACATCTTTGCCAAGTTTTTCCACCAATCAGGATTAGGGATAGGGGACTTCCTTTGGATCATGTCTTTGTAGTACACTTATTCAGCTCCCCTTGAATGGGATATTCAACTGTGGTAGACGACTTGTCTAACATTCATGCTATAATTCATGAGCTTTGATGGGACTTTTCTAACCTTAATGTCTTAACTTGTCAACCAGGATATTAGTTACCCACAATATGTATCTCTTCTGCCAAGTAGAAGGCCAGTTCCAGAGAGGTCTTCAAAGTTAAACTTTACTCAGCCCAGTACAAAATAGCAGTTTTATACCAAATAGTTTCTTATTTTAGTGCAGGTGTCTCTCTTACATTGAGGTCCATCCCAGGGGAAGCTGATAAAAGCAAATATCATAAAAGTTTATACAAAGATGGAAAAAGTTCTGTTGTGTCATTGGTTTGGATCCAAGATTATTGTGGGTAACTATACAAAGTAGTTCTGCTAAACTTCTATCAAGATTGGTTTCCAAGGGTACAGAATATAATAGAATATGTAATCAACTTGGGCATGAGATAGTCTCCTAGTAACTACATATACAACATATGAGAAAGTTTCCTCATAATATTAATAACAGCACAAAATGGCAGGCTAGACAGGTAAGAGTTGTGTGGGTTTATGCCTAAAACATTTTAAGTGCATTAATTTCTAGTGCCCTTTCTATTTTTCTCTCTGCTACAGTAACACTGACTTTGCAAGACTGCAGTGAGGATACTCTGCCTTCAAAAATTAGGAATGATGCCTTCATTTAAAACAATAACAAAACAAAACAAAACAAAACAAAGAACAACAAAATAATAGAAAAACTAGTCAGCAGTTATTCGCTGAAAGTTAAGGAAATTCAACACCCAAACATATTCTGTGTGAGCTATATATCTTTCACCACTATTCTGTCTCCCTCCAGATGACAATAGAGTAGTTAGACCATGTGTGCCATGTCTGTTGTACCACACTCAAACTTGTCACCTTATTTTATCCACCATAAGTGGATCATTGTATACCAACTATCTAGAGTCACTAATTCATCATGGTGGGTTCAAATCTGTTACTATTTCATTAACAATCCAGGCTTTGTCTGTTTCAGGAATCATTCACATTCTCCTTCACATCATCCCATGTCCATTTTCTATATCTTGTTTCTCTAAATCAAGGATAATAACTAACAGTGTTTCTAAAAGAAGACTCAACTATCTGTTTTATGTGGATAACTGGGACTTAAATCCGAAGGCATTTTTGTTGCTGAGAGCCATTTTTCGAAATTGAGAATAGTTTTTAGTGCTGTATTTATTTTCTCATCTAAATCAGAAAGGGCGGGCCAATTTTGCCTTTTTCAAACTCTCTGATGCCAGCCCAGCATATGGTACAAAGAAACAATTTAATAAGTATTTACAAATGAATGAATACAGATCCTTAGTGAATTAGTTAATACAATTTGGCAGAATGCCTTAATTGCAATATACTCCCAAATTGTGCATATCTGTTTGAAATTTTCAGTTGCAGTTTGAGTTATCACTACTTTTATTACTATCCTTGTAAGAGGAGAACTTCATAAATTATTCAGCATATAATTGTACAAAGATAAAGACCTCCAGTGTCTATTAGAAATTTCTAGGTACAAGCTATCATATAGGTCAAAAGAACAAGCTTTGACTTACAGTGTGAATTCATATGAGCTCTTGTACAGAGAACAATAGCTGTTTTAAAAATAGCAGTTATGTTTTTGCAAAATTGTAGGCTTTGATATCTTTGGGGATATTTAGGATTTCTGAAAGTGTTTTCTTTGTCTGCCTAATCTGTGATTCACATAGGTATATTGTTGTTGTCAATGTTGTTGCTCTAGTTCAACCATAAACATACATATATTTTCTACATGGGTCAAACAATGTAGCCAAATACATGAAAGTCATGTTGATGTGTTTCTTTTTGTTTTGGTTTTGTTTTTAATTTTAAACCTTAGCCATAAATATGCTATTTAGGCTACAGTCAAAGCAAAAGAAAAATGAGTATCAAATCAAGTGTCTCACTGGAAGAACTCAGAGCAGCCTCTCTAGAGAAGCCTGCATGTGTGACTTGGGTCCGTACTGCTCTTTTTATAAGCGATGGCATTTCCTTTAATTGCTCATTTTTAAATTTCTTTTAAAATTCTTTCTGAATAAACTACAAAATGTTTCAAAATGTTCATGATTTTATCATGCACTTAGCTTGTCTCTTTGCAGGGTATTTAGTGTCTGAGGAACTGACTTTGCCTCCCAGTGTCAGAGCAGTTTTACAGGTGGAGTGATTTATGAAGTATCAGCCAGAACTCATTCCTTTTGTCCAATCACATTCTATACCCAGTAATACAAAGACATTCTTTGTCTTAAACTAGCATTAAGTTCTAATCAAATTTGCTTGTACCAAGAGTTGAACTACTCACGAACCACTAAGACCCTTTTTCCTTGATAGATGGATGTGACAAGGGAATAACAGGTTTTTTTAAAGAACTCCATCCCACACTTAATGATTTTCTTAAATCACTTGGAAGAAGGCACAGATTTCTACATATAGTCATCTATATTAGAAAAATAAATGTACCTATTGTAATATAAATGTTGCCATTTATTTCCCCAGAGCAAGGATAGTTAGAAAGTTGTCCTCAAGCTTTATTAATACATGACTTGGCCTGAGCCCAGACTGTTGCTATCTATTCCTAGGACTAGGCCTGGAGACTTCTAGTCTCCATAAAGTCTAATATTCTAGCCTTGAAGGTTTCATATTCTAGCCTCCATCTGCTAACCTAGTCCTAGAATGTTTCAGCCTCTGATATTTACTGCTGAATAAATTTACTCTCCACCTCTTTCTGAATTCTGGCTGGCTGGTTCAACTCAGCTGTTCTGGCTCAAACTCTCTAAGCTAACTGATTCAAATTGGATTCTCTCAGCTTCTGACTGAATGTCTCTGCTTCTTAATTCCAGGAACTGAACTGCTCTGGACTGCACTGAACTAAACTGAACTGAATCCCACTGAACTCTCTCTTTCTCACTGCTCTTAAGTAGCCTCTATTTCCAGTCTCTTCCTGTGAGAGTTGTTTATATCCTATCTCTGACTCATTCTGTCAAATCTTTCTCTGTTTATTCATTCTGCCTATCACTTAGATGTCAGTGTGTATACTAAAGCCAAGTCTGTATTTCAGCCAGAGGGAATAAAGGTGTGTATTACATCCAGACGGATTATATATGGGTGTCAAGTCTGCATTCCAGCCTCATCATATTGTTGGACTTGATCCCTTGCAAACGCCTTTACTGTTAGCATTTTGTCTAAGCTCTACCCCATAGTTGCCGGCAACAACCAGGTATGCCTGGCTCAATATAAAACAGGCTGCTTGCCCCCTCTTCTCTCTCTTTCTCTTGCCTTTTTTTTTTTTGTTTTTTGCATTTTCCATCATTTACTCTTGTTATCAAAACTAGTTCAACTCTTCTTGCAAAACAAAAACAAAATCATATGTACTGGACACATACATCACATTTTTCTTCCTATGGCTTTAGCTCACCCTTGCCCCACTGAAAGAGACCAATCTTTTTTTTCAAAGCTCAATGACAACAACAAAGCATCTACCTGACCACATCCACAAAAAATGACACCAAGACACACTACAAAACAGAAGATGTCATCTGCTCTGTGTCCAAAGAATTCTTCTCCATGTCTTTATGAGGCAGATAACCATCATTGAACATGCCATATGCCCAATCAAAACAACCTCAACACATCAGATCTCACTAGATGGTGAATGCAGTAGAAATTGGAACTTCCCTTGCAGTATTTTTCTTAAAATAAGTCCTGCCAAAGCAACAACTCTTTGAAATCACAAGGTTCTCTCTCCACCTACTCAGTCCTTATTTAACCTGGACTGTGCTCTTTTAAACAACTGACTAGACTTCCCATCAACAGAATGTTTATCTTCCCCATAAAACTAATAGGAAGAAGTACATTAAAATTGAAACAGTTTGTGCTTTACATGCAAAAGAGCATTCTAAAGGAAACCCTCCAAGCTTTAGACCTACCTAAATGCACAGGCTTCATAAAGGCACTTATTATTAAGAAGACTTCAATTTGAACGGCACCCAAAAAAAAAAAAAAAGAAAAAGAAAGAAAGAAAGAAGAAAAGAAAGAAAGAAAAGAAAAAAAGGAGCATATTCTATGTAAAGCCTGTGGTAAATAGAAAATGAATAAAAAAGAAGCTGTCAATGGCAATAAGTATAATGCATATATCTCAGCACATTTGGGGCATAGTCCAAAATTCCTTTAAATAAAACCCAATTTTTAAATTCTTTTTATATTTTTTATAAAAATTTTGTCATGAATTATAAAAATTCAATTACATTAAGAATAAAACAGCTCTTCACTTTATTTCTCAAATAGACCATTCCTCAAAGTGTTCTTGCCTTCTTGCTCCAGTTATTTCCTCTCCCCATCCCCCCTCTCTCTCTCCATTTGCTCCTGGCTGGCCTCTACTCCTCTACTCAATCAATCTCTCTCTGTCTCTATTACACTCTCAACTCCCCTTCCCATGCCCTGAATAAACTAAATTCTATACTATACCATGCTTATGTGGCTGGTCTCTCAGGGGGAAGGGATGCCTCAACATGGCTCATGGAAGCACCCCTTCCCCCATACCTGACTACACACACATCCACCAAACATATTCCTTCTCCCCTTATCTTGTTATAAATACATTTACAATGTATATTAATCTCTCTCTCTCTCTCTCTCTCTCTCTCTCTCTCTCTCTCTCTCTCTCTCTGAGAATGTGCGTGTATGTGTGTGTGTGTGTGTGTGTGTGTGTGTGTGTGTGTGTGTGTGTAAACATGAAGGCAGTCATATGCCACGGAGTGCATGGAAAAGTCAGATGACAGCTTGCAGGAGTTGGTTCTCCTCTTCTGCTATGTCCCTTCTGAAAACTGAACCTAGTCTATCAGGTATTGCTTGTCAACAAGTGTCTTTATCTGATAAGCCATCTCTCTGGACCTGCATTTTGATTATGTTCACAATGTTCTTATTTTCTTGCCTTTTAAATCACTAAATGTCTGGTTGTGTGCTAAAGGAAGAGTTTTTTTTTTTTTTTAGATTCCTTTTTTAGATATTTTTCCTTAAGAAAAGAAATAAAAGTGGCTGTGCTCTGTGTGTGTGTGTGTGTGTGTGTGTGTGTGTCTGAGTCTGTGTTTGTGCTTTATTTCCACTCTGTGTCCTGGATACTATCAAGTGTTTGACATACAAAGAGAATAAGGATGAAAATATTTCATATCTAACATATTAACTTTTCTCACAATTATCATATTATGTATTTATTTTGCTTAACGTTACTACACTCATTCATATATTCAAAAAATATAACTATGTACAATATATTTAAATTGAAAATTACATGTAAATCAGCTTCCAGCTATACCAATTTGGGCATATAGCCAAAGGATACTGCATTCAACCACAGAGACTCTTGCTCAAACATGTTCATTCTTTTCTTCTTCTTTTTTTTAATCCCAAAGTTTGCTTTATTATTTTTTAATTGGATATTTTCTTTATTTACATTTCAAATGTTATTCCCTTTCCTGTCCCCCCCCCCACAGAAATCCACTATTCCATTCTTCCCTCCCCCTGCTTCTCTGAGGGTGCCCCCCCCCCCATCCACTTACCCATTCTTGTCTCTCCTCCATGGCATTCCCCTACAGTCGAGCATCAAGTCTTCACAGGATCAAGGGCTTCTCCTCCCTTTGATGTCCAACAAGGCCATCCTCTGCTTCATATGCATCTGGAGCCATGGGTTTCTGCATGGCTCTTTGGTAGGTGGTTTGGTCCCTGGGAGCTCTGGGGCATCTGATTGGTTGATATTGTTGTTCTTCCCATGTTCATTCTTTCTTTATTCACAAGATCCAGATATTGGAAACAACCTAGATGTCCCTCAAAAGAAGAATGGAAACAGAAAGTGCAGTATATTTACACAATGGAGTATGATTCAGCTGGTAAATAATGATACCATCAACTTTGTAGACAAATGATTACAACTACAAAAAAATCTTGCTTAGAGAGGTAATGCAGATGCAGAAAGATAAATATGGTATATATTAATTTATATGAAGATATTAGCCTTTAAGGAAATAGTAACCAAGCTTCAATCTGCAAACTTACTTTCTTTAGATAGTGTCTATTCGATGGTTATGCTGTGGAGCACTTGAAATATGTAGTGATTGTTCTCCACAACAAAGGTAATACTGTAAGTGTGCTTCTTGCTTTTTGTTTATTGATTGCTCACAATTGTCATAATCGCTTAGAAAGTCTAGATGTCAAGTACCCCTTGAAATCTGTGGTATATTTTTCATACACCCATATTTTTTTACACACAAAATTATATTGATATTTCTACTCTATTAAAATAATACACATAATCATCATTATACAGTGACTGATATAAAGTAATAATTACTTTATATTTAATATCTAATCTAATTCTGTAAAAAATTTTAATAGATTTTTAAATCAACCTATTGTATTCCCTACTGTGCTTGTATATGCTAGGTCATTATATCCTTTGTCTCTTTATCTTGAGCAATCTTAACAGCACTAAAACTGATAATGACTTTTTGAGATTTCAAATTAGTTGCTGTTATATAGACTACTTTACATCCTAGGTTAATTCAATTATTTCCTGATTGTATTGAATAAGTTAGCCCTACATTGACTGTGTTCTTTCAAAATGGATATTAGATTTCTTCTAGTCTGAATGTATTTTCATGGCTTCTTCCTAAGTAATGCACTTTTTACTTTATCATAAAGCTTGTGTAGGGTGACTCTATTTTAGCTAATTCTGAGTGGTGTTTTTAGATGCCATGCTTTCAAATAAGTTATCTTCTGATGTCCATACTAATCTTTAAGAATATCCATTGACAGTGATTTTTAATAACATTGCATATTTATTGTCATTTGTACACTACATCTATTCCTAGTTAATCTAGCTGAAATCAAGTTAAAATTAAAATAGCAGGGATGACAGAATAGTATCTTTAGTGGAGGACCATTCCCTTGGCAACCACATCTTCTTTTGTTTTGTTTTGTTTTTTACTGTCCTCTTATTTCTTTTCTTTTCATTATTTTTATTATTTTATAGTTCAGCCATTTCCCCCCTCCCAGTGCCCCTCCCACAGTTCCTCATCCAATTTCTCCTCCCCCTTTTCCAAGAGGATGTTCCTCCCCCATCAGGCTTTGCCCCTCCCTAGAGACTCAAGTCTCCCTATGATTAGGCTATCTTCATCCACTGAGGGCAGACCAGGAAGTTCTCTGCTGTGTATTTGTCAGAGGCCACATGTATAGCTCCTGTATACAGCCTGGTTGTTGGTTCAGTATCAGAGAGATCTCATGAGTCCAGATTAGTTGAAACTGAGGTCTTCCTATGGGGGTCACTCTCCTCCTCTATTTCCTCCAGCCTTTTAGTAATTCAACAACAGGGGTTCTAGACTTCAGTCTATTATTTGGGTGTATGTATCTGGTATGAGGTGGAATCTCAGGGTTGCTTTGATTTTCATTTCCCTGATGACTAAGGATGTTGAACATTTCTTTAGCTGTTCTCAGCCATTTGAGTTTCTTTGGTTTAGAATTCATTGTTTGCTTTGTACCCCATTTTTAGCAGGGTTATTTGGTTCTCTGAAGTCTAACTTCTTGAGGTCTTTGTATATATTGAATATTAGCCCTCTACTGGATGTGGGATTGGTAAAAATCTTTTCTCAATCTGTTGGTTGCCTTTTCCTCCTATTGACAGTGTACTTTGCCTTACAAAAGCTTTGCAATTTTTATGAGGTCCCATTTGTCTATTTTTAATCTTAGAACATAAGCCATTGGTGTCCTGTTCAGGAAATTTTCTTTGTGCCCATGTGTTCAAGGTTTTTCAACACTTTCTCTTCTATTAGTTTCAGTGTATTTGGTTTTATGTGGAGGCCTTTGATACACTTGGATTTGAGCTTTGTACAAGGAGATAAGAATGGATCAATTTTCATTATTGTACATGCTGACCTCCAATTGAACCAGTACCATTTGTTGAAAATGCTGTTTCTCCCCCCCCCCCCCCGCCACTGGATGGTTTTAGCTCTTTGGTCAAATATAAAATGATCAAAAGGTGTGTAGGTTCATTTCTGGGTCTTGAATTCTGTTCCATTGATCAACCTACCTGACTCTGTAGCAGTACCATTCAATTTTCATCACAATTGCTCTGTAAAACAGCTTGAGGTCCAAGATGGTGATTCTCCCACAAGTTCTTTTATTGTTGAGAATAGTTTTTGCTATTGTGGATTTTTGCTTTTCCATATGAATTTGCAAATCGTTCTGTCTGACTCTATGAAGAATGAGTTGGAATTTTGATTGGGATTGCATTGAATCTGTAGACTGCTTTAGGTAAGATGGCCATTTTTACTATTTTAATCCTGCCAATCCATGAGCATGGGAGATCTTTCCATCTTCTTAGGTCTTCTTTGATTTCTTTCTTCAGAGACTTGAAGTTCTTGACATACAGATCTTTCATTTGCTTGGTTAGAGTCACACCAAGGGATTTTATATTATTTATGACTATTGTGAAGGGTGTCCCTTCCTTATTGTCTTTCTCAGCCTGTTTATCCTTTGAGTAGAGGAAGTCTGCTGATTTGATTGAGCTAATTTTATATCCAGCCGCTCTGCTGAAGTTGATTATTAGGTTTAATAGTTAAGATCGAAAATGCAGGTGGCAGCAGATGCTGATGAGGATGGGGAGAAAGAGGAACACTACTCCAATGTTGGTGAGATTGCAAGCTGGTACAATTACTCTGGAAATCAGTATGGCTGTACCTCAGAAAATTGGACATAGTACTACCTGAGGACCCAGCGATACCACTGTTGGGCATATATCCAAAAGAGGCGCCAACATATAACAAGAACACATGCTCCTCTGCGTTTATCGCAGCCATATTTATAAGAGTCACAATTTCGAAAGAACTCAGATGTCCTTCAACAGAGGAATGGCTAGAGAAAATGTGGTACATTTACATAATAGAGTATTACTCATCTATTAAAAACAATGACTTCATGAAATTCTTAGGCAAATGGATGGAATTAGAAAATATCATCCTAAGTGAGGTAACCCAGTCACAAAAGAACACACAGAGTATGTACTCATTTATAAGTGGATATTAGCCCAAAAGCTCAGAATGCCCAAGATAAAATTCACAGACCACATGAAACTCAAGAAGAAGACCAAAGTGTGAATGCTTCAGTCCTTCTTTGAAGGGGAGTCAAAATACTCACAAGAGCAAATACAGAAACAAATTGTGGAACAGAGACTCAAGGAAAGGCAATCTGGAATCTGCCCCAACTGGGGATCATTCCCATATACAGACACCAAACCCGACACTATTGTGGATGCCAAGAAGTGCTTGCTGATAGGAGCAGGATATAGCTGTCTTCTGATAGGCCCTGCCAGAGCCTGACAAATACAGAGGCAGATGCTCTCAGCCAAACATTGGACTGAGTACTGGGTCCTCAGTGGAGGAGTTAGAGAAAGGACTGAAGGAGCTGAAGGGGTTTGCAACCCATAGGAAGAACAATATCAACACCCAGACCCTCCAGAGCTCCCAGGGACTAAACCACCAACCAAAGAGTACACATGGAGTAGCCCATGGCTCCAGCCATATATGTAGCTGGGGATAGTCTTGTTGGACATCAATGGGAGGAGAGGCCCTTTGTCCTGGGAAGGCTTGAGTGCCCCCTGTAGGGGAATACCAGTGCAAGGAGTTGGAAGTGGGTGGATGGGTGAGTGAGGACCCTCATAGATAGAAGCAGGAGGAGGGAGGATGGGATAGGGTATTTCTGGAGGGGAAACTGGGAAAGATGATAATCTTTGAATATAAATAAAAAAAGCCCAATAAAAAAGAAAAGAGAAAGTATCTTCATCTGTCTCAATTGCTTCTGGGCATCTCGGAGGGCAGCCATGCTCGGCTCCTGCCTTTAAGCACACCATTGCATCAGTAATAGTGTCAAGCCTTGGAGCCTTTACTTGATATAGCAAGCTCTATTTCTTAACCTTTGATTAAAGTACTTTGAAAGATCCTGGGTATATCAATACTATGGATGGCATAAATCATGATCTCTAGGGATCAAAGTGTGTCAAGTGTCTAGGCACCTCATACTAAGGTCAGAATGGTCACATCCATGGCTCTGCTTCCCCGTGTGCAGCATCTGTCTGTCCTGTTTCACTTTATAGTTTCCCCTAAATAAGGTCGAAATTATGTATGACAGAAATAGGAGTCGGAAATGAGAAAGTTCTTTCTTTCTTAGCCTCTTTGTGAAAATTATGAAGAATGAAACTCATATTTGCAGATATGTCTGCAGTGATGAGCATAGAGCCTGTAGATGCAAAGAGAAGAAGGGATATGTTACTAACCATTTGATTTGAAGCAATTCTGTAAAACCAGGCAACAACATGGTAAGCTGTCACTTTGATTGGGATGGAATAGAGTTGATGAACAATGACATATATGTTGTAAAACTCAAAAGTAAAATTAAGAAGTTTAATTGTGGAAAGAATTATTTTTAAAAGAAAATTGAGCTCAATGACCCATTTAATAACATTACAACTCCAAGAAAGTTTTCAATGTTCTTGCTTTCTTTCAAGTGGTAAGAGACTGAGGGTTTGTTCATTAGTACAAAACTTCAGGGACTGCTTCAGTAAAGGAAAATTTAATATTTTCCTCTAACTACAAGCAAATATTGCTATTATTGGAGCTTGGAAGCACTAAAAAGATTGTTCTTGTGTGATTAATTGAATTATAAAACAACTTTATTTTATTTACTTTATTATATTATTATATTATATATTATATAATATATGATATATTATATTATACTTTATTATATTTATTATTTATTTTATTTTATTTACTATTTTATTTTATTGAGTATAAGAATTCATAAACTTATTTCCTTAGCCATGGAATAGCTCATGTTAATGAATATAGTGTTAATATATTCAAGCATTTACCATTAATCTAAAGAAAAGGGAAGTTAAAACATGTAACTTAATTTTTGAAATTACAAACCAAACGAATTTGTCCCTCAAAGAATAGGAGATGACCTTCAGCATAATAGGCTTGCGTCATGAGCCTGAAGACTTGAATTTGATCCCCATTTAATGGGGATTTCAGGTAAAGTAGAAAAAATGAACTCTCTGTAGTTGTTCTCGGATCTCCACTTTCAAGATCTGACATGAAACACTCCTGTACACACACAAACATACACACACAAACACACATACACATATATAAAAACACAAAAGAACATGAACACATGTGCACACATACACACACACAAATTATACACACAAATGAAGAAAATAGTAATGAATAGAATTAAAATTTAAAATAATTTCCCCTGAAAACAATTTAAATATAGTAGGGATTAAATATATCATCATAAAACTTTTTCCTAAAGAATTTTTGCTTCTTATTTCACCCAACACCATTCATACTTGTCAAGAAAACAGCAATTACCACATAATGCTTATATGAAAAAATGATCACACCTTTACACATGATAGACATATGTGTAAATTCTGGGTTCCTTGTGAGAGATATTGATATAAATAAAACTCAGTGAAAGTACATCTATGTAAGGAACTGTGGAACGTCACAAAATACTAACACAGAAGTATTTCAAATATGACCAGCTATATCTGCTGATTTTGGACGTACTGATTCATCTCCGTCTGCAACAACTACCAGTTTGATTACCAATAGAATTCATACAAAACATTGGCTATTTGTTAAGATCCATACTCATAGTGTCATGCTTCTGATCTTTTTTAGCTCATGTCATCTTGTACTGCCAACATTCTTCAGGTTTTTTCCATTGTATCACCAACATTCACTGTGTTGTGATCTCACTCCATTTGTCCTGTAAACACAAATATGTTGATAGTAAATATACTGTGATAGACTTCAACATATAGTTTATAAACCATGTGCTACATACTAAGATAATTAAGAGTTTCTAAAGCTTGGAGTGTACATGCCTATGGGAAAATGCAAACTCAACTATATAAAAATGGCAAACACTGGAAAGGCCACCTTAAAAAGAAATGAAGGTAAGCTTTTATTAAATAATTCTAACAAGACCTTTTTGCCTAACATAAGTTATAAAAGTTTATCAAAAATTATTTGAAGACATAATCTACATTTCATAGTCTTTACTTTTTCTTAGCATATATATCAAAAATAAATGTGTGTATACATCCATGAGGTTAAACAGTTGCAAAAGTTTTGTTGATAATGAGTGAGCAGATCTAAATGATCACAAACTGTAGCTGAATACTCATTCTTGAATACATAATACAAAATGTATATAAAATAATACACCCTTCAAATTTCAGTATATTTTCACATTGCTATGTCAAAGAGAATTGTCAATTTTAAGATGAGCTCAATTACTAAAGTGTGAAAATATTAAGGGCTATGTCCAGGTAAATATTAAAGTACTGATGAATTGTCACTGAAGCAAAACACATGGCTTCTTCTGGTTTGGCGACTCATCCTTGTTGGTGACTAGGTTTTCTTATGTGTGAAAGATGATGTACCAAGCAAAATGTCCAGTCTAGAGGAAAGTGTAACCAGAGTCAACTTCTCAACCTTAGGTTTTATGTTGTTACCCCCTGAAGAAGCACAAAATCCAGCAGCAGTTTGTCTTACAGAAAAATACAATTAAATATAAGTGCCTAGGACAATACTATGGGTCATTAATCTTAGATTAGTAAAAATAACTTGTATGTTCATATCACCTTCGAAACATTTTGATTTTACTCTCTAAAATGTCTCTCTCTCTCACACACAAAACAGAAATTTAACCTGTTTCAAACATCAAATATATCCTATTATAAATTTTGAAAAGATCTCTAAATTGTGCTGTGTTACCTTTAAAAATGGAGAATGTTATAAAGAAAAACTAGTTTATATACAAATATTAATTACATTTAAATTACATTTGTTTAAATTGATATTTAAGTGAAATGTTTATATTCTCCTAAATATATTCTGAAAGGATAATATAATTTTAGAGGTTTAGTGTGTTGAATCCCACATCATTTCTTTATAATTGAAGCTATGGATTGATGTAATAAACTTCTCTCAACCTAATATTTTTCTTGAGAATTTCAGCTCTCAGTAGGTTGAGGGTTTTTTTGCTTAGCCTATACAAAAAAAGAGAAGAGAAGTAAGAACTACCTTTACAAGTAAGAGCTTCTATCTTCTTTAAGTCTTGTCTGCCACAAGAAACACAGTAGGGTACTGGAAGGAACAAAGGGTGATAACACCTATTGTTTTAGGAGGTAAAGACCTCTATTTTTACAGTAGGTGATGCCCATATCATTATAGGAGGTGAGGTTCCCTGTTGTTACAGTAAACTGAATCCCCTAGTGTTATAGTAGGCAATGTTCTTATTGTTACAATATATGGTGCCCCCTGTTGTTACAATAGGTGATGACCCCTCCTGTTATACTAGATGATGTCACTATTGTTACAGTAGATGATGCCTATATTGTTATAGTGGGTGATGCTCCCTAGTTTAACAGTGGAGTATGCTCTCTCTTATTTAAATAAGTGATGTTTTGTACTGTTAAGCAGATGATGCCAATATTGTTACAGTAAGTGATGCCCCATTATAATACAGGATGTTACTACCTCTTATTATAGTAGGTGATGCCCTTACTGTTAGAGTGAGTGATTCCCCCTTTTGATAACAGTGATGATGACCCCTAATCAATTTTTACAATAGTTGGTGCTCCCAACTGTTACATTGCCTATGCATCTAAGTGACACAAACATGACCCTTAACAGCAATGTTACAGCTCTCATGCAAGCCAAGATTTTTCTTCCTTAGTCCTTGACCCTGTTATCTTCACAACAATCTGAAATTATTTTGGTGGCCAGGACCTTCAGGCTTGAATGTTCAGACCCTTTATACTATTGATCATATTTTAGCTAGCTCTCTTCCTGTTTGTATCTGTTTCTGTTTTACTGTATCTCTAGGTTTAGTGTCTTGGCTAGTCTCTGCAGTATTTAGCTGTTTCTTTACAACTTAGGGACCATGTATAAACAACTTTTATTTTCCAGATATAATTGTTGTCTCAGAGGCCTACTGTTGAAGAAGTTCACCCTTTCTAGTTTTCTGAACTACCTCTAACAGGTTTAACTCAGCTGTTGTGGCCAAACTCCTCTACAAACTGACAGATTCAAACTAGCTTCTCTCAGCTTCTCACTGAACTGCTCTGTTTATCCTAAAATCAACTCTCATAATATGTTCTTGTCTTGTGACACCTTCTCATTCTCTGGCTAATTATGTCTCTGCAAAACTGTCCTTGTAAAACTGCCATCACTTTCCTGTCTGTTCCTCATAAAAGTTGGGCTTATCCTATCTCTGACTCGTTCTGTCAAATCTTTCTCTGATTTATCACTTTGTCTGCCCCTGAAATAGATGTCACTTTCCAATATGGATGCTTTCTTCTACAAACTAACTTTATCTCCATTGTTTGAGATTAAATGTGTTGATAAAGGTGTGCCTGTATTCTAGCATGAAGAATGAAAAATGTGTCCATATTCAGGCCAGGGACATTAAAGGTGTGTACTAAGGGCATTTCTGTATTCTAGTTAGATTCAAAGGCTTTTGGATTTGATTCCTGGCCAGAACAGTCATGTCTCTGAATCATAATTCTTTTACAAAGCTGTAGTTTACCTTTGTTGTAATTGTTCTTGGAAACTTGAGTTGGAATCTGGTACTTTTCTGTTACCCATTGCTCCTTATACATGACAGACTGCTCTGCAATTGTGTACCAAACATGTCTAGGATCATTTAATATGACCCTCTGTCACTTTGGGCAGGATTACCTTACCAGGTAGACTATGTCTCTGGAGGATCTTCTACTGCTATATCCAGTTTTACTTTAAAGTCAAGCTATAGGCTGTCTTATTTCTTTCATAGTTTATTCATTTAGCTTCTCTTTCTGGGCTACCCAGACCAATTTGTTTTACAATAATCACAAATTTGCCACTTTAACACTAAGCATATTCTGTGAGACTCCCAGAGTAGAGCAATGGCAGCCTTGCCTCTTAGCAACAATCACAGGATTTACTCCAGTAGTACTCCAGAAAATGTGTACTTCCTCTCCAAGTTAGAAGTTGTAGTAAGGTCACATAGAGTTCATCTAAGTGATAGCAAAGCAAAAAGTCTGCTACTATCTGTTTCAATTAACATGGACTGAGATTATGTTTTGGGAGCTGAGACTGGTCTATATCTTTGTATGGTATTTACCAGATATTTGTGAAATATTCAATATGGCTGATGTAGACACAAGAACATTATAGTTGGATGATAAACTGATAATCCTTATTCTCAAGGCAACAAGAGCAAGTATAGACATGCTAGCAGTTACTAACTTACAGTCAAAATACTACAACATCAAAAGATTTGAATCATAAAAATGTAAAGAGCAGTAGTTTCTATAGCTTTTAAGCTATATTTTCCTTGCTAACCTAAATAATGCTTTAAATCATTGACAAATGAAAGTACATTTAAAAAAATTTACTAATCATACGAACAATAGCTTGATAGCCAAGTAAGACTGAATAGTGAAATCTAACATATGAAGAGCAGTTTTGATGTGCAAAACCTCAGCATACCAATGTAGAAATATTGATACAGTTACTTTGGGCTAGGATCCCAAACCATCGGTTGTGATTATCTCAAAGAGTGAGAACATAAGTTCTATTCTGTAATGAGCTATGGGTAGTCTGTGCAAATAAGGAGTTAGTATTTACAGGAGGCCCCTGTTAGACTAACAGAATGTAGGAATGTCAATACATAGGATGTTCTACTACTGAACTAGAAGAACATCTGTGGCAGAACATGCTGGAAAAAAAAAAGAACATAAGAAACTGAAATGGGGCTGCATAATTCAAGGAATATCAAGTTTCTAGTTATACTTGTTATAACCTCCACTGGCAATACCTGCTAGACTCCAAGCAGATACCTGGCATTGTCAGTAATAGAAAATGTTGGAATAATATACATTTTCTATATAACTAAACTGTGAAAAAGTTCGGCTTCATGCACGAGATGTAGTAAGAATTGTAGATATGGATTCTATTCCAGAGATAAAACACCATGACTGAAACAAACTTGAAAAGGAAATGTTCTGTTTCATATCACATCTTGTAGTACTTCATCCAGGGAAATCATAGCAGAAACTCAAGGGAAGAACCTAGATACAGAAGATGAAACTGAGGCCATAGATAATATTGTGTAACTGATTTGCTCCCCCTGGATTGCTCAGACTGATATTATTATTATTATTATTATTATTATTATTATTATTATTATTACTACTACTACTACTAAAATTACTATTATAGAACCTAGGAATATGGCCACATCCACAATATACCATCCACAATAAATAGGCTTCTCCATTGTTAAAAAACAAAGAAAATATCCTACAGGGTCATCCTAAGGTCAGTAGATTGGAAACAGTTTCTCAATTGAGGTTTGGTCTTCCTAAATGAAACTAGATTATTTCAGAGGTAACTCTGACAAAAAGGACATGTATGGTATGTACTCACTAATGAGTGGATGTTAGCCAAAAAAAAAGAAAAAAGAAAAAAGTAAAGAGTACCCAAGATACAGTCCACAGAACTCAAAAAATTCAACAAGCTGAAGTGCACAAGTAGGGACTCCTTCTCAGTCCCACTGGGGAGGGAGAACAAAGCAATCACAAGTAGAGATGGAGGAGGAACCTAGGAGGGAAAGTGGAAGCCTGAAGGAAATGGAGGGGGCAGGGAATGGAGGTGAGAGGGGAACCTGATCTGGTATTGGGTGAGGGAAAAGAACTGAAGCCCTGAAGGCCTCCAGAAAGAATGGAAACAAAATGCACCAGAGACCTGGGAGAGGAGAGACTCTTAGGACTCAAAGGAAGGGACCTTAGATGAAATGCACAACAGTCAGGGGAGGGCACTTATAGAGCCTACCCCAAGCAAGAAGACAGGGCATCAAATGAGGGAGTCTCACAGTCACAACTCTGACCCATAATTGATCCTGTCTGAGAATTACAGGGATGGAAATGGAGAGAAGGCTGGGGAAAAGAAGGTCCAGGGACAAGTGGAATCCAGCTCAAAGGAAGGTCCCAAGGCCTGACACTATTAAGCAGGCTATGGAGTGCTCACAAAAAGGGACCTAGCATGACAGCACTCTGGAAGGCCAAACAAGCAGCTGAAAGAATCAGATGCAGATATTTGTACCCAACCAATGATCAAAGCAGCTAACCCTGTTTGTTGAATTAGGGAAGGCTGAAAGAAGCTGAGAAGGACAATCCTGTAGGAGGACAAGCAGTCTCAATTAATCTGGACCCCTGAGATCTCTCAAATATTGAACCCCAAACAGGCAGAATACACCAGCTGATATGAGGCCCCCAACACACATGAAGTAGAGGACTGCTGGGTCTGTGTTCAACCAGAGATGATGCACCTAACCGTCAAGAGACTAGAGGCCCAAAGGGAGTTTAGAGGTCAGATGGGGTGGGCAGTGGGGACATCCACGTGGAGACAGGGGGTGGGGAGGAGGTATGGGATGTGGAACAGTTGGAGGATGGATGGGCAGGGAATAAAATATGCTGGTAAAAAATTAATTAATTAATAAAAAGATAACCCTCACCAGTACAGTGATAGATTAACATGATACAAAAATAATACAAATATAATAAATGGTAGGTGTGATATCCTTGTCTCAGTTATATACAGAATATCTTTCATGATTTATTTGCCTTGGTTCTTTGGATGACAAAAGATAATATGAGGTCTGTATAGTCATATGAAGTGAGAAGTGAATTACAGAAGTGGGATTCAGTTAAGCTACTATTGACCTCCTGATAACCATGGTATAAAGGATAGGGTCCTTCAGGTGAGACTAGATCTTCAACCTCAAGATGTTGGAGATTGTGTGCTAGGAAAAACTCATTTCCATTTTTGGAAACCCTGAGATTTGGTGATACTTTTTATTAAGACTTTCAAAAGAGCATTCTAGTAAAAGGTTGTAAGCACAAGCCATTATATACATGTTTTCTCTTCATATTTTTCTTTTGATTATTAGATATTTAATTTTTTGTACTGGTTAGTATTGTTTTGTTCTTGTTAAATAATGGCATCTTGTTAAAGATAATGGCATTTCTTCTTTATCAACTTTAACTCTGTTACTAGAGAAAAATATCACAACTCTATTATCAAAGAAAAAGTGTATATGGAAGTTTCATTATCCATGAGGATCCCTATAAGAATTCCAAAGGAATGAAAACAGAATATGCTTGTTTTTTGATTGTGTGTGTGTGTGTATGTGTGTGTGTGTATGTGTGCGTGTGTGTGTACTCCTATAGTGAGCATGATGGTGCATGTATGATCAAACAGAAACTTTTGTAAGTCATCTTTCTCCTTCTCCTTGTGGTACCCAGAAGTTATACTCAGGTCATTATGACTGTTCACAAGTAGCTCCACCCAATAAGCCACATTGCTGCCCTTCTTCTACCTTTTAGGTAAAGAACAAGGAGTATCTGAAGAGATGTCAGGTTAAGTGGATATCTTATCTAAGATAATAAGTTCTGGGTATTTCACTATTCTTACTACATGAGGTAAAGGGTACTAAGTAAAAACAAATAAAAACCAATTTGTTTTGAAATTTACTAATTCTAGGTCATTACAGTCCAAACTAATTGCTTTCTGATGAGAAAGACTAACTCCTTTTCTTTAGTGTATAAAATATATTCAACTAAAAATACACATTATTCTTTGTTCCATATTAAAAAATGCAAGCCAATACAATACTATGAACAAATATCCTTTGAGATGATTTGTCTTAAATTCTTCAATGATCCAACAGTTTCTTCATCGGTAGACACAGCCTCTCAAATAGATTTTTAATTGAATATACAAACACACACATTTGTATATATACATATATATCTACATGTACTCCATGTGTTTATATGTATGCATATATACATTTCTATGTATACTATACATATATACATATGCATGTGTGTGCGTATGTATACATATATGTATATGTGTGTATGTATGTATGTGTGTATGCCTGTATGTAAGTATTCATGTATCTTGTGTCCAAGCATCTTCCCTAGTCTGTGCAATTTACTTATTTCTTGTAAATAACTTGCTGAGGGGATACATTTTTCAATGTGTTTATAGCAATGTGTTTTTTGTGCATATTTTCTGTGTGCACCTCTTTAAAACCATTGTGACACCATTTCCATGCATACTTACCAAACACTGCAGCTGCAACTCTGCAAGTGTGCTAGCAAAACTGAAGCCAACTGGCTCAGAAACTGCAGTTGGATCTCAGAGATCCACATTGTGGAAAGAAAGACTTCCACAGTTTGTCCTCCGAGTTCCATGTATGCAGCATGCAATAAATGTTTCACCCCATACTTATATTACTTAGCAGGAAATAATGCTATTACATATAAGAAATGCTGTGAAATTCGTTCCAAGCTTTGCTAAGAACAAGAATCAACTTATGAATGGCAAGTTGAGAATTAGTCTTTCCCAAGGATGCAGCTCCTAAGAAATAATCTCATAGCAAGTGCTTGGCCGTGAAATCATATACATATAATCATATATATATATATATATATATATATATATATATATATATATATATATATATGTATGTATGTATAATCACATATATATACCCATATATATATCCAAATATCCATATATATCCACATGTGTGCATATGTGTGTGTGCTTGTGTATTTAAATAGTTGAAGGTAGCGTATATTAATTGATTAATTACTTGATGGGTGAGAATGCATGTTTCTAGATCTGGCCTGCCCTTCAAGAGTAAATTTTTGAGGACTTACCACAGTACCAACAAGGAGCAAAGTGGAAACATCGAAAGGTGGGGGAGAGTGGAGTGTGTGGGTCACTCTGCACAAACCTTTGAGCTCTGCAGTGACAACCACACTGTCTCCTTGCTTTCTGACATCCAGAAGCTGAAGTATTTCCCTCTACCAAAAACTTCTATCATGATTTAGCAACTTGACATTGCACTAAAACACAACAAACACACAGATAGAAAATGGAGTCTCAATGGATGGAGACACCTGAAACCATAGAAAATGGAGTCTCAATGGATGGAGACACCTGAAACCACAAGGAAAATAAATCTTTCCTGCTTTTAAGCTACCATTCTCAGAAAGAATTTCTGAACAGCACAGGAATCAATGCTGGGTGTTGCTTTACCTTTTCTTTATGAGCACATTAGCTATGCATTCTGCCCATCCAGATATCCACTAGACAGCTAATGAACAGGACATTTTAACTTGCCTCAGCAACCATACTGAGGAAAATTTAATAGTTTAATTAAATTGGTAGATAAAATAATCAATATTATAAACCCAAGCTTTGCAAATATTCCTCTAAAACTTTGAGACTTATTCCCAAAGGACCTTGGAAAAATTGGAAATTTATATTCATTTTATGCCCTTTTATTCTGACATTATAATAAATGAGATTAGGAGTAAATATTAGAAGGTAATATTTCCTGCTTTAGGGAAGCATTTTGAAAATTCAACTAGCAAACCCTTCTAAAACCAAATAACACCACAGAATATTATAAAATATATTCAATGAACTTGGGAGACAAGCTATGCATTTTGTGCCAGCCTTATCAAGGATGATACAGTTTCAGTAGCAATGAAATAAGCTTCAACAAATTGAGTTTTCATTGTGTGTACTAATAAGTGTAAATACAATTAAACTATAAAGCTTATACTTGTTCAGGAAAGATGTTTTCTGTTCATAATGACAATATACCAGTGCTTTTAATTTCTGGTATTTTTCTTCTGCCTGTGAAATCATTGCAATGTGAGGAGTGCACCAAACAACTCTCAATCTCCCAGTCATAAAAGATTAAAATTGGTGCATTTATTTATAAAATCATTAGAAGATTTTGTTTCCTAAGCAATAGCATTATGATCCAATCATCTCTCCATATTGTCAACAGCTGAGTAGCAGCCCTCCAACATAGGAATGTTGTGAATCATAATATGTAACACTAAAAGATTTATTCTGAAATGAACATAAAGCCTGAACTCATTTACAATTATCCCTATCATAGTTGTCTGCTGAGAATATAGCTTGTTCTATTCCTCGCTATCTATTTAAGGGCAGTGTTCTCTGTCTTTGATATACATTGTCCCCCAAAATTCTATGTGCTGAAGGTATAGCCACCCACGTATAATTGGTGGTATAGTCCGTGGTTAACAAAAGGGATGTGTTTGTGTTTTCTGAGATTTCTGAGTGAGCAAATGTGTAGCATTCCATCTATACTTTTCCTTGTGCTTCTCTTTAGATCATTTATTTTCTGGTTGTTTGTTTGTTTGATTGGTTTTTCGTGTGTTTGTTTTGTTCTATCCTTTTCTGGCTTATCTTTATTATATTTTTCTTCATGTTTTTCAGAGCTCTGTTTTTTAATGAGAGAAAGAAAAAAAAGATTTGGATGTCGGTAGGTATGAAGGATTTAGGAGGACTTGGGGGAAGGCAAACCCTGATGATATGTTCTTTGCAAGAAATTTGTTTTCAACAAAAAAGAAAAGAAAAGAAAATTGTCCTAGCTGATATCCTTAATTTGCTAGGGGAGGGATTTGTCTCTGAACAGAAATGTAGGATTCCAGCTTCCCATTCCAGTCTTTTGTTTCAGATCCATATGATGATCAAGTAGCAGTGTTTCACCTCCAGTGACATTCCTTCTGCCTTAGATCCGCAGTGAGTATCCCAACAAATGTTGAGCTGGCTCTTTCATAACTATAAGGAAAAGTTCCTTTTTCTTGGTATTTTATGATAGTGATGGGACGCTGATAACATAGGGAGTAATCTACCTAATAACAAGAAACTTTGTGAATTGGTGAAAAAAAAATGTGATGGGATATTGATTTAAACAATCATTTATAGGCAGAATAAATAGCTTATTTCATAATATACCAATACAGGAGATATCAGGAGGGAAGCATGAATTTTTAATTTTTTTTTGAAAAAATCAAAATATTTATATTTTATTTTTTTAAGTTCTATAGAAAGTTCCTATTTTATTTTTATTTTTTTTTAATTTTCTAAGTTTTTTAATTTACATTCCAAATCATTTCCCCTTTCCCATTTCCTCCCTTCCCGAAAGTCCCATAAGACCCCTTCCCTCCCTCTTTTCCCCATTCAACCCCCTCTCGCTTCTCTGTCCTGGCATTCCCCTACATCCAGTCTTTCCAGGACCAGGGGTCTCTCCTTCCATCTTCTTGGAAATCTATTGATATGCGAATTGTGTCTAGGGTATTCTGAGATTCTGGGTTAATATCCCCTTATCAGTGACTGCATACCATGTGTGTTCTTTTGTGATTGGGTTACCTCACTAAGGATGATATTTTCCAGTTCTGACCATTTGCCTAGGAATTTCGTGAATTCATTGTTTTTAATTGCAGAGTAGTATTCCATTGTGTAAATATACCACATCTTCTGAATCCATTTCTCCAATAAAGAATCATCTGGTGTACCATTTCCATTCATTTACCATGTGTAATATTAACCTCCATTAGTGTCTCTACAACTATAGCTCATGTTTCCTTATAAAAACATTAAGAAAATATATTCAAAATAGATTGTTTTAGGGTTTATGAACTTATACACATATGAGGTGGAATAGAAAGACATCAATAGAGTACCAAGTGGATGGAAAAAGTTCATGAGTGCTCAACTCTATACAAAAAGCATAGGAAACTGAAGAGAGGGGAGTCGGACAGGTGCTATTCCCCAGGGGAGAGAATAGATGTTGGTTGTGCATTGACAAATGGTCAGCCCTGAACACATACATATGAGAGAATTTTAAGAACTACGTTGTTTATACTTAAGAATATTAGAATGTGTGTATGTGTATGTGTGTGTGTGTGTGTATGTGTGCAAAAGCAATGTAAACAGAGGATATATATAAATTTGAAGGAAAGTTGTATGGTAGAGTTTGGAAGGAGAAAAGAAAAAGAAGACATGTCATAGTTAAAATATTCAAAATAAATATTCAAAAAAGAATATTTAATTAATCCATTGTCATCAAGGTTAGAAAACAATTGTAATTATTGTGCTTAACTCCCAGAAAGACATTGGTGGCAGAGTATGTTAGGCATCAGGTGGTACCATAGACTTATTTTTTCACTTAGAAACTTATCTGCTCATTTCTTTCACGTCTCTTAAAGTAGAACTCTCACTTTTCTCTTTTATAAGAAAACAAAAGAAAAGAAAAACTAACATATCAGAAAATGGCAAAACAAACTAATACAAGGAAATGAGCATAATAAAAGGCATAGGAAAGAGATAAAAATGTAAAGATTGGCTCAGGAATCCCATAAAAACAGTATATATAATATTCAAATATGCATTTAATTATAATTAATGTATGTATACACTTGTTGCAGGCTGGTACAACCACTCTGGAAAGCAGTCTGGCGGCTCCTCAGAAAACTGGGCATGACACTTCCGGAGGATCCGGCTATACCACTCCTGGGCATATACCCAGAGACTTTACCTGCATGCAATAAGGACACATGCTCCACTATATTCATAGCAGCTTTATTTATAATAGCCAGAAGCTGGAAAGAACCCAGATGTCCCTCAACGGAGGAATGGATTCAGAAGATGTGGTATATTTACACAATGGAATACTACTCTGCAATTAAAAACAATGAATTCACGAAATTCCTAGGCAAATGGTCAGAACTTGAAAATATCATCCTTAGTGAGGTAACCCAATCACAAAAGATCACACATGGTATGAAGTCACTGATAAGGGGATATTGACCCAGAATCTCAGAATACCCTAGACACAATCAGCATATCAATAGATTTCTAAAAAGATGGAAGGAGAGACCCCTGGTCCTGGAAAGACTGGATGTAGGGGAACGCCAGGACAGAGTAATGAGAGGGGGTTGAACAGAGAAAAGAGGGAGGGAAGGGGGCTTATGGGACTTTTGGGGAGGGAGGAAATGGGAAAGGGGAAGTGATTTGGAATGTAAATTAAAAAAATAAAATAAAATTAAATTAAAAAAAAATAATAAGGTAAGACATTAATTGACAAGTTATAAAGTGTTACAGAGAAAGTCAGTATATAATAATAAAGTATGCAATAAGGAAAAAAAAAGAAATATAATATATAAATACATAAAATTTATATATGTATTGATATGTAATATATACATTAATATATTAAAATAATTTTTTAAATAAAATAAAACAGTAAAAGCTATTAAAACATGAGACAAGGATGTCCCTGAGTTCGATTTCGGATGGCTATCTACAGTTGTATATTCTGAGATTCCCTTGGAGGAAACTAAATTTTCATTTTCCAGTGTTTATCAATTGCAAATATCTTCTAGGGTCAAAAATCTAGCACATTGGTAAAGGACAAAACAAACAAATAGAAAGAAATAATCCCAAGCAAAGGCAAAAGCAGGCATGTGTCCACTTCTTCTTTCAGCTTTAAGATCCCATTTAGTGCAGAGCCATCAGGCCCTGTGTGCAAGGCCTCAATGTCCACAAATTTATAAGTGCATCAATCCTGTTGTTTCAGAGGGTCTACTAACTTGATGTTCTCCATCATTTCTGGCTCTTACACTTTATCCTCTTCTACAGCACTCCCTGAGTCTCAAAGTGAGGGATTTGATGGGTACATCCCATTTAGAGTTAAGCATTCTAAAGTCTCACTTTCTGAATATTATCTGGCTACATATATCTGTAATTGTTCCTATCTATTGAAAGAGTAATCTTCTCTAATGATGGCTGAGCAAGACACTGATGTATGAGTATATGGGAATTTCATTCAGAGTCCTTTTGCTCTTATATTATTTTAGTAGAACAGTAGTGTTATATTCCTGGGCTATTTAGTCTCAGGTTCTTGATCACCCAAGCAGTACCAGATATCAGTTCCTTTTCATGGAGTTGACCATAAGCCACGTCAGACATTGATTATTTACTCCCATAATCTTTGTGTCACCATTGCACTAATATATATTATATTCAGGATGACAGTGTAGAACGAAGTGTTTGTGAATGGTTTGGTGTTTACTTTTCTTCTTTGGTGGCATGCAGCACTGTGAACATCAGTTAGTACTGTGAAGTCTCAATGTAGATATCGGCTCAATCTGTACATGTTTAATGTACATAGCTATAGTAATAAAAAGTGTGGTATTGGCACAAAACAGATACATTAATTAATTGTATGGACAATATTATTCTTAACTAATATTCCAAATATTAAAAGCTTCAAGAATATATATCTTATATATTATTTAAATGTATATGAAGTACAGAAAAGATGTTCAATTGCAAAGAATACAATTAATTAGCATTAAGAATCAATAGCAAAATGCACACCTTAGTGCAGAAAGAACCCTGGACTTTTGTTTGCAAAAAAGAAAAAATTGATTGAATAAATAGAAATTTTACACTCCTTCCAAAAGAGGTGTATGTAATATGTAGAGTAATTTTTAAATGTGTTTCATTACATTAAATTTCAACCTGCATAACTAAAAGTTATTCCTTTAAGTAAATGTGTGTCATACATTTTTATGGGCAGGTTTTAAAAAAACCTGCTAAACTGAAATAAAGAACAGAATATCTCCCAAAACATCTCATTCCACAAGTTGAGTGTATCTAGCCTTCTCCTTCTTTCTGCTCCTTAGATCATGAACTGCTTTCTAGATTTCTAGTACATTTTCAGAAGTGTATCAGTTTCATTGCTCTATATCCACTTATTCCAGATCAAGCTAAAGTCCATTTTTATATTTTTGCAATTGTTAAATTTACTATTTTTAAGATTATGATTAAAAACTCTTTTGGGATATATATCTTGGGAGGTTTTTTTCTTTCTGTCTGTACTTTGTTTTGCCTGTAGTATCATTGACTTTCAAAATAAACTTAAATTTAGACATATGATGGTCAATAATTTTTAATTGTTAAAAAATCATGTTTTTCTTTAAATACCAAAATAAAGCATCCCATAACATTAAAACTGACTTCAGACAAGTAGTCCTAAACTCTTTCTTAAACTTGTGGAATTAGACTACAGTGCATATAACTTACATATTCTATTCTTAGATACATAGCTGAAAAGATCAGTCTGAATTTTGTTTACTTAACAGCAATTTTATGAATTGATATTAATTTGGGCTCTAATATCTATCCAACAATGTTTCATGGGTAAGCTAAAATTCCCTAATGTACCACTCAAAGGAAAATTGATAAGTTCTGCTTCTTGGGTCATATTTAAAATGCCAAGAGAACAGTATTTTCACCTTGAATTATTTTTATAACTTGCTCTTCATTTTTATCTGGTCAAAGCCAATCCCAGTGACACACTTCTTCCTAAAAGCCTACACCTTATAATATTTCAAATAGTGACACTTCCTGTTCACGAAGGAAATATATAAGCCTATGTGGGACATTCTCATTCAAACGTCTCACAGACACAGGGCAGCAAGTGTAGGGTTTCACACGTTTCCCAGATGGTATCTCAGCACAGAAATGGATAAATAGACAAGGGTTCTTACCACTAACCAATAATCTATTTGTATTTGATTATCAAAGAAAAAACTATTGTTGCCCAATGGAATGTCACTGGCCATGTCAACCATTCTTGTGCCAGGGTAGGTTCCAAGTCCAAGAGTCATTGGTCACTGTGAGCTTGTTTGCAGTCTAGAGGCAGCACTCTCCATTATTCTCCTGCTCCTAGCAGGGCAGCAACAGGAGCAATGGCTACATGTCAATGGCCTATCCAAGGGCCAAGTGGGAACATCAGCCTAACGAGTGGCGATGGTGTGAGGCAGGCTGTGTCTGTACTTGCTTGCCTGTCACCCCATCATTCCATATCTTTCAGTTCTGAATATGCTCCATTCTGTCATTTGTGTTTTTTTTTTTTAATTCCATGTAACCATCTCTCCAGAAGACCTGCTTGGTTTTTGCCTTGTTTCGTTGTTCTGGAGATACTGGGTGCTGTGTAGGCTCATCTTCTGCTACTGCGTCTTCCCAAGAAGCATCCAAATTCTTGTCATGACGCCTTCAAGTCCTGGGTCATCAATTGCAGCTGAGACTGTACCTTCACCAATGGCCTTCCATGGCCTTTCACATTGTTGAGCCTCAGGTGTTCTTCAAGATCTCTCCATGCCTCCAAAACCAGGATGACCTGGGTGACTATTACAAATTACCAACTCCAGCTACAGCACAAGGTACCACTTTGGCTATTTTGGATCACAGCTTCTGTGCTCTCAGAAAACGTTTCCCAGAAGATATCACCTCAATGATATTAGTCTCTTCTTAATCACCACTAATTTCTTAGCTCCAGCTTCAACTGTCCCAGTAATGCAAACGTTTTGCTTTAGTAGTTCTGGTATCTTGTTAATTACAGTTGATTCTTCAGCTCCAGCTAATCAAAACTACAGAATATTCACAATTAAAATAGCAACAGCCCTGAAAAGAGTCTTTAATCTTCCCTCTGAAGTTTCACAAGCCAGGCTTCCATCTTCTGCACTGTTCATAACATTATCTTCCAATCTCCTACAGAATATCCCACAGAGCTCTTAACATCCCAATGGCTCTTCTAGCTCAAATTCCAAAATCCTTTCTATAGTCCTCCCCAAAACATGGTCAGGTTGTCACAGGAAGCCCCACTATTCCTGCAGAAAACACAATGACCAAGAAGCAAGTTGGGGAGGAAAGGGTTTATTGAGCTTATACTTTCCACATTGCTGTTCATTACCAAAGGAAGTCAGGAAGTCTAGCAAGGCAGGAAGCAGAAGTTTATGCAGAGGCCATGGACAGATGTTACCTACTAGCTTGCTTCCCCTGGCTTGCTCAGCTTGCTTTCCTATAGAACCCAAGACTACCAGCATCATGCAAAATGGGTCCTACCCCCTTGATCACTAATTGAGAAAATGCCTTACAGCTGGATCTCATTGGAGGCATTTCCTCAAGGGAGGCTCCTTTCTCTGTGATAACTCCAGCTTGTGTCAAGTTGACACAGAAAGCCAGCCAGGACATCCATCTACTTCTGCTTCCCTAGTGCTGGGATTATAGGTGTGCACAACCATTGTTCTGACCTAAAATAATCTTTCCTGTTACCCCAAAAAATCATGTGTAAAAAATAAAGAACACTCAGAAAAAAAAATGTGATAATTATCCTTACCATGATGACAGTTTCAGCTAACACTCATATAATAAAATAAACTTTAATAATAGAATTTGCTAAGCTTGCTAATTCGGAATTACAAATAATGAATTTGGAAGATCAATTGCTCATAACTATTCCATTTGTTAAACTGCAAACAGTAAACCAGGAGTAAACTTAACTCAAAGTACATGAACTGAAGATAGCTTAACCTGTGTCTGAAAAGGATTGTTGACTCTAAGTCCTCTTGACCTTCTTTCTTCTGGATATAAAACATAATTTCTCTGTGAAAAAGACATTTAACATAGCATCAGACACAGGAGCTTAGAGTCTCCGGATAGCTAGCTTGTACAAAGGCAACCTGAATATGGAGTTGCAATTCTGTACTGTAGAGCAGAGATGTTAGAATTTCCTCAAATGTTCCAGAGCATTCTATTTCTTGACTAAGGTTAAAATTAAGGGGTGGTATTCAGAGAGGCTGGAGAAGGTCCAAGTGAGACTTCCTCTGAGGCAGACTTTGAGTTCTTTTTTTTTCTATATTTATTTTTTATTTGCATTCCAAATGATTTCCCCTCTCCCATTTCCTCCCTCTTTAACCCTAATACTTAACCTTCTTAAGCGTCACATCTTAACCTATAATTTCAACTCTGCTAAAAAGATAAAAAGGAACTCAGCAGAAATATGAATTCCTTGTTATGGAAATTTAGGCTTTCAAAGTCCTATAATTGTTTAATGGAAATCCTTGTGTATTATTTTTGGATGTTCTTATAATATATGCCTGGCAAATGGCCAGACAGAAATGGAGATTATTTAATCAAGATATATACAATAGTAGTTGATTCAAGAGACACATTAATGGAAATAAAAATGAATAATTTTAGATTATATGCTATCCTCTGCTTCTTGCTGCTATTTGGTTTTCTCCCCCCCTGAAGTGGACTACCTTATGAAATGTGTAAGATTCCCTAAAAGTAAGTATGTTTTTCTGTCTTGTATTTATTGATGAAACAGTAAAATCCCTGTTTAATCTATTTATGGGTAGAATACACACAGCTAAGTTATTTTAAATAGACTAAAATTAGCCAAGAATAAAACAAAACTGTATATGTTTTGTGCAAATTGTGTGTATGGGTTCAATAACAGGAACCAGTCGTCTTAGATAAAATAAAGCATTAACATTAGCAGCAGATCTACTCCATACCACTGCTTGAGTCAAATGCTGAGGCGAACTAAGACAAACCTCAGCATCTATATTATTTCAGAGTTTTAAGGAATGGATGTCCTTAAGAATTAGCCTGTTAAAAGTAAATAAAATAAGTGACTCTTTCCCCTGATAGTCTCATCTTTTTCTGCTTTCAGATTTTTACCAGTATTCAAAAGGTTTCTCTAATTTCAACAATTTACTTTATTGTTTTCTCTCTGGATATAAACCTACTGTTCCTGAGCACTGGTTTGAAACGAAGTTTCCTATTATGCATTAAATTGGTTATTGCTAAATATGTGCTAAAGATTTCCATTGTGGAAACGAATTCCACATCAGTAATCCTTGATGAATTAAGTCAGATCCAACCTCCAAGTCAGCAGGCTGCTTCAAGGTGATCAGGGAGTACAGTGGCTGTCTTTGTCCTCAACTAATAACTGTTTTAATGATGTGGATGAGTGAGTAAATATTATGACAGGAAAAAAATCCCTTGCTATTAAATATGTAGATTCTTCAGAAACAAATAGGCTCACTGCTGATTGCTGCAAAATGTCATAGAAAGATCAAAATAAGTTAATAGAAATCTAATATTATTTTGCTTTTTGAAAAACTAGATGATGATATTGATTAAAAATTAGTAGAGAAATTCAGTAATGATTACTGTACTAAGAGTAAGAGGAGAAATTATTTGCTGTCTTTTTGTGTAATCCTTTTAAAAATGTAATACTTTACATAAATTTATATCTGAATGTCCTTTCTTTTGGGAATCATTTAACCTAAAACAGAAGTTGTATTTGATGTACTCTTTAATGTAAGAAGTACTATTTATGTAGCAAAGAGTATATAAACTTATATAAGTAATATTTTTCATTGTAGGCACTTAAAATATTAAAATTAGCTTAATATTTATTACCTATGCATTTTTGTTAATTTTGTTCAATGTATTACATGTTTATCTATACTAAATCATAATAAAATGCCAAATAAGAGGAACTATTTTTGTTAACATTTGTAATTGTCTAACACTTGTATTTAGAAGTTATATATTGATATATGAGTTCCCATTCTTTGGTTATTTTAAAACATTCTTCATTAATTTTATACAATTGTTTCATTATTATTATTATTATGATATATTAGGTTTTAATTTAGTCTTCATTCTGGTGACATTCATCTTTATACAAATTAATATCTTTTCCCCAAATTTTTGCAGCCTCATCAAGTCCCTCCTTCCCTTTCATATCTTTTCATTTTGTTTTTATTTTGGGACCCACCAAGTTTGACCAGGGCCACCTGTGAGGACATGCTTAGAAGTATTCACTCAAACAGGAGTTACTTACCATTCATTGCCTTTGTAACCTGAAGACAAAGATATCCTTTCATATCATATCCATAAGCTACCATTACTACCTTTAACTGGGAAGGGGTCCGATGAGCCCCTCACACACACACACACACACACACACACACACACACACACACACACACACATATATGTGTGTGTGTGTGTATATATATATATATATATATATACACACACACATATACACACACATATACATACACACATACATACATATTTCACATACCTCTATACTGGCTTACTCTCGTGCAGTGTTTATAAATTGAAACTTAGCTGTTGTGAGTTTGTGTATGCTACGGTTATACCATATCCATAACAAGGCATTTTACTTTCTTCCTCACTATGGTTTATCTGTTACATTCCTCTCCATCTTCTCTTTCTTAGTGTTCCACGAGCCTGAAGGTGTTCATATTTGTGAGGCATTTATGCCGAGCACTCTCTAGGCCTTTTTCCAAGTATATTAAGAAGCCATGAATCTCTGTGTTAGGAAGCTTTACAAAAGTGGTTGTCTCTCAGTGTTGATTTTTTTTTTTGAAGACTCAATACAAATAAATATTTTTTTGTGTCTGGTTATACATAAAAATTCAGATATTTACTATTTTCAATATTTTTCTTACAGAAATTTGATATCTATATAAGACAATAAAATTTAAGAATAACCAAGTATAACACTTTTGGTGCATTTTCCAGTTTTCCTGACAGTTCTTATAACATACAATTAGGCATTTAATTTTTTTCATAGGACTTTACTCAGAAAGGTAAAATGTATAATATATAATAAAATAGAAAAAAAAACCCCTAAATTCAGTGCCTTAGAACGAACCAACAAGACTTGATTTTATGTGTGGTGATAATTAAAATAATGGAATCTCCAGAGTATTTGTCTTATAATCCAGATTGGATGGATATTTAAATATTTTAATAAAGTCATTATTAAAATTTGCAGTGAATTCTGATTATGTTTATTTGGTATCATTCTTTTTAGAAAATATTCCAGAGTTCATTAAACAATGTTTAGTCATTTTAAAATGGATGATAGTCACTCAAGTATATACATATATATGTAATATATATTACATATATTATGTTAATTTAATAGATATTAAAACTATACATTTTAATAGACTTACTCTACAACAGGTAAGATAATGCCTAAACTACACATCATGTGCTAGCCTACAAAAAGTACAATTCCAAGAATGGTTTTACCAAATGTTTAGTTTCTGGCCAATTGGTTCACACAGACCATAGACTAACAAGCTGTGGACAATACCCTTGATTAACCTCCAGAACTTGACAGTGAGACCATAATGGTGAAAACACCACATATTTGAGCCTGTAGATGGTGAGTGGTCTTAGAAGGTTTAGATAGATACATATCAATTATGTTCCACACAGTTACGAACATCATGTTTCTTCCTGGTGTGAGAGATAACTTTAGATCCCATTATTTTGGCCAGTAAATGGAGTATGATGATTTTTTTCCTTTTGGCTCTGTAAGCTACTAATTATGAGGAAAGGGTGTATCCCCAATGACTCCAAACCTTATAATAATATCTAGCTAGCAACATAATACTTGAGTATAATCCCTGTTCCTACAAACTCGTTTATAAGATATGGTTGGATCTTTAATGCTGTGTTTAAAAAATTGTCTCTCCTTGGCCCAGACTGGAAATCTTAAAGATCCTAAAGGGCATACACACAGTTTTATTTGAAAATGAAGACAAAAATTACAGGAAATCATCATACTTTACCCCTGCTAAATAGTTAGAGAGAGAGAGAGAGAGAGAGAGAGAGAGAGTCCTTGAACTGAACTTTGGTTGAATTTTGATTTAACTATTTACCAAAGTTCAGTTCAAGGACTGACTCTCTCTCTCTCTCTCTCTCTCTCTCTCTCTCTCTCTCTCTCTCTCTCTCTCTCTCTCTCCTTCTTTGGCTTTAGTGTCCTTGATTTTTACATTGGTTCACAACACATCTAAAAACCTGTGTGTCTAAAATATCTCTTTGGGATCTACTTGGTTGTTTTCATAGAGTACTACAAATTAAACACAGAAAATGTTGAAGGATTCCATAAGATAATGTAAATTAAACATTATGAAGATTCCATTTGTTAGATATTAATATACTCAATAAGTCTTATGTTTCCTAGTAGACTGTAAAGATTTAAGTCCTAATGCTTTTGATTTCTAATGGAAGGAAATCAAACAGAAATAAATTTATATTTATGGCTACTAAAGCATGAATAATAAAATGTGAAATATGCAAGATTAAATGTTATGCATTCCTTCTCAAAGCAATTAATCCTGGGTTTTTGTAGAGAGCCATATTGGGGTGTTATGTCACCTGGAAGAAACTTGACATTGACCAAGGTGAAGTTCTTCCAGGCTGTGAGCTGAAATTCCTGTGCTAACCATAATCTGGCCACACCTAGGGTGGAGTGAAGGTGAAGCTCATTGTTCCTCCAGGTCTACAAATTTCTGAATTAAGCATGTGACCCACCCAGCAGCCCGAGCAGTGATGCCAAGGCCTTTGAACAACAAGAGCAGTTCTGCAGATCTGTTTCCAACCTTTGGCAGGGAAGGACTTTTCCCCCTGCCTATATATATTTAGAAAAGTTCTTGAGCAGGAAATATAGCCTTGGCTTCATGTTTCTCTTGTCACCCTGTCATTTTTATCTCCAGCTCTCCATCCAGAGAACCTGATAATCCGTTTAAATGTAACCACAGGCAGTTTCAGGTTTTAATGAAATTATTTAACTTACAGGCAAAATGTGTAACACCCAAACTAATTCTTGTAAAATGACATTGAAATCCTCAAATGTGACTCCTGGAGGACCTTGTTATACCACTCCTGGGCATATGCCCAGAGGCCTCCCTGTCATGCAATAAGAACACATGCTCCACTATGTTCATAGCAGCCTTATTTATAATAGCCAGAAGCTGGAAAGAACCCAGCTGTCCCTCAATGGAGGAATGGATACAGAAAATGTGATATATTTGCACAATGGAATACTATGCAACAATTAAAAACAATGAGTTCATGAAATTCTTAGGCAAATGGTCAGAACTGGAAAATATTATCCTTAGTGAGGTAACCCAATCACAAAAGATCACACATGGTATGCTCACTGATAAGTGGATATTAGCCCAGAAGCTCAGAATACCCAAGACACAATTCACATACCAGTTGATTCCCAGGAAGAAGGGAGGAGAGGCCCCTGGTCCTGGAAACACTGGATGTAGCAGTGTAGCAGAATACCAGGACAGAGAGGTGGGAGGGGGTTGACTGGGGAACAGAGGGAGGGAAGAGGGTTTATGGGACTTTTGGCAGGGAGGGGGAAGTAGGGAAAGGGGAAATCATTTGGAATGTAAATAAAAAATATAGAAAATTAAAAAAAAATAAAGTCACTTCTTCCTGTCCCTTGAGAAAAAAAAACCATAATTCTATGAAGTAATTATTTATGGAAGAACTTTATTTTATACTTTCATTATGAACAATACTAAAAGAGAGAGAGACAGCAAGATCTCATTGTCAATTAGAACCAGTAACCTTAAGTAAGGGATTTTTAATTATTTCAAGATAATTTTTTCAGGACTATTTTTTAAATATAATATCTAATATGTAGAGAAATACATACATGAGTTTTGTATTTAAATAATTCCTGTACTTTCCTCTCACCTTCCTCTCCTCCTATGTTCCACTAGTTCCCCACAAAATGACTTTAATATACTTATTAGTGCTTACCACATAGGATAAGATAAACAATTAGGGGACTCCTCTGTACATCTGTACATCCATTGATTATCACTATGTCTTCATTTGTGATAGGGCCTTATAAGCTTTTCCTCAAGTTCTCTGAGATAATATGTAGCTCCTTTTGAGTCAACCATATTGCTGAGATTTTATGGATACAGCATCTGTCATGGTTGGAATAAGAATAAGCCTAGAAGTTCATATGTTTGTATACCTAGTTACTACAAGTGTAACTCTTTGAAAGGGTTAAAAGGATTAGGATGTAAGACCTGTTGGAACCTCCTGTGTCACTGGGGCTCTGCTTTGAGACTTTCAAATTCTGTTGTTATTTTGTGAATATCTTTGTAAATACTACTATCATCTCTTAGTCAGAAAGCTGTTAAACCAAAAACTCCTATGATCCCATGGTACAGTTTAAGAAGGGATATCACATGTGAGTCTAAGACCATAAAATGTGTTTTTACATCCATTTATAAAGGATAGAGTCTTAGGTCTTTGTAAGTCTATTTTACACAAAGCTGACATTTGGAAACCTGGGGAACACTTTGCAAGCTCTTCCTTGTGTGTGTGTGTGTGTGTGTGTGTGTGTGTGTGTGTGTGTGTGTGTGTGTGTTTCTTCCTGGGTTCATTGCATATAAACTTTTCCATAGGACTTGTAAATCAGTGTACCCTGATACCCATGTTGTTCTCTCCTAGTTTTCCCATATATCAACTAAAAATAGAGAATATTAGTGCCTAGCAGGGAAAGAAAAAAAAAAGAAAACCAACAAACAAAAGTACAGCTTAGTGAAATGTGTCATGGAAAACTACTCATACAGCATTAAAGCCCTATATAACTGTTGTTATTGGAAAATACACTTTGTCTTTATCCACCATCAATGAAGGTTATTTACTGAATATAAGCAAGATTATTTAAACTGCTAAAGGAGTCTACTAAATGATATTCAAGTTTCCTGTCAAAATTTAGAATGAATTCTGATATAGTTGTGTGACCCTAGGTCAGAGCTGCAGCATTCAGAGCTGATCTCATGGGCTTCCACAAATGCAGGGACAAGTAACCATTCCAGGAGTCAGAAAACTCTGTCCTGGGTCGAAGAACACATATAAACTTCAAGAAGGACCTTTTATACTTCTGGGGCTAAAGATGATTAATAATTCTGTGGTTATGCCTAAATGCGCCAACCTTTCCAGTGTCCTCGAGGCAAAATTGCATAATGTGTATCCATGATAGATGAAGTGTAGGAGGCCAAGATAAGCTAGTGCATGGCAAGTGTCCAGTTAAGACCCAAAAAGGAATTTCTTCAGCTGAGTGTAAAAGCAGGCTCTAGGGTGTGGCAGTTTCTGGCGGCATTATAGAGCTATCACTTCCTACAAGGTAACAAACTTTCAGGTCAACCTGTGTTATGTGACAGACCTTTCCTTCTTAAGCATAACCCAAATGTCTACTCATCCCAGAAAGGGAGTCCAAGACCATCCAAAGTCAAATGTATAGTGAGTCTGTAACTGCCCACAGCTACATTGAATGGGTTACCTGGAAGGGAAGCTGGGGTGTATGGGAAGGCATCGAAAAAAGATGGAGACTAAGACAACACCAGCTGCTCAAAGTCTTGTTGTTTGATGGGGGATTCAGTATTTTAAGGTTTCAGGCAAGACCCTTCCCCCAAATTCCAGGGTGTGTTCTGGAAGTTTCAGGCAAGACCCTTTCCCCAAATTCCAGGGTGTGTTGCAGGGAAGTGGTCTGGCTGTTCACGGGGTGTTGACTCCACTGCTCAGGCTGCTAGGCAGGTGACCTGCTTAATTCAGGAATTTGTAGACCTGGAGGAACAATGAACTTCACCTTGGTCAGAGTGCACCACCCTAGGTAGAGGGGATTATGGTTAGCACAGGAATTCCCCCTCAAAGGCTGGGAAAGGAACTTCACCTTGGTCAATGCCAAGTTCCTGCCAGGTGGCATGACACCCCAATATGGCTCTCTATATGAGTCCAATTTGACAAACTAATGAGATTTGTTACTGAGATCATTAATGGGAGTATTTGTGAAGGATTACTTACAAGGAGGAGGGATCACTCAAAAGCAGCTATATCGCCAGCAAGCCCACCCTACTCTAGAGGAAGCTTCTAACAAAGGCAACACTGGAGCACTCTCTCCTGAGTGCAGCAGCTCTATTTCTGATGTTCAGCTGTAGAGTCCACTCCCAGGAACTCTTGATTCTTTTTCCTAGTGTTTGTAAGCACCTGCAAACATCTTTGAATTTTTACCATATTGGACATAAGACCTTTTATTACTTCCTGAGACTGATGGACTTTCTCTTCCCTCCTGAAGCAAATGAGTCAATTTGGAGAGAGTACAAGCGTACAGCAATTCTTAGAAACATATCATATCACACCGAGATAAATATATCAGTATCCTACAATGTTAAATACCCAGAAAAACCAGGGTGAACTATCTCCAGAGGGCCACACCTTATGTGTGAAATGCTAGAACTTGAAATCCTTTCTTAGAAGCTTACACAGGCATTGTTTTAAACTTCTCTCTGAAATGTTGAGAGAGAGAGAGAGAGAAAGAGAGAGATGAGTTGAAAATTCTGGGATTTGTTAGTTTACCCTTGCTTATGTTATTTGCAGTCCATGCAGAGTAACTTTTCAGAAAACTGGTAAGGATAACTTATTTTTTTTTTTTGCAGCTAGGTCAAAGTTTGGAATCATGAAGAGAGTTATTAATTTTGATTTCTACATATTAAATCATTTTTTAATATTCATGTCTAAATGTCTATTTCCTAGCAGTCTATTTTAAATAATACACTTAAACTTTCCCAAAAGCACTTTGAATGTTGTAAATTTAAATAGAACCTTTATTACATTAAATGCAAAATATTTCAGCAATTTTATCTGTCAATTTCTCCATTTGGAACTAGAGTAAGGTTTTCATTAACACATATACACACACATACACATGCGCGCATGCACACACACACACACACACACACACACACACACACACAGAGAGAGAGAGAGAGAGAGAGAGAGAGAGAGACATACACACATAGAACACACAAAGGCAGACACATATACATGCGCACACACATAGAACACACAAAGATACACATGCACACATACATACAGAGATACATCCATACATAGAACATACAAAGACAGATAAATACACACGCACAGAGATACATACACACAAAGAACACAAAAAAGCAGACACATACACACACAGAGATACACACATAGAACAGGCAAAGACACACAAATACACACACACACACTCAGAGATACATATACACACAGAACACATAAAGACAGACACATACACACAGAGAGAGCAAGACTTACATATATAGCATACACAAAGACATACACACACATATACGTACACTCATAGAACACACAAAGATAGACATATACACACACACAGACATACACACATAGAAAACACAAAGACACACATACACCTACACACATACATACACAGAGAAAGATACACACATAGAACACACAAAGACATACATACACAAACACATACACACACACACACACACACACACACACAGAAAGAGACTTACCCAGATAGAACACACAAAGAAAGACAGACACATATACCCACACACATTTTTGCACACAAGTGCACAGTTCCAAAAAAATAAAATAAAACAAAACACAACAATCACAGCACCAGTGAAACACTGAGAATAACAGCAGCATATGTAACGCTGAATACAGTCTTTTCACACATCTATGCAAGTGTTTATGCATTATTATGTTCATTAAAATCAGCTTAGAATAGGAGCAAACACAGTAGAAACTGAACCTGACAGTCAGTAAAAAACATAAATACATGTCAGAAACCACAAAAAAAAAAGAGAATTGTTCATCCTTTATTTTGATACTTTGATATCCCCTTACAATTAAATTCAGTTGGCATATGCACATGCATGGAGGAGTAAGACATTGATTTAGTTATCACAAATACTCTACACAGACTTCTCTATGATTACACATGTTACTATGCAAATATCCTATCTTCATGACTATCCTACTGCATGAAATCACAGACAATTAGAGACCATAAATCTCCTCTTTTACAGTCAGCAGTTTTCACAGGACACACATATGAATACATCTCTAAGATATTCTTGTGGCTTATACTCTTCCTTTCTGCTATAAAAGCTCATTGTTAATCATTTTACTTCAGCAAACTGGATACCAGAGAGGATACCTCCTCTGCTCTGTCTTCCTCCCATCTTCCAATTCAGAGAGAAGCATGAAAATTAGATACTTGTCCAGTACTTTATTTCCAAATGCTGATTGATGCTCCTAAATCAGACAGGAGGATTTTCCACTCTGTTTTCTGCATTTATGGAGAAATGTGGAAAAAGAGATCTTTTCTGGGGAATCCCACTCATCTGCCCTAATACACAGAAGAGCAACATTAAGAGGAACAGTAACCAGGAAACATTTTTATTCGTTAATCAAAACTCAGGTGAAGATTCTTTACTTTCAACTTGAAGAGATAAAATTACAGTTAAGGTTTGTAACAATGTCTTAAATCTGACTCAATCCTAACATCTATTGTTTTGATATCTTTTAATGTATTTCTTATTGTTTTGACAGGATGCTTTTATTGAAGGCACTTTTAGTAATAATTTAAAGAAAGTTATAAAAAGACTGGTATGTGGCTACATCTTATTTTCCAGACATTGTGACGTCACAGACTTATTTGTCAGATTTTGCTGAAAGATTATATTTTCCCCAGTGAAGGCCCAAAGCATGCAAAGAATGCCTTAAGAGAAACACTTGGGTGTTGGTTTCACCAACTTTCCAGCACCATATAAAAGAAGCATCTGATTAGTTTCAGCTTTTATTTTCTGCACCTACAGTTTACTTAAATAATACATACCGGTCCTTCATAAATACATCCTCACTAAGTCCACTGCTCACAGTCATGTTTTAGCTGCTAATTGTCATGACCCAAAGCCTTCCAACCCTTAAAGTCCTGTGACAACCTGAGTGATATTTTACCCAAACAGCTAATCTCAAACTAACCAATTTCCAACTATCAAAGTGAAGTTAACTCTATTTGAATTATATTGCCATTCCACTACAAATTTTTACTTTTAAAAAAGATAGTGACCCATGGTTTTCCTTGAAGAAGAGAAATATATGTTTTGACCTTTTTAGTCTTTTTCAGATTTGTTTCCTGAGCACTGAAATGACTACTTTGGGAGGAAAAAAACAAATCAAAACAACAACAACAACTAAAACAAACAGGGCAATGTTGAGCATTCGTCTACATTTATCAAACCTAAGTGACAGTAATGACTCTCAAAACCATCCACAAATGACTGTGCATGTTTTACGATTTTAGATTTATTCCTTTCAAAGACTTGAAGGAATAGTTAATTGAGATGTCAGAGGACACCTGAGTATAAATTAATCTTACAGTAAATCACTCTGCACATTATGCTATAATTCTTCAAAGGAGTTCAGAGAACTGGTTGACATTTTTATAACCAAACCCTTCCACCTCGTTCCTTTCACTCTTTTCTTAACAAGTGCTCTCTGCATGTAGCTCAAGGAAAATGAGAATCTGGCAATAAGAATGAGGTAGTTCTTGCCATATCCTGGCAATGAGCAAGGTTCATCCACAGAAACGGGAGTCAGGAAATCTTATAGAAAACATTATGGGGAGAGGTATTTTTGAGTGACTGCTTTGAAAACTTTTTATTTTATACAAAAAAAAAACAGTTCCAAACTTGCATAAGATACAAACTAGGAGAGGAATTTGTTCAGAGACAGAAAGTGTTCTCTGCAGGGAGACTGGGTTGAGAGAGGACAGTGTGTGAGTGTTGGAGTGAGCAATGAACATTTCTGAATCAATCATAGCTTTTGAAATTTCAACTTTTATGAATATTAGTAATTATATCTATTTAAAGCTACTTATACTCATAAGTGAGAAGAAATCTACCATTAAAAACAAAACTAGCTGGTGGTTTAATCCCTGGGAGCTCTGGAGGTACTGTTTGATTCATAATGTTGTTCCTCCTATGGGGCTGCAAGCTCCACCATTGGGGACCTTCTGCTCAGTACAATGGTTGGCTGAGAGCAATCACCTCTGTATTTGCCAGATACTGGCAGAGCCTCTCAGGAGACATCTATATAAGGTTCCTGTCAGCAAGCACTTGATGGCATCCACAATAGTGTCTGGGTTTAGTGACCATATATGGGATGGATTCCAAGGTGGAGTAGTCTCTGGATGAGCTTTTCTTCAGTCTCTACTCCACACTTTGCCTCTGTATCTCCTCCCACAGATATTTTCATCCCCCTTCTAAGAAGGACCAAAGTATATACACTTTGGTCTTCCTTATTCTTGAGTTTCATCTGCTCTATGAATTGTATCTTGGGTATTACTAGTTTTTGGGCTACTATCCACTTATTAGTGAGTGTATAACATGTTTGTTCTTTTGTAATTGGGTTACCTCACTCAGGATGATATTTTCTAGTTCCATCCATTCACCTAAGAATTTCATGAATTCATTGCTTGCATAAGTAGCAGAGGATGACCTTGTTAGATATCAAAGGGAGGAGAGGCCCTTGGTGCTGAGACTTGATGTCCCAGTATAGGGGAATGCCAAGACAGGGAAACAGGGAAATGGGAGTTGGTTCATTGGTGAGTGGGGGTGGGGGTGGGTGGGTGATGGGATAGGGTGCTTTCAGAGTGGAAACCAGGAAAGAGGATAACATCTGAAATGCAAATAAAGAAAATACCTAATTAAAAAAATATTTAGTGAAGTAATCATATGTATTAAGAATTAAGTACCCTTGGCAATGGACAAAAAGACACCTAGTGGTGGTGGTTTTTTTTTTTCTATCAGTCAAGGTCAGAGCAGATTGCAGATCTTTGTTCATTGTAACCTGATGCCTGACTTGATGGCCAAGGCTGCTTTATGCATAGCATACATAAATACCAAATTTAATGAAACCCAGGTAGCACAGCAAGGAAGGAGGAAGAGAGAGACCTCTGTGTCTGCAGTCAGGGAAAGACACCTACAGACCTGCCTTCTACTCCAGGGAAGGGGCAGGCCATAACCATATACAGCCCTACTTCCCAAAGCAGCATAGAGCTGGAGGACAAAGACAGACACCTGAGGACCCCAGACCTGCCCTTCAGTCCCACAGCACAGGTTGGCTGTAGAAACCTGCTAACTAGAATATGTCACCCAGGGGCCTATGAGCCACATAGGCAGCTTGTGGCAGGAGCTACCGCAGTGTGTGAGTATGTGATGGACAGATGGGAGAAAAAGAGAAGAACATTATAAAGAGATGGAACTGGAGACTCAAAGGTGCAAAGGAAGATCTTGTTAGGAGCGAGCGTCCTCTCCATCTGGGGCCATGGTGAGGTTCAAGCAATAGGACCCATCCATCACTGGCTGAAGCACTCTGGAAAGCTGTCCCCACCTCTCACTTGTGACATCATTCAGCACTCAGAGGATAGGCCCTACACCTCACCCACACAGCACAGTGGAATTGGCCCTGGTGGTAGGGTGTGACTGAACCAGCCCCGAGGGCAAGAGTGCAGGACAACTGAGCCCACCACTGTTCTCTGTGTGATTGCAGGATGGTCTGCCCTCCCCCTTTCCTGAATCATCTCCAGCTTTTGGGAAAACTTCCAACAGTGCTAGCTGCAGCACTAGAGAAAAAGAGTGAGCGCCTTGTACTTCACCTGAGGAGCACAGTAGAGCTGGCCCTGGGTACTGGACACAAGTGACCCAGGCGAAAGTGTATGAGTGAGAGAGACCTGCTACTCCTCTGCCATGAGGTGGCCAGGGAGGTGACAGGGTGGGGGGGGACACACCCTCCTCACCTTCACTCTTTACCACCAGAAGGAGTCAGGAGGGCTGACCCTGCCCCTCACTTACTGCAGGCTGCAACACTCAGGAGAGCACTCTAGGCTCTTGCCTAGACTGCAGAGTAGAGCTGGCCCTGGTGGACTGGGCACAGATGAGCCAGCCATGTGCAAGGGAGTGGGAGAGTTAACCCTACCACAACTACTCGGCTGTGAGGTGGTGTGGATGCTGGGCCGATGCCCTCCTCCCTTGCCACCGCTGAAAGTTGGAAGATCTTGCTCTGAGAGCATGGGAACATGAGAGCTAGCTCTGTCGCCTCACTGCCTATAGCACTTGAAAAAGCAGACCAGGCCCCTCACCTAGGTAACAGAGTAGAACTCATCCTGATGGGGAAGGTTTTGGTGAGTCAGCCTAGATGGTGTAAGGGCAGAAGAGCTGGCCCAGACCTTTGCAAGCTGCCAAATTTTGGAGAGTGGACCCTTGTCCTTGATTGGCAGCACAGTGGAGTTGGTCCTGGAGGTATGGGCGAGGGTGATTTGGCTCTAAAAATATGAGAGCAGGAAAGATGACCCTGCCTCATGATGATGAGATCATTAGGTGGTCTAGCTACTGTAGCATTGCTGGAGAGCTTGCCCTGCAGTGCGGATAACAAAGGCCCAGCCTGCTGACAAGCTCAGCTACCACCAAAGCCCAGATCCAGGACTCTGAATTGGCCTACTCCAAAATGTATATCATCTACATTAAGATAGGATTTATGAAGGCCAATCCTGCTGACGAAAAGCCACAGCACCTTCATGACTCAAGGCAACAATAAAATAACCCAGAGAAGGCCCAGAGCAGATGCAATATTGATGGTGTCTCAGAAGCCAGCAATCTACTCATTACAGTGAGCATTTGCAAGGGAAGATGTATGGACAGAGAGATGTACCGTGGAACACACTGTGTTTACGTACTAACATAGTACCGTTTTTATAGTGAACTATTGTCTATGTTTTTTTTTAAAAAAAATGCTAGTGTGTGTGTGTGTGTGTGTGTGTGTTTGTGTGTGTAGTGGGGAGATTGTACATACAAAGGGGAGATATGAGGGGATAAGTAAGACTGGGGTACATAATGAGAAACTCTTAAAGAATCTATAAAAAGTTTTGAAAAAAGGTATCTTTTTTAGTCAGCTACAAATTGGGAAGTTTATGTTTTTGTGAATAAATGTAAATAAAAAGATTTCTCATTTCTGAAAAGTAACAAAATACTAACTCAACAGGAAAAATAATAGAACCTCCACATAGCATGTGCATGTAAGTTTAGCACTAGGAACAAATATATAGCATGTAAAATACCTAATTATGTATAAGCAAGTGTGATCCTTTCTTCTGAGAACATGCATGCAGCATGTATATGAATTGGTCATAAAGCAGCAATGTACCTTGTTTGCAATCTCTTCAGTGTTTTCCCTCAGATGCACATTTTTGTCTCTTTGGCACCATACACAGTGATAAAAGAGATTCCCACATGTAAGAATGGATTAGTTTTGAGTTATCTTCATCACAGTCATCATGTGGAGGGATCATTAGGTAGGAATAAAATTGTTCACAGATGTTCAGAAGGAATATACCATTGCTACTTGAAGACTTCAAATTATTAAAAGTTTTAAAATAATCCCTTGACAGTGAATGGGTTAGAAGACCATTTTCATTAGTTTTCTAATATCAACGCAAAAATGTTAAAACCGTAAATTTCTTTTTATGAATGACAGACAGATTGGCAAAGCTTGATATGGAGACACTACCTCACCCTCTCCCCTTATATAAAAATACCACTTGGTATAAGAATTACTATTCAGGAAAGAGAGTGAGGAAGGATCACTGGGTAAGACAGCCTATAGGGGAAGATTTTCATGGGAGGTAGTGCTAAGCTATGTGAGCTGTATGTCATTTTCTACAATGACTGATAAAAGACATCATTGAGAATTTACTAGGAATATATAGTACTTTAACATATACTATTATATTAAAGGCTTGGGTATGATCTCAGCTGCTGGAAAAGCTAATAATAAATATAAATGATGAAAAGGTTGTGGTTCATGATAAGGCATAAACAAATGAACTGAAGAGAGGTGATGGTCAGAGTGTTAGCCCAAAGGAAAATACTCGTGTACAGTCACCATTCTCCCTACTTCCAGACACAGATCAGTGGCCATGGAAATGTTCTCTTCTTCCCACTCTTAAGGGACATAGAGATTAACAGCATTTTTAACAAGAAGTACACACTAGAGAGAATATGGCAGAATAATTGACTGAGTCAATAACCATGGCTGTTTGCTCCAGCTGTTGAAATTGAGAGGTGATATTTACCAGAGAATAAAATGTGTTATTTCCTCTTCTTTCCAGAAACATTGTCAGGGATTTCTATCTTGGGTATGAGAGGCTAATTTTCACTAGGAAGCAAAATCACGAAAGTTTTGCCGATAATTATATAATGTAGTTTGAGGGGAGTTTAGGTATAGGTGTAGGACCTGTTGATCTAGTAAGCACAGCCGTTTTTTTTTCAGAGGATAAGAGTTACATGCATATTTTCCTGCTTCCTCCAGAACTGCCAGGGCTGCAAGACTTCTGATCAAAGGCAGGGGAATGTGACAGAGACAGAGACAGAGACAGACACAGAGCTAGACAGATACATGGACAGAAAGACAGACACAGAGACAGAGATCACTGTGGGACCCTACCATAAAAACATTTAATGATTGACATCTTGAATACTATAAAGGCTTATGATGATCTGGAACAAAGGGTTAGATACCAGGGTTTATAATCTGCTTAGGAAAGAGGGGAGGTCCTGTAAGGGTAATCTGAATGATCACTCTACATCTGTTTATGTAAATCAAAAACCTTCTAATTTTTGAGGATCAGGAATAGGGACAATAAAGAGGCCTTTTAAAACTGCTTATGTACAAAATATATTAAACAAAGGTATATTACATTTGCATATTAGACAAATGTTACCTTTTGTTTTGCACAAGAGATTGTGAAATAAAGAAAATTCTTGGTAACATTGGTGTTTCCAGCTTTTTCCAATACTGAAGATAGTTGGAATCATTCTATCATATTGTATGTTGCATTTTAGCTATAGTTTTTGGGGTGAGAATGGCCACAATACGCTTGTCTCCAATTGATAGAACAGTTTTTAGAAGGATAAGGAAGTTTGATTTTGTTGAAGGAAGTATATCACTGGAGGGTGGACTTTGAGATTTCAAAAGTTAATACCAAAGTTCAAGAGTTGATACTTTCTCTCTTTCTTACACTTATGAAACAGGATAGGAATTCTTTTTCTTTTTTTCATGCTGTATATATAAAAGATTTTTTTTACACTTTTAATTAAATATTTTCTTTATTTACATTTAAATGGTATCCCCTTTTCTGGTTTTCCCTCCGAAAACGCCCTATCCTATCCTCCCTCCCCCTGCTCAAAAATCCACCCACTCCTGCTTCCTTGTCCTGGCATTCCCCTATACTGGGGTATCAAGCCTTATCAGTACCAAGGGCCTCTCCTCCCTTTAATGACAAACAAGGCTATCCTCTGCTACAAATGCCAGTACCTGACAAATAAATCAGTGAATGCTCTCAGCCAACCATTGGCCTGATCACAAGGTCCCCAATGGAGGAGCGAGAGAAAGGACCCCAGGAGCTGAGGGAGGTTGCGACCCCATTGCAGGATATAAATTCTAATCTGCTGCCCCATGCCCACCTGCCTACTGTTATATTCTTTTCCATGATGACTGTTTAGTCTAAACTCTTGGCACCATGAGATCACAAGTAAATGCTTATTTTTAAAAAAAAATTGCCTTGACCATAGTGTTTTATCATAGCAATAGAAATATAACTATAAAATCAGCTTAGGATATTTTGTGTTTACTATAATAGGGTAACAAATCATGTAATTTATAACAAATATAAATGATTTCATCATATAGTTAATAGAAGCCTTCAGGATATCCAACATTAAAAGACTATATATATATATATATATAGTTTCCTGATCCTCTGGTAACTTTCAGAAGCCTCTCAACAAAAAAAGAAAACAACAAACTTTTATTTGTAAAGGACTCCCTTCCATAATAATAAACCTTTCCCTGGATAATGTCATGATTCATTCATGACTGTAAGGAACTCATGACCTAAGCAGAATGCAAAGGTCTGCCCTTTTAACACTGGTGCTTTGGGGACTAAGTTTCTAGCACATGATTTCTAGATAACACACTGAAATATAGTACATAATCACTTACTGAGCTATTCTGAAACCTGTCTGATGATGTAAAACAGCCAGTGAGGTGTGATGGATGAACACAAGTGTCATCGCTGCTGTACACCTCCGGAGAACTTTCTGACAGCCTTCTCTCTTTCTCACTCCTTTTCTCAAGAGATTAAGTGGGTGAAAATTTATTCAGGAATGGCTTTTTGTCTATTTTCACTGAAAACTTGTAAAACTTATCTGGAATATGTAGTAACTTTTATGTTTCCTTCTTCTGGGAATTTAATTGTAGTTTTAAAAGGAAAGAAAAATAAAAAGAACAGTCTACAATAGTGTTTTCAACAGCTCTCTCATTGCCAGTGGATATTTGAATACAGTAAAATCTTTTAGAAATTCTTCCTATTTATAACAGCTATATGAAAAGAATATCTGTCACTTTCAAAATGGAAAAAAATGGTAACGTGACTTTTTAATCTAGAATGTGCAAGACTAGCATTGTTATTCTGCCTCTTTCTTTTGGTTATTTTGTTCACAATAGTTGGTTGTTTGCTGTGTAATTGAAAATATAAAATTTTAAGAAGATATGAAATATCAATAGCTCATAAAGATATATAGATATATACATGCACAGTATGATAATCAATCATAAAAAAGATCGGTATTCATATTAAATTGGGATTGTTTTGAAATTTCGATAATTTTTCAAAGCAAGCTAATGTGAAGGAAATTCTCTCAAACTGTAACAACTAGAAAGACGTAAACAGTTTTAAAAATGCATGATTCTGGGACAACCGAGTTGGTGCAATGAGGTAGAGAATTGTTGCTCTTCTAGAAGATCTGAGTTCACTTTCCAATACTCATATAAAGAAATAAAATCATATTTTATGCAAACTCATAATTAATGCAGCAGTAGGTCCAGAGTAATTGTTAGACTTTGGAGAGTATCTATTCTCATGTGCACATAATCTTACACACGCACACATACAGATACAATCTTAAGAAAAATAACCTATTTTTTGTGTATTTCTTTGCATCTTAATTGTTAGATTACTCCCAAGTACTATTGAATATGATATTTTGGAATATTAATTAAGGAAATTAAATTACTTTTAAGCTTTTAAATTATATTTTTATGAGAATTTTTTGGAATCATGGATTAGTGCATACATCTACTTAATTTTTTAATCTCTTTATCTCATTTAATGTTATTGTGTGTGGATAGGACATACTTCACAGATAGAGGTCAGAGGACAACTTTGTATAAGAGTTACTTTCTTTCACCTTTACATGGTTTTTAGATCAATCTCTGTCAGACTTGTGAAGCAAGAGCTTTTTCTTGGCAGGTCCTCTTCTAGACAATAATTATCTTCTAAATTATAGATCTCATTTCTAGTTTCTGTCCTGTCTCTGTAATAAAATATCTCTACAAAAAGCTTGTAAGGAAAGAAAGATTTATTTTATCATGTGTCTCCAGGTTATAGTCCATCATAGCAGGCAAGCCAAAATATCAGGAACTTGAAACACCTAGTTACATTCAAAGCCAAGTGAAGAGTAGGAATGAGTACGCGTGTGCCTGATGCTTAGCTTGTCTATCCATGCAATTCAGGGCTGAGTTCCAGGGGATGCTACCACCCACTTTTAGAGTAGGTCCTCTGACAAGAATTAATATGATCAAGACGATCTCTTACAGACAAACACACAGGGAAAAACAGTCTATAAAGTTCCTCATTAGCATTTCTTCTAGGTAAATCTAGGTTGGCAGAAGTTCACATGAAATATTAACCAATATATTATTTTTTTATCTTAATGGACACATTTCAAGACCCTTTTTTTTCAGTTTTGTTAAACTTATATAGATCATGTAGGCACTAAATTCAAGTGCAAGGTCAAGGGAATTACTGTACTGGTCTGGCTTTGTACACTTAATCAATATAGTGGGAATACGAGTTTCCTGTATCATCTTTAACAAGCCATGGAAGTTGATGCTGTTTGTTGTTCTTTTTGTTTGTATGTTTGTTTGTTTTGTTTTTTGTTTTTTATTTTTATTTTATTTTATTTTTTGTAGTGCTAGGGACTGAAAGTAAGACCTGGCACTTCCTAGCACAGTCTACCTGAGTCAACACTTCTACTAATTAACACTACTAAAATTCATGCACTTTAATAAACAGATGGTAATAATAGCTTTTGAAAGCTTCAATACCCTTGTTCTCTCTGTTAGCACTTCAACTTCCTTGGGAATCAAGAAGGCTTCAAACTGTAGACAGTACATATGAACAATGTGTTTTGTATCAGTGGCCCAATGTTTTTGAGTATTCATCTCAGTGTTAAGTCATCAGTGTTTTGTAGATGCTGTTTAATAGTCAATTAAAAGTTGAAAAGTCAAAAATCATAACTTGATTTTTACTTTTAAAGTATGGTTGAAAATGTTGATACTATTTTGATTAATATATATTATGAATTATCACATGTACAAATTTCTAGGAAGATAAATAGCACTCTAGATGCACATAGAGAGCAAAATATTTTAAGACTAAATGCTGTCAATTAAGGTGTTTGTCATTACCTTTAGCTTTTTAAGAAGTTAACATTGTGAAGATTACTTTTGACACGACCCACTCCTTCATGCAGCAAGTATGCTTGGGTTGTGGTTGCTATGACAAAAGGATTTCTTGAAAAAAATCAGAGCTGAGAATATAGTGCAATGTATAAGAACAGTTGCTGAAAAAACAACATCCAGCCTGCAATCTGAATTCTAGAATTTACAGAAAAGTTGGTCATTGCTGTGGGTGCCTGTAACCACAGCAATAGGTGGGACAGAGAATACTGGCACTTAACAACCCTGTCTCCTATTTTAATAAGATATCTAATGTTTCCTGTGCACAAACATGGACATGAGAACCGTCATACTCCTGTACACATACACACACACAGTTACTTTAAATAATTAGAAAGAAAATATTATCAACATGACATATGTTTTATTTTACTGCCAACAAGTTTTGTGCCTTAGACTTGATACAATTTTACAATCAAGGAAATTATTGCAGTAGAGTTGGTGTGCATATATAAATGAATAGAGAAAAATCTTTGAGTTTATATAGCTTTAGCAGCCATCTTAAATAGTTGTCAATTTTGAAATATTCTCAATGTTTGTAAATGTAACATTTAGGGATATTTATTATGTGTCTTGATACTTTGAAATTTTATAAATATAACAAATATTCTTTTAACTTGGTCCCAACAAGTGACATAGCAATGATGTATTAACTCAGACCTTGCAAATCTCCTACCATGTATTTTGCTTGTCTTTTATATGTAGATCACTGTTTTTCAGAAATCC